>QXTE01000022.1:2207160-2659542 GCA_003942145.1 Platysternon megacephalum | reverse complement strand
GCCCGCCCCCCCCCCCCTTCCTGCTGCCTGCCGGAGAGCGGCATGAAGAAGCTGAGGAGCGACCCGTCCTCTGCAGCGGGGGCAGGGCCGCGCTACCGGCTCCCGCCGCTCTCCCGCTGTCAGCGCCCACCCCCCAGGCGGAGCCAGTAGCGCGGCCCTGTCCCCGCTGCAGAGGACGGGCCGCTCCTCAGCTTCTTCATGCCGCTCTCCCGCGGGCAGCGGCCACAGCATTTTGCCGCCCCATAGATTTTGCCGCCCTAGGCACCAGCTTGTTTAGCTGGTGCCTAGAGCCGCCCCTGGTTGGAGGGCAGAAGAGGCTCCTATAAACACCCATCACATCCAAGGGTTAAAAGAATATGTTGCTGATAAGGCCTGGTCTACACTTAAAAAAGTTAGATTGACATAGCTCTGGCATTCAGGGGTGTGAAAGATGTACACAGCTGAGCCCTGTAGCTCGGCCAACTTAACCCCTGCTGTAGACGCAGCGAGGTTGACAAGACTACTTCCTTTGACCTAGCTATGGGAAAGTGGAATTCCTACAGTAACCGGGGGGAGGGGAGAACTACACAACAGTCATTTACAGAGATAACTACAGTGCCATAGCTGTGCCACTGTAGCGCCCATAGTCTAGACATGGCCTGAGACTAAGCTGCCAGATAATTATATTGCTCAACTTTAGCTGAATGTTAACAACATAACCACATTTATTTTCAACTCAGGAGCCCTGCACAAAGAGGGCTTCAAGATCTGGACCGAGGTAAATGTCACATTGTAATATATTATTTAACAAAATTATAAAGAAACCACAGTGGGAGGCGGGAAATGAGGTGGGAGGGGTTAAAAAAAAAAAAAAGGCAGCTTTCTTTGACTGGGAAGCTATTGAATGTTTAGAGCCAGGGAAACTAATGAACATTTACTTACACCAAATTAAGTCTGAATTATTTGCTACAGGTCTCCAGAAATAAAGGTCACTTACACAGACCAGAAGAATGTCCCAGCTTTCACCCCTTGCTTGGTAGCAGTAATCCATATCTAATGAGGAAAATATAAAAGGATTATAATAGTACTCAAGTCTTGATTTAAAAAGGAAAATTAAAGCAAACTTTTTCAAAACATGTTTTCCTACCCTAAACAAGAAAGTATAGTGTAGCCTTTAGAATCCCATCTCATATTTGAGCATTTGTAAGAAGACATGCTGTTCTATACAGATTTGGGGGAAATGAATTATTGTTTAGTCAGCCATGCTGAGGTATGCAGTGTTATAGCCAAGTGGTCCCAGGATATGAGAGAGAGTGTTAGTAAGGTAATCTCTTTTATTGGACCAACTTCTGTTGGAGAGAGAGACAGACAAACTTTTGAGCTTACACAGAGCTCCTCTTCAGGTCTGGGAATTATGAAGAAGAGCTCTATGTAAGCTCAAATTGCTTGTCTCTCTCACCAACAGAAGTTGGTCCACTAAAAGATATTACCTCACCCACCTTGTCCTGCAGCCACGTGGAGGGTCATTTTACACTTTTCTTCCATTTCACCTTAAATCTTCATTATTACTCTTTAACAGGAAGTGATGTAGCTGTGTGGCCTACATGAGGCATTTCTAGCCATTGTAGCCATCAAAGGACAGCAATATCCCATCTTGGCCTCTTTCTGATCAAAACTGGGAGAACACTAATTTAGCAAACATCTGTCAAAAATGTGTTACTCAAACTAGAAGACATGCTTGGAAGATTTTCTTTAAAAAACAAAAAAAACCAAAAAAAAACCACTGGCTGAACAAGAAATAGTTCCCAATGGCCACATATTAGAAAATACCTTTCTTAACTCTGAACCTTCTGTGTCAATATATGTTCATCATCATCTTAAAGATGGTTGCCTGTGCATGAATTACTCCACAGCCACATCCTGCGTTTTCTAGACACATCTTACTTTAGTCTTAACTGAACTAATTTAATGAAGTGTTGAAGTGCTATGAAAATGGAGATTTTTATATTGGAGACTACTGTTGTTAAACATTTAATCTAGGTATATTGTTGTTCTCATTACACAAAGATATTAATAAGCAGCTTCACTCCTCCTTTCAATCCACTTTTGTCCCCTTGAAAATCTCCATAGTTGATGCCTGCACCCGCAACGCCTCCGAACCTTATTTCTCAATTTTTTTGTTTCTTTACTGTTTGTTTACAGTCCAAAACACCTGCCTGTTGTTGGCCAGAAAATAAAGATCAATCAAGTCCTCCAACAGTAGCTAAAGTTTTGTACCAATCCGAACTATGATTACTGCTGAAACTAACCATGACCGTGTCTATTTCTAGGTAGTGATTCTAAGCACATGCACCAAGAGACACCCTCCCTTCTGACCAAGTAGCTTTGACAGACTAATGATTAAGACTGGCACACTTTGCCAAGGCATCCTGCATATTAGCTGAGAGGTTGATAGTTGGTTTTAATTCTGATCCTCTGCCCAGCCTCTTTACAAAAGTCCTGCTGAATGGCATACACCGATCAGGGCAGGTTCTGTGAACACCACAGTTTTGCTTGGAATATGAGACTTAATGCATAAGACCTGTCTACTTTTCAGTGTTATGCTCATGTGAAGCCTGGTTCTGAAAGGCCTGTGTGTGGGAGACGCCCACTGAAGTCCATGGGACTTCTACATATAACAGCCTTACAGGACTGAGTTTAAGATGTGACAAGAGACAGCCCAGCAGAGTTAAATCCTCTACATTATAACTGTTCTGTGAATAGATACAAGGGTAGCAGGGGCAGGGGCAGTACAAGCTTCCCCACACTGTACTCGAGCAACCTGTCCTATCACGGAGAAACTAGTTCTGCCTCCATGTCTACCTAACATTGGTGAGACTGCAATTAGATTGGTATTGGAACATGGACTCAGTAGATCTGAAATTAGTCCAACTCCTCCTCAAACAATGAGCATTCAGAAGTCATTAAAGACTAACTACCCATACAGTCAATATTTGAACTGATGCCTTATGGAAAGGGAAGAGGGTCTCTGAATCAGTTTCTTATCCTTGGCAGACTACCGTCATGACCTTGTAACAAATTTAGCTCTGTGCTACACTGACAATAAAATACTATAGGATCATTTGAAAAACTACTTTGGTTTATTTTTGTAGAACTAAAAGGAAAAAGGTTTGCTGTCATGCAATTTCATGCCCAGATCCACAACAACAACAAGTTGGAAGCAATATCTCAGGGCATCTGAAGGGGAGACTGCATGGTCATTCAGATGTAACATATAGATGCACAGTTTAATATTAAACACCAAACTAAGTTTAGGATTGCAGCAGACATATTAGACTGAATTCATTGCCCTGAAAGAGCAGGATATAATTCCCGCGAATGGATAACATAATATAATTAAATGGACATTACAAATGATTTTAGCCTAAATGCCAATTGACAACAAAAATAAGGTGGACATCCTATCCCTCCCTCCCTCCAGAACAGCAAGAGTTGAGAACAAAGCATAAGGGTTATCTTTGAACGTCCTCCCTTGCTGGTTCGTATCACAACTTTAAAGTTATATAAAACTCAACGTTCCTGTACTGTACCTATAAATTTAAATGTATTTTACAATCCTCTCTGGCTAGCATGTTTGTTCAGGTCAGTTATCCCAAAGTTTGCTGTGTTTGGTTTTGCAAGGTCAGCACCATTTGTGAGTTTAAGTCATTTATTTGCTATATGTAAATACATCAGTTTTAGCTGCTAGCGGAAACTATATTATGTAACATGCATGTACCTTATATCACACCACACCACAGCCTGTATTGCAAGCTATAGTAGGTCTACATTATTAAAGTGCCCTACAAGCACAGAGGGGAGAGGAACAACATTTCAAACATTATCCAGTATTCCCTATTACTGTATATCACAAGAATTAGAGTATGTTTAATTTCTCCAGTGCAGAAAAGTCTGTTGTATTAAGGACCCAAAGATTCAGCTCCAGTGCAACAGCCAGTACCCAAATCCAGTGGAGAAGATAATATATGACACTGTAAACATGCAAAATAGTTCAATGCCTTTTAATACCTCTGAATTAAATACCTCTATTCCTTTTATTACTAGGTAGACACAAAGAGGTTAAGTGCCTTGTTCAACGTTACACAGGACATCAGTGGCAGCGCCCAGGAACAGAACCTAGGAGTCCTCAGAACTCCCAGTCTCCTGGTCAAACTGATAGACAATACTGCCTCTGTGTATGTACATTATTACAAGGAAAATCAGTTGGCATGGCTCCAGGACTACATTGTGAAAGCCAGCAAAGTGCAACATCTATCTACTTTTAATCTTTTGTGGAAAAATAAGTTCCAAATCACTTCATAAAGCTTGCCCAGTATTTGTTGCATTATGAAAGAATGAGCAAAAGCACATCCTAGGCCAAGGCCAATATAAAGTAAATGCACTGCATTTTGGCTCTTGTGGGATCACTGTACAAACACTTCTTCTGCAAGCTGGCCAAGGAGGGAAATTCTGGTCAGAAGCAGAGGTACTGTATACACCATCTGTGGTTGAGGAGAGGCAAAGCCTGGGTGGGAAATCCCTTTCTCGTTAAGAAATGGGCCGGGGGGGAAGATTGCACAGTAACTTACAGGGTTTCTGAGGTAAATAAATGCATTCAAATTTGGTACAGCTATGTAGAATTAAAACCAGAGCTGTTTCATATGTATCTACTACCAAAAGGTAAAATATACATTAACCCCTTCCCTACCATGCGCCCTTTATCTGACTGAGATAATTATGTGACTAAGAGTAGTTTAGCACAATTGCCCTCTGGCACAGACAGACGTTTTTGGTGTCAGAAAGCTATTACCTAGTAATTGGCTGAGACAGGGTCAGACAAACAGGGTGGATTTGCCAATTTAAAGCCAAAAAAGTTGCTTATGGAATTAAATTATTATTGATATCCATTTTCCCCCTATTGACCATGAAGTAACAGGAAAATATCATTTTAAACAATTGACAGTCCTTTTACCATAGAAAGGCTGGATGCAGCTTCCTGCAGAGCCCCATCTCTCTCCTTTTATCAATACTGTTCCTAGGTTGGTTGCAAGAGACTATTTGAGTAAACTATAATCTCCTTATTCCCCCAGGGAATATTCCAGCTGCCTCCATGCTCCCAGTCCCTGCTAGCCTGAGCTTGATCCTTTGATAGCCAATACAACATATTCCTATTAAACAGAGGCAAATCTGATTTGTTTCAAAAATAGAGATTGCTTAGATGTAGGACTTGCTATATACCCCTGAAACTGACATATTTCTAATCTGTGTAGTACTTGGGCCTAATGTCTAGAGACTATAAACACAGCATTAAGACACAACATGTATTTCAGTGACTCATTAATATACAGCAGCTAAGAGTAAAGAGGCGGTTTAGGAACATGATGTTCCTTTCGGAGCCTCAGCTGGCCAGCAGCACAGTTCAGGGCTTCTCACCAGGCCCTTTTGAACTCTTACTTCAAGTTTAAAAACACACACACACACCCCAAGAATTGTTAAATGCTTCCAGTCTCAATTTAAAGTGAAAGTAAAACTTCAGAAAAAGCCAGCCAGCCATGACACACGGGACAAATCCAGGCTAATGACCAGAAACGCTACAAAAGAGCCTATGCAGTGTACTGCGGTTTTTATACAGCCATGATTTAAAAGTTAGTGGACAAAAAGTTGGAAAAGTACAATGCCTTTTTTGGAAGAAAGCGTGGGCCTACTGATTCCTTCACTGCAGGAGAAGTGGCATTCACCCATTTGAGATTACGCCTGAAAAACAGGAAGTTTTAAAACTTCTACAAGTCAGATTTGGCATTGAATGAAGATTTTGAGCTTCATTAAAAAAAGATCAGTGCTGTACACTGAAAATAAAGCTTTTAAGATTATAAATCATCCAGAAGGGTTTATCCTCTCCCAAGAGAGGCTCCAAAACAGTGGCAAATTTCTCTGGGACACTACAAAATCCTGCCATAGGTCCTGGAGATCCAGCACACTTTTCATTTTTATTACCCATTTCTATTTGATTTTTCAGACAACTTATTCCTGTAGTGTAGCAGACGCATTGGTTGACAAGGAAAGGAAGGGACTGGTCTACTGACAAGGCTAAGTGTGATTTTCATGGTTCATAGACCATATAAACTATTCTACACAAGAAAAATACACCATCCGATCAGTATTTTCAACAACGAATATGGCTTTGATTACTGGTTAAGAGACATTTTAGATTTGTTCTTATGGTTAGATTAGATGTCATAAAACACTGAGAAGGGAACTGCGAGTATCAAGAATCAGTTTTTTAGTTCCTCCTTTGAGACTGCTGGCCCAGATGCCCATTATTTCTATGTGGCTATCAGCTAGGGGTAAGACAGATATTTTATTTGCACACAGATGGTACCATGTGCCACCTTTTTAATAAATAATAATAAAATCTTGTTTTCAGTTCGCTGAGAACTATGTTGCTGAATTCACATGATCAGGTTTTAAATGTACCCTGAAGTATGTACAAAAACTTGCATAGTTTTTTTTGTACATGCCCTCAAGTTACCTTCCGATAAATACTCCCTTGAAAATAAGAGACAAGTTATCTGCCAAATCCCACTGATTTCACATGGTGATCTGTGTGTGTTCCCATGAGATGCTGATCATTAAAGTGAACTTTTTAATTATAATTATTACGCAATCATCCAAAGCCTGCATTGAACCAATTCTCTACCCTACCTTTCCACCCAGAATAGGATATTTCTGAGCCATACACAATTCAAGTCACCCTGCCCCATAATGCCATAATCTAAAGCATGTAATGCTCAGGAAGCTTGCCCTGGCATACACATTTAGTTTTCCTTTATCTTATTCCCAATTTCACTCTACCACCTTGAACAATTCAGCTCCCTCGTTGAGTTTTACATCCACTGGATATTTAGAGAAAGCAATAGGCTGACTCTGGATGGGAGCAGGACTAAGCTATAGAATACTTTTTACTTATATAGAGTTGTATAATATCTTTCCTAAACAACATCTTTCATCATTTGTATTTTGCTGGCTGCTCTCTAAATTTCCTTGAGTTTGCTAAAAAGATTAAACTCTGAGGTATTCAAAACTGTATTTGATATTCTGGTGACATCACCAGTGGCAGACAGAAAGGGTCCCTTCCACCCTGCTTATGTAATGCCTTTTTACATATAGATTAAGAGTCATTTGGGTTTTTTTGGCAATCTTATTTTCCACCCTCCCCACCGCTGGGTCTCTGTCAGGGTTACTGCTTTCACAAGCCTCTCCTCCCACATTGAGGATCTGTGGTTTGGGGTTTTCCCTCCCTTATGTATTAACTTGCATTTTTCTAGGTAGGCTTTCAATTTCTTATTTTATTCATGCTTTTATTTTTTTCTTTTCTTTTTTTTAATTAAACTTCTCTAGATCAATCACATTATTTCAGTATCCTCAATAGTGTTTGCAACACCGGCCAATGCCATCTGAGAGTTTAACTCCGTCAGGACATTAGTTGTTCCATAACTCCCCCATAATCATGTCACTACCATTTCTCATGGCCCTTTGTTTAGACTCGAGTCTTCAGCCACTTTTTATTGCCAGTAACAATATTATGGGACACATTTGCAAGAACTAGCTGGTCTATCCCACTCAACACAGCAGGTGATGTGGCATCTACAGTGCTAAGTCAATCTACAGCACTTAAGTGGTCTTTCATATTCAAGCACTGTATGAAGCCAGGCCCTGTCTTTTACATTCTTCCCATTTTGGAAGGAAAAAAAGTGGTGGCAAATATTTAGATTGCACCTAATTCTCATTGAATTTCAATGCAAAACAACTGCTTTGAGGTCCCTTTGAAAACTACAGCCTTACAGCTGAAGAACTACTGGCCAGGGTAAAGGTCCAAGGCTAGTTTAAAATTCAAGATCAGATGTTTTTCTTGGGAGATATGATCGTGTTCAACTGGAGCATGAAATAATTCAGGGAAGTGTTATGCAGGAGGTCAGAGTAGGTGATCATAATTGTCCCTTTGGTCTTAACTTTCATAGGTGTGGGGAGGGACGGGGGCGGGAGGGACTGGGTTGGAATTGCAAATTATCACTTTTAAAGTTGGGGGGAGGGGTTTCCTGGTCCTGCTCACAGGCCAGAGGGCTCTGTAGAAAAAGTGTGAAAGCAGAGCCAGTCTGAAATAAAAGTCCATTTAAAGGTAGGCAAGATGAGTTTTGTCTCACTGCCTTAGGGAGCAGCCTGTTCACTCTCTCTCTGATTCTGGGGTCTTGTGTATTATCGTTCTGAATTCTAAGAAATAAAAGTAGCACTGTGTTACAACCTTCCAGCAAGAGTATATGTTTTTATCTAATTCTGTGTGTATGTTTATAACAGAACTAAAACCTGACAAACTTGTAATGTGCAAATTAAAGGGAAACACTATAAAAATCACAGAACTGTATGGCCAGAAGGGACATCAAGAGATCTTCTAGTCCAGGGATACTCAGACCTCAGTGGTTCAGGAGCAAAATTTGCTATCAACATTCCCAAAAGAGTCACAATAGTGTGAATTCATTGTTTCATTTACTATTTTATATATATACACACACACAATTATTCTCACAGAAAAATGACTGACCAAGTGTTATTTTGGAACATAGTACCCAGATTGGTTAATAATTAAATCACACAGTGTTTTAATATCACGTGCTGCAAAGAGCCACAGGAGACACATTAAAAAGCCACATGTGGCTCACGAGTCTCAGTCTTAATATCACTTTTCGAGTCCATTCCCCTCCACTGAGGCAGAATTACATATACTTTGGACATGCGCCACACTCTGAAAATATACTGATTTGAGTTAAACTGTGCTGCCTAAAACAAGGTATTTCTAACTACATCTAGTTCATACTTATCAGCAAGAGCCATGTTGCATAATCAATGGTTTTACTATTCTGAAAAGCGAGAGCCAACTCAAAAGTTACATTAAAATGACAGAAGCTGGGCCAGATGTCAGGAGATTAGGTTAAAATTGTTCACAGATGTATTTTTATTGCTACTATTATTGGCTGTATTCCAAAGCACAGGAGGGGAAAAAAAAAGTCTGAAACTTACTGGTTGACCTCCCCACCATCTGTGATTGAATTTCTCTCGCCCTCGAAGACTGAAGCTGGCATCAAATACAGGGTCATACATTGAATTGCCAACAATTCCATGTGATTCAGGATAGAGTCCCTTTGTGCAGAAATAGATTAATTAGTGAACCTTTAGTACATGTAAAATGCAGTTGTGCACAGTTATCCACAAATACCAGTAAATTCTTTAAGAATGGAAAACTGGGTATGCCTGTAATCTTCACCCAAATTAAGAGATTTTAGTTTTAAGATAAAAAAAATGTTTAGTACTTTAGATATTCATTAAAGCAGTACGAGATAATTTGCATACCCTGATCTTGTCTTAAAGCATAGGTACTTCAGCAGTTAGCTACATTAAAGTTTTTTCATACTGGGTGAAATACATTTTTGCCATTTAAATAAGAAAATAAGTGATAGAAAGATCTTTTAAAGTAGTACTTTCAGTTCATCTTTGTAAAATAGTCTGGTGCCAGTAAGTGATCCTTTGGTGACAATAATTAATAAATAAATAATATAGGTTAGCATTTAAATTTCATCATGTTTTACTTTAATATTGCTTAGCAAGCGTAACTTAATCCTGAGCACTCCTGAGAGATGAGTAAGTATTATTCCTAGCATAAAAAAGAAGGAACTGAGGCAAGTCAGCTAAGTGACTTGCATCCAAAGCCACAGTGGGAATTAATGCCAAAGTTGTCATTAGCACACAGGAGTTCCTGGTTCATAGCCCTGCGCTCACACCAGGGCTATTATCAAATATGTGGGCTAGGTAATAAGCTGGTGTAAATGTGCATAGTTCCACTGACTTCATTTCAATGGGGAAAAAACAAACAAACACAGATTTACATCAACTAAGGGTCTGTTCTTGTGACTTCAAATTTATTTCCATAAGAACAGTAAACTGTAGTTACAGAATAGGAGTATGAATCACTTCATTACAGGAGCGGGCAGGAAAAAAAAAGCAGCAGGCTATAATAAACGCTTAGCATTTATACTGCACACTTTAAGAATCTCAAAGTACTTTGATGCTTCCCCCACTCCATTTGAAAAATAAATAAATAAATACAAAAAGTGACTGACCACGTTAACCAGTTTTTATTAAAAAATTCCTCCCTCACAATTCCCAAGTTTGTAAGTGATGTGCACGTCCCTTTAATTATATTCAAGAAATCCCCCTCAAAGACTTACAGTAGCCAGGGTGTACAAGTTAGGGAAGGTTTTTGTAGGATATACAGGTCTCATATAGGGAGAATGTGTTCCACAGGATCCTGAAAGTACAACAGAAAATACAAGTGTTAAAAAGTGGGACTATCATACACTGAAGGCAGAAAGATAGGAAGACCTTTGCTTAATTAACACATACCAAGAAACATGTTTGAACCGATTTAAACAAACACAACTCTACTGCTTAAGCACAGAGTCCAACAATGCTAAAGCACACTTATTAAATAGACACGCATGGCCTAAAATATGACAACACTTTCCCTCATACAAAAAGTTGAAGAGAAATAGTTTGGCTATAGATGTATAAAACTAGGTAGATTGAAAAGAAAGAAGTGCTTCCCTTTTAATTAATTAGTCCTTCAGATCATTTTCACTCCAAGTTTGCCCATATTAGCAGTAAAGTAACTCCAGAAAATTCATGCTAATTTCAGGTGACAAACACACTGTAGTCTGAATCAGTCCGAAACTAATTCCAGAGTCGTCACAGGGAAATTTTCACCAGACATCCCATTCGCGTACTGTAGTGCACATAGTTGCTGCTACATGTGTTGAATTCAAGATCAGGTTTGTTTAGCTAACAAAACAAAAAACCTGCACCTGTTCTGGGAGACTCTCCCAAAAAAACAATGCACTTCTGCCATTCTTATATTATTGTTCTGCACTGCTCCAGCCTGTCTCTTTCAGGCCTAACCAAATTGTGCACCATTTAAGCCAATGGGACTTTTGCCATTTGACTTCATTGGGAATAAGAATAGGCCTTTAGATTGTTAGACCTTTGGGCCAGAAAGCCAGCTGTGTTTGATGCAGCTCTTCTACTGCCCAGCACCTTGTTGGTTTATGGTGCTATATAAACAATGAAAACAATATGAGAACAAGAGATTGCCCTGTTTGTTTGTTCTAATAAAACAGATTTACTTACTTAGTTTTTCAATGTTGGGCATGACCTTACTCCCTTTCTTCATGTATGATGCACGGAAGCCATCGACAGAGAAGATGATCAAAGGAGGGCGAACAAAACTGAAACAAAGGCTATGTTAACGTATCAAGAGTTGAAAGGAGTATTTCTAAAACTATTTCGTACGCTCATTCGGTTAGACTAATGAGAGTTTAAAATACTACAACAGTTAGAAGTCTATAAATTTTAGAGTTAGTAGATCAGTATAGTTTAGTAATATTTATATTTCAGCAACACCCAGAAGCCCAAAATCAGGCTCACGATCCTATTGTGCTGGTGCTATAAAGACCCATACAAAGACATGGTCCCTGTCCAGAAGAGCTTACAATCTAAGAAGGTAAGTTATGTACAAAGGGTTGGATAAGAAGAATATGGTCAAATACATACATTTTTACACACATATAATTGCAATTAAAAGAAAACAACACACACCACAAGCACACATTTTTTCTGTTTTTGTAAAGAGCAAGGGTCACAGGACGTTTAATGTCCACATACAGCATGTGAGGGAGACCAGCTGCTCTAACACGGTAAAGAAGATGAGTACTCATTTTGTTATTCTTTCGTAGAACAAAGAGCCACATTGCTCCTCTTGAGACGCAAACACAGCCAGGATGTATAAGTACCCCAAAGCTCATGCAGAGGCAGGGAGAGCAACTTCTTCAAACGTGGGTGCCCAATATTAGGTATCCACAGTGAACTCATTCTTAGGTACCTAAAGTCTTAAGCTCCCATAGCTCCCACTTAAATAAATAGGAGCTGTGGATGCTCGGTGAAAGAGTCCCCTTATTTAGATATCTACATCTAAATTTAGACCTTGATTCAGCAAGTTACCTCTAAGCACATGCTTAATTTTAAACATGTGAAAAGTCCAGGGGTGCCAGAACAGGGGTCCATCTCACTTTTTACTGGCCAGAAGGAGGAGCGACAGAAGGAGAGGGTAGGGCCTCAGGGAGAAGGGGTGGCATGGGGGCAAGGCCACAGTTCGGGCACCGGTGGCCCCCACACTTTTAGGGACTTTCCGCTGCGCCTGAAACAGTCCCATTGGGCTCAATGAGACTACACATGCTTAAAGCTATTCACATGCTTAAATATCTTGCTGAATCATGGTCTAAATCAGTTAAGTTTCAGAATCTAATCATAAGCGTGGGAACTACGGGTTCAGGGGGGTGCTGCAGGTTTTACGCAGGGCCCCATGCCCAGGGTCCTGGCTGCCGGCCCCTTGGCCCCTCTTCAAGTCCCCCCTCCCGGAACCACCGCCCTGCGGGGGAACGGGGGGGGGGGGGTAAAAAGTTTGGGGACACCAGCTTTACAGTTTCGCTGGCTTTCAGCACCCCCACTATAAAAAGTGTTCCAGCACCACTGAATCTTATTTGTTTTTAAATACTGTATAAGACAGGTACCTTTGGATGTAATGTTTAAAGAAAATTGGCCTGAAGGGTGCTCGCATCAGGTCTGATCCAATGCTTGTTGAAGTCAAAGGAAAGACTTCCACTAAATTAATTGGGTATTGGTTCAGGTGGATGCATAAGTGAAGTGAAGTAGGCAAGTTTATCAACCTATAGCCAGTGGCTACGATTTAGGCAGCTCTTTTAACAAATGTCTTCTCCACAACTTCAAAATAAAATGCACTTACCCAGCTGGGCATTCAGGAGATTTTATCTCTTCACAGTCATCATCCACCCAGTGGGTCTCTCCTACATGGAAAGGAATATCATTTTTTAGAACAATTCTCAATACAGTTACAAATTGTACCAGACTACCAAAAAACCACCCACACGCCACACAACAGGTCATATTGTCATACTTTGTGAGCAATGTGCTTTTACACCCATTGCTCTCCTAGACAGCAGTATGAATGTGCTGATTACATGCCAATGTTCAACAAGAACATTGGAAGTACAAATTAGCACCTGTTTAAAGCATGACTTAAAATCTGAGTAAAGGGATTTCCTCTTGATCCTATGTGCAAGTTTTCACATGGTTTGAACATTTGAAAGTTAGAGCGCACAAAAGCAGCAACCAGTATGAAAGTATAATGCTAACAAATTGTTAGTTTCATAGCCTAGCTGGAACTGATCCCCTTTTGGACACTGCGTGACCACAGTATTAGGTTGTGTAGTTAATTATTTTCCACTACATTTTTTGCTACTGTTTTCACTGCACACTCATTGAGACCTGGGACACACTTTGTACTGTCACCGGACAGAAGAAAGTCAGATCATCAGACACTGCTACTTGCTTTATGACATTGGTGTTATTAAAAGGAATTTTACTTCCTCAATTAAAAAAAAAAAAAGCAGATGCATAGAATACAATTTTGAACAGCAGCAATCCCAATTGGCCCTGATAAGGGAGAGCAAGAGAGACAGAGGAACTCAAGAAGAAGGAGATCTTGGCATAGGCAAGAGATGTGAAGTATTTGTTTGAGTGGAACAAGAATTAGAGTGTCACATTTAATATTAAAAGAAAAGTAAATTTGTAACCAATAATATGGAGATGCTGTTCTTATGGAAAGGTCACTCCTGTAATGGTGCCATGGTCACAGAGATCTTTCGTTATTGGCTGGCTAAATAAGGACTATGTTCTATGTACATTAAAACAAGGGATGCCTTTAACTACTTGTTCTGTCCTATCTTTCTAAGGAAAGGCACCTTAAAAGGCAGGAACTGGGAACTACACCTAGCATTTAACCACAATTAATCTGCCAGGGTTTCTTCAGAGTTGGGAAGAATGCAATCTGCTAAAACTTGCTGGAGGAGGCATATTTAGTTTTCCTTCCCCACTGCAGAACTGGAGATGAGGAAGTAGTCTCTGCACTCAGTTACACTGGTGTGTATCTGGACTATCCGCCTCACCTTCTGAACGTATGGAGTTGCTTGGCAGAAAGGAAGTGGGGAAGAAAATGAAGATTCCAAAGAAAAACCTTTTCTGAAAGTGAGTAGTTGGGGAGGCTAACAATCAGCTGAGACGGATCTCTGGGTAAATCCTATTGAATCATGCAGAAGCGTATTGAAGCAAGGCCAAATGGCCAGAAGACCCACTCAGATAGAGGAGGTACACCTACACAAGGCAGGATAATGTTCCAACAGGATCAAGATTACTATCATAGAATCATAGACTATGAGGGTTGGAAGGGACCTCAGGAGGTCATCTAGTCCAACCCCCTGCTCAAAGCAGGACCAATCCCCAGACAGATTTTTGCCCCAGATCCCTAAACGGCCCCCTCAAGGATTGAACTCACAACCCTGGGTTTAGCAGGCCAATGCTCAAACCACTGAGTACTGATTCCTAGGGCCCTGCTCTAACCAGTAGACCCCACTCTCTGCCACTTCCTGGGAATTCTTTTTGTGGTTGTGTGAAACCAAAACACCTTTCCTAAGACGACACAGGTGCACAGAAACAGGGTGCTCAGGTGAAATAGCCGACCAGTAACAGCTCTGCATTTCGGTTTGGTAGTAACAGTGCAAATGCTACTATGGAAATGAAGCCTTCACGGCCCACTCCCCACCCCACTGTGGTGATTATTGAAGCTATTTCCATTAAAAACGGAGTTACCTGTAATTAAAGAACACACAAAGAGACCATCTAATCCTGCACGTACCTACTCTAGGTAACCATGTGTTCCTATCACCCTTCCCTTGTCCTCACACCACGTATCTCTTGCATCTTGTCTTACATCAAAATATAAGTGCTTCAGGACAGAGACTCTTATGGTTTGGGTTTGTTTTAAATGGAACACCCAGAAAAGCTAAGCCGTGGCCTTATTGAGGCCACTAAACAGTACTGTATTCACTGTAATACAATTGAGCACATCTAAACTATTTGTTTTTGTTTTACAATACACTGCAAAGGTGTTTTAGAATCCATCTCAGCATGCAGAATCCTTTCCTTCTCCACTCAGCCTGTCAGTATCACTTCCAACTGACACAAAGCATTCCCACCATCACCAAATCCGAAACACACTGCTTCCACAGAACTGACAGCACCTGTGAGCCTAGGGCACAAGAAACTAGAACTGTCCCCTCACCCCCAAAAGAACAGAAAATGTGTATGGTGTGGGGGAGTGGCAGGATGGAGGCTCTTTCACAAAAAAATACTTGGCATTACCCACAGGGCTGGCCTCTATCAGTTCAGGATAGATAAAAGTGACAGAAATATGTACCTTTGCATACAGCTTGATAATTAGTACAACAGTCTCCTCTGGTCAAGCAGTCTTCAGAGCAATGACAGGCATTCTCTTCATTCCTTGCCTCTCCACAGCGATCTTTGGTACATTCCCAGCCTCGAGCTAAAATAGTCACACGGTAAGTGAAAACATTAAAGAAGATATTTTTTTAAAAGGGTCCGTAGCACTCAGTTGAACATCCCAGTGAAGTTAGCCCAATCATTACAGTCGGCTTTGGAAGTTTGTAATCTGCACAGTGTTTGAAATCGATAGGTTGACTATAAACAAAAGAAGATGTGAGCCGTAGATGGGTGTGAAGTTTTGAGTGCTCCCCCATTCGCAAGCAGGGAGTTCTCTTACTCTCTGATCCGGTCATTTAAGCCACTTTCCAAACTTAATACCAGCAAAAGCATCGCTAAAATATTGTTAAGGAACTTCTCGCCCCTTCCCCACTAACCCCCAAATGAGGGATATGGTGAGGGATCTGGAGCATAAATTATGAATATTAGCACGTCTCACATACACCATCACCACCACCCCTCCCCTCCCCCCACACCACTAGCAGCTTTAGGAATCCACTATATTCGATGACCGTTACGTAGATGGAGGGATGTAAAAGGGAGCAACATGGCATGCAATTGGGGCTTTTACTCATGCCAAGCTCCTCAACACATGAGATACGAAGATGGAAGGAGCCCCTTTATCAAAGCTTATTGGGTGAGATCTGTGCTGCACCCCAAAAAGGCACAGCACAAAACCTGCTGCCCAGGGCAAGGTGGCTTATAAGCGACCTTTGCACCCTTCCAATCCTGGGGAGGCCATCCACATAGTTAACAGTCCTGAAGGCCTGTCCAAGTTGAGCAGCACAGGTGCCAACTCTGTGGGTGCTCCGGGGCTGGAGCACCCATGGGGACAAAATGGGGGGTGCTAAGCACCCACCGGCAACCCCCTTATTAGCTCCCCCCATCCCACCCCAGCACCTCTTGCCCACTGGCAGGCCCCGCGGATCAGTACCTCCCCCTCGCTCCCCATGCCTCCCACCCACCACGAACAGCCCAAGGCCAACACCCAGTTCCTGGCCCCCAGAACTATGCTCAATTTTCCAGACCATATCAACTCACTCTTTCCTGGATACCAAGCAGGTGAAGTTATACGGTGACTTATGGAAGTCTGGGTAGGTCAGAATGTTCAGACCTGGCTCAGAGCTGTATGGAAGTATCATTTTCATATAAATGAAATANGGGGGGGGGGGGGGGGGGGGGGGGGGGGGGGGGCAATAATTTGTGCTGAAAATTGGGGATATTCCCGATTCCATTTGAAACACTAGTCATCTCTTTTGGCTGCTCAGATAAATGTGATTCTTCACCAAAGACTAAAGTAACAAGAAGGATTTCAAAGGCAGGAAGACTAGGCACCTATGTCAACCTAATCTCTGTACCAATCCAGCTACATGTTTTTTGGTACAGTGAATAACTGAAATACATACACAATATTTTAGGAAACAAAACAGTAGCTTTATGCTCTGCCATGAGGAAGTGTAATTTCCAAAAGGTGTTAGTAGAGAGACAGCCTCTCTAAAAATGTCCACACCCATGTATCAAGTTAACAACAACAACAAACAATTAATAGTGCTACGTTTTCTACCCCCTAGTGTCCAATTAAATGAACCTGAAAGGTTCCATCAGTGGACTGTGTGTGCCTTGACATCCAGAAATAGGTGTCTGAAGTAATAGCAATCAGCACACTCCTTCACCTGCAATTCACTCCCTGGAGAGGACCTGCACAACATCTATGCACCAGTTAAGCCCTAACAGCATCAGTGGGATTTAACCAGCGCATTAACCTGTGTGGACTCCTCTGCACAGGCATGAAACCCACAGTATGAGAATGAACATTAATTCCATAAGTACTCACCATTATTTGGGAGAAAGACAACATCTCATAGTTACCACAGTTACTTCCTGTTCTAACTAGAGGAGAAAACTTTAGTATCTCCGTGTGCATAACTGTTTGTTTTTTTACGTGGGGCACTGCAGTAACACGATTTACTTTTTAGGTGGGATCTAATGTAAATAGAGGTGCAGGATGCTTCCTGGAAACCAAGGCAGAGGCAAAGAAAACCCAGTAACTGGGGAAGATACAAGGACCAGTATGCAAATTAAAGTAAGCAAGGACCACACATTGAGAAAGGCTGAATGTGTTCGAAGACCGGATGAGTAAGGCATGCCCTGACAGTTGTCATTAGTCCATAGCCAGCTATAAGCAGGGTGTATAGATACAGGGGAGTACAGCTCTCATACCTGTCTTTAAACATAGTTCATCAAAGTCGAAGCAGCAACTGTTGTAGCTCTTGCACAGGTTGTCACAACGGCAGCCCGGGGGCTCAGCCTCTTGAAGCTCAAAGCATCTGCTTTTGCAGGACCCAGAAGTACTGATCCAAGGGGAATCTGACAGGACTGCGTGGAAGAAGAAACAGGGCAACATTTGTCAGGCCATCAATGGCTGGTGAGTGATTGCTCAAACTAGTGCTACTGGGAGTAATGAAACTTCAGCTGCCCTGTTACAGCAGAGGGAGGTGAAGGGAAAGGAAAAAGGAGAAGCACCTTAGGTGTTGACAGAAGCAAAAGCCTAATTAACTAAAAAAAAAAAGGTTCCTCTTTTTTGGGGGGGGGCGGGGGGGGGGGGGGGGGGGGGGGGGGGGGGGGGGGGGGGGGGGGGGGAGAAGCAGCATGCTGTGATAATGTCCTGCAAAGAACTGCACCTGGCTTTAAGTCCATAATAATCAAGCAATCATTAGCAGAAATAAAGTCTCAGAGGCCCAGTTATAGGAGCTTCAAATACTTCCCAAAAACAGGCCTTTGCAGTTAAAAACTGCATGACATTTTCATGCTCAACTGGGCAGTTAACATGGAAAGGAACCGCAATTAGTCTACATGACAGTCAGCAGGATTCTGTTTACTGTACTATAAGGTGCCACATCAACACTGCAGTGAAAGGAAACTGTATGATATTCAACAAATTGAGTTAGTGGCCAATAAAGTGAGGAAATGCTTTTTTGGTGGGCTTCTGTAGAGCATTAAACTATAAAAACAAAACTTTCAGCAATAACACTGATTCAGAAACTGTAGGCCATTCATAAAGCAAGAAACTGAGTCCATTAATAAAGGAAGCATTAGACAGCAATGATCCATTGGGGGTGAGGGACCCTGAAGTGGGACAAAAGCTATACTCTCCTGGCTAGGAGTATCCCCTATGACACCAAAATATATTATGGGGAGGCTGTTTGTGACTCCATGGTTAAGGATGCTTTATGACATGGGCTAAAAATAGAGCGTATGTTCAAGTTTTCCTTCCTAAGTAGGTGTTTTCAGTATGAAGTTTCACAGTACCTTTTGAATCTTTTGATTTCTTTTATTGAATTTTTAAATAGGAAGTATCTGAAACCAGTTAGGGGATGAAGTTTGTCAGCAGCAATCAAACTATTTCTTGTTGAAATATCTACATAAAATTAGTAGGGCATAAATCTTAAGTAGATCCGATTTAACAGGTACTTTTGGAAAATATTGTGGATTATGGGCCATTTTCTGCTGCTGTTCTACATAGCTGAAAAGTTTATCTGTCAGCAGAATGGGGGGGAGAATAATCTTCCCCAAACAAAATCATCATCCCAACACTTAGTTGTGGGAGCATACGGTAGGCATAGGTGCTGGAACTTTGCTGCACCCCTAGCTTGAAGTGTTTTCCATTATATACAAAGTTTACAGTTTGGTTCAATGCATCTCAGCACCCCACCCTCCCTATACAAATTGTTCCAGTGCCTCTGAAGATAGGAAGGCTGGAAGGTACTCTTATGGGTTTCGAATGAGTCGCTTGGTAAAGGCAATGTGGGAAGACTGGAGAAGCTAGGGGACAGAGTTAAGGTTGTGCGGTACGGTAGTGTAAGGTATGTGCACATATGTGGGGCAGAAAGTAACATTAGATGGCTTAAAATTTTTCTTTGCTACTGTAGTTTTTGGGTCAAGTAGGTGGTGTGTGTGTGTGTGTGTGTGTGTGTGTGTGTGTGTGTGTGTGTGTGTGTGTGTGTGTGTGTGTGTGTGTGTGTGTGTGTAATACTCTATGTAAGAGCATGGGAGTATCCCTTCAGTTAGGAACTCCCTCAGCATTCCCTTGATGAAGCCATTTTAAAATTTTCAATATTTTGGCCATTTAAAATGCCATAGGGCTAAAACTTTGTATGCATGTTGCCAACACAGATACATGAGTTTTTCCTTCAGTTACTGAAATCAGTCCTCTTGTTTGTTTCGGCAGTGGCCACAACCAAGCAAAATTCTATGCTTTACATTTGTTTCTTCTTCCCATAATCCCTAGTACAAAACCAGATGAATTCTGAAAGATGTAGTTTTACCAGGAGTTTACTAAGAGAGGGACTAATTGCTTCTGGTGTCCAGAAAAATGAATGTTTTGAATCAGCCCTTATTTTTCAGCTTTAAACAACATGGGAGCTTCTGTATTGTTCCAATCAAAACCACAAATGATATATTAAAGCCTATTACTCCACAATAGGCATTGATATGTAGAGCATATGTGATTCCCAGTTAATCCTGGTGTCCTTTTTAAATCATTTGGGCCCAATCTGCAGAAGTGCCAAGCACCAGCTTCTCTCACTGACGCCAGCAGAGGCTGTGGCTGCCCTGGGCTTATGAAAAACAATCAGATCCATCTGTTTTAAACCAGAGTATGTATGTCAGCTCAAGTTTCCTTCACAGACAGGACACTGGAACCTCTTTGAAGCTGTAAGAAGTTTTTTAAAAGTGTCATTACTGCACTAATCCTTTATTCCAGTATGACAACTAGACTTTAGAAGGGACATCTACTTCCAAACTCAAATTTATGTCCACTCTGCACAGAATTGCCTCTCTCTCTCTTTCTTATATATTAAAACACTCCAAATTTATGGGAGGACTTTTGAGATTGCTGTAAAATTTAACACATGAAGATTCGTTTAAATGAATATTAAGGGCCTAATTTTCTGAAACATCCAGCACTCATTTAGGTACTTAGAATGGACAGATTTTCAGAAATGGTCTGCTGCTACCAGTCCCATTATTCTCAACACCAGCTGCTGAGCACTTCTGAAAAGGAGTGCTGGACACTTTTAACGCCTCTTGCTTCTTTATCTTACATGCCGTATCTTTGTTTTTAAGACCCAAGCCCCAGATATGGCAAGTTTGAGTGTGAGAATCAAAGATGTTATTTCAGAATGCTTCGTAATATTACCATTGCCCTATTCATTTCAGTGAATTAAGTTACTTTCAATGGGGTCTTTGCATAGTGGGGAGACTACTCCATAACACTGCTGAAAACCACACGCCAATGTCTATTTACAAAGGAAAATTTGGTGAGTCTTACTGCATGTTATATAAGCAACTGTCTGTCAGCAGTGTTTGAAGTAGTATCTCAATGACTTAGTGTTAGCTGTTGGGAAGAATAGTTTCCATTATCTTCTAGGTAGGAAATCATTCAGCTATAGATCTTTTGTTATTTTCCGTGCATCTGACAAATATAGTATATGCCTTTACTACTCATGTGACAAACTGTAGATCACAACTTAACAGTAGCTTGATATAACGTCTGAGTAAACACATTGGTTATACCCATGGGTTGAGTTACTGTAAGACACTTCACATCATATCACCAAGAGGACTCACTTTAACACCCGTAGCCACTGGATATCAAGACTGTTCAATGGTTTGCTTCAGTTGACCTTGCTTTTGAGGCTGAACCACAAACTTGCAGGTCATACACCCAGCTGTGGCCAGGGTACTGATGTGTGCAGAATTGTTTGAACAAGTATTGTCAGCTTTATAGGAGCTGCACTGCTGCTAACTAAGTAGCAGGTTTGAGTTGTCAGATGCTCCTGCATTGAATATGAAGTTACGAACTTTTCTGAAAATTCCTAGATTGGCAGGAGCTTCTAAGCCATCAAGTCTGGATCCTGCTGGAGAAAGAGAGGACTGTGGCTGCCTTTGAACTTCAGGAGTTTTTCCCCTTTAACACTAGAGCTGCTTATATCTTTTTTTGGAACTTCAGTCTTTGCAAACTATTGTTGTTCTTTAAGGAGAGCTTTGGGTGAAGTGGTATACCTCTGATTAAGGGAAGAAATCCTATGGAGGCATGTTGCCTTTTGTTCGTTATGTAAGTGATTATGATAACACAGAGCCTGGAAATGCTATATCCACCTAGAAGAGTGCCATATCAAATTGATTGGTTTCACTACATTGGATTATGTGGTCAAAATGCAGTCTATTTGCAATAGACAGACTGCTTCCAGTAGGACTTCCATCCTATGGCAACTACTCAGGCATGTTTGCATTATCCTTAGTAGAGAAACTGCATGGTAAGAATTAGGCAATGGCAACATATACATAGCAAGAAAAACAGTTATTTGAAGAGTTTTGGAGCAGCAGTGTCACTGCATATTATTTATACTATATTTTGCAAAGTGCCATTGAAATGGACAAGATTTCAATGTGAGACCATTTAAAGTGTATCATAATTGTTCTGGTATAAGTACAATTCCATGATTAGTTGTATGCTTAAAAATACACATGTGATTAGTATCCAGGCTCCCACATTCACAGATCTAGGAAACAGATTTTAGCTCCCATCCTGACAATAAGACCATCCTGTTGTGCTTAAGTAATATGGTTCAAGAAGATACTATACTAAGACTACACATTCTGAAGACTAACAACAGGTCTAGAAGACCTATACTCTACCTAAACTTACGGTAATAGGTCAAGTTAAGAAATGGCAGAATCAGTTATTAATTTCCCCTGTTTTGGGGGACTTAGGTCCTTAGATGTTATTTTAATTCGGCTATTTGTTGTGTACAAATACTGACAGCTTATTAAATATAAAAAAGTTCAGTTTAACATCATTTAGATGAATTCTTTAGCACTTACTACTACTTTGTCATTAGGATGTAATAGAGTTAAAGTTATAATAGTCTGGATTCATAAAGCAGTCCTAGAATGACAAGGTTTGGAATTTGAAAGTGCTATAGTACACACCAGTTAAGACAAGACACCACTCATGTATAACTAAGATGATAAAATGTTTTCAGCATTCATTGTTTTTCCAACAGCTATGTCAATCCTATAAGATTATGATGCAGACATCAAGATACATGTAAATACATATGCCAAAACTCAGTGGAGCTGAATGAGAACCTGCAGTAATCTTTTAACTTGGCATTTCATTGCACTGGGTTTCTAAGTAGACTATTTCCATATGCAGTTTCCATTACGATTAATGGAAGTCATATGTGATTGATCATTTCAAAGACATAAGTAGACTCCTTTGATCAGAGCATTTAAAATTTGTTACCAGTTAAAACAAGTTTACTCTTGTGCAGGGTAGTTTCCCATCATAGAGGGCAACTGAACTCTTCTATTTATTACATTTGTACATAGATTCTATTACCTCAGATTTTACATCCTGTTTCCATTATAAATTAACTTTGATATATTTGATATACTTGGTTGACATAAAAAAAAAAAAAAAAGAGGGGAAACCCTCACTTGCTGTCTCTTATTGCTATATTCCAGACAATTGGCTGTCCTTGTACTGATCAAACCAAAACAAGTTACAGTCTGTATGTGGAAACCATGAAACACAGGTCTTACTGTTACTGCTACAAACGTATCAGGGATACTACCTTAACATCTGAGGAGAGACATGCTAAAAGGAAAGTAATAGGAGACATTTATGTTTTTGCAGCAAAGTAGGAGGTGCTCTTCTTTACACAGGAAAAATCCAGAAGCAACATCCTTTTTAGTTACCTAAATGTCCTTACTAAGTCAGCCACACTGATAAATGTGTTGAGTAGACACCAATTCTGGGGAAGGTGAGGGGGAAACTAACAAACTCCTTACTGGGAACACAACTTACTCAAGTCACTGTAAACAAGCAATTTCTTTATGAAAGTTCTCACCCTATCGTTATAGTTGGGTATTGTAAATGAAACCCTTTCATTTCAGCTATATTAACCAAGTCAAAGTCAATTACCACAAGCTTCCTTTTTCATGCCAAAGGAAGGAACAGAGACATAAGTCAAGACTACTTTTTCCCCCCTTCAAAAGGGAAAAAAAAAAAAAAAAAAAAAAAGACTCCTTTTCCATTTTATATGTTTTTCCACTTGGAGCGTGCCTCAGGAGACAAAATCCTATGTTTCCCAACAAAATATAAACAAAGGTCTCTGTTGTAGCATGTCCTTTCTCTTTTCCACCCAGAAGAGAAGGATGTGAAACTGAAGAAAAAAGTACATGACTGACAGCACATCAGCTTCATGCAGTTCCCAACATTAACACCTGCTGATCTCACCCCTTCCCTCCTCCAGTTAGTTGTCTGGTGTCTACTGTTCACAAATCAGCATGACTAGCAGATACAGAAATCTAAGAAGCTATTCTCAGTGACTCTAGACTTGAAATGACCCTGACCAAACAAGTACTGCACAAATTTCTTCTCTAGCTAGTTGAATGAAAATTGTGCACTTGGGAATTACCTGATCAGGTTACATTTATTTTAATTTACTAACTGAACCTATTCAGTAGGCTCAATGAACAAAAAGTCAGGCAGAGTGTACAACAATCAATTGCAATATCAGACTAAGTTAACTCAACTCTAAAATAAGCCTAATTCTCCATAGTCACATGCACACAGAGCAAAAGTTTAAGTAAACAGGTAACCTATAGGTGAGTCCCAAAGGTCAACAGACTCAGGCTTGTTAACATACCGGTACTCTTCACTATAACCCAGAACTAAAAGGAACAGAGTGGGAGTGGTTTCTAACCATGGTATATAACATAAGGTTAATGAGATGTACAGTTTATGTCATTTACTGTACCTGAAATTGCACCCTCATCCCAGTCTTCAGATCTTCTGAATCGATTTGCTGTAAATCCTACACAGACGTTAACCCCAAAGGCAAAAGCAAATAAGGATATTACCTGCAAAAGTAAGAGAGCAAAATGATCAAACTAAGCAAAACAAGAATCCAAATTTAAGAGTATTGTGATTGAAAAAAGGAGGGACCAGATATATTATTTGAGTTGCTAGTCACTACAGTTCCTATTACTGGAACAGTAAATGACAGTCACAATTTTAGAGTAATCAAAACCAGAAGGGGACTTATGAATAAAACATCTGATTTAAAAGCTCAGATGTTTCTTTTTATAGGAAGTTTTTCAGGAAACACTGGTTAGTCCTCCTTTCTACACAAACATGCTCTTTTCCTTTCCTTCCCTACCTGATGTAACTGGAAACAGCTTTTCTTAGCCATACTAGAGAATTCTTGAAAAGCCTTCACAGTATGCTCTCTTTTTCTTTATATTGAGTGCAGTGCTGTTTGCTCCGTGAGTTCAGTCTATTAGCTACAACTAATCCCACCTGGTGAGGTTGACAGGCTCATTTGATTTGTCCAGGGGTGATTTCATCATGTTTCACTCACAAATCGCAGCTCTGAGTGCAAGAAGCTGCAGGCATCATCCTCTCTCCCCCTCCTCCCCCACAAAATGCACACACACACACTTTTATGTGGTTTCCTCTGCCCAGGCAGGGTTTTCTCATGTTGCTGTGGCCAATACCAATTCATGTTCATTTTATTATTCTCACAAAAGTAACACGGTTAAAAAAGAAACCAATGTGTTTTCATCTTGCTAGAACTGAAAAACCTCTTGGGCTAGGGAATGAAAATTTCTGTTGCCATCTTCAAACATGAGAAAACTTGCAAGCGAGGATTTCAGTGTAGTTAACTTTTAGAGAATAAAAAAACCGCACACACAATAACTCCGCTGATTTTGTGAAAGAGCCGCAAGTTTTTTTTACTGGTTTGATAAACTCAGTCACTGGTCTCACACTTGGGAACTACGTCTAAAGTTTCCAAATGGTTCTCACGGCAGAATCCCCAGCAGTGTAACGAATTCTGATAAGGTTACTTTCCCAGCATTGGGATCCCTTGCATTGCTACACAGAGTACTTATGTAACTGCTCGCAACTGCATCCACGCATGTTGAAAACCCAACATATCTAAAAGAACGTGAAATTTCAGCCTCCCCCTTCCTTATTTGCCTTTTAACAAATATATCTATAACAGCATTCAGAGTTCAGCAGCTTTGATGAGCAGCTCTCTCTGCAGAGCAGACGATAACGGTGCAGAGAATTATGGTTCACGCTGGTGGTTTAAATGTTATTTGCTAAGGCAAATTATTTACCAAGTTAGTTCACCACATTTTTTATCTCCTGAAAGCGGATTTTTACTAACAACTACACTTAAAGGGACAGTCAAAATTTGTCAATCTAACCCCGGACTTTCCTAGCTTCCTGGAGAGTCATCACATATTAGAGGGTTCGCATGAAGGAGACCAGTAAGACTTTTTTTAAATAAACCCGTTTAAACACATACCATAGCGCTTCCATTAGAAGCCGCGCTCGAGCAATAACCACTCTCGCTTCGTAGCCTCACCTTACTAGGCAGGGCTAAAACCCACCCTTGTTTACTAGCCACACCTTATCGCACAGCCTTTAACAGAAGCCGCCCTCGATTCTTTTTCATGCGGGTGTGAACAGAAAGTGGTCTCCTGGCGCAGCTGTATTTTCGCCACGCAAACCACAGGGGGCGTAATCACGGGGAGCAGAAGCCAAAGCGGCTTCTGTTCTCAATGAAATTATGCAGACGGTTGGGAAAAAAAAGACATGCTCGATTTACTCCGCGGCCAGTGCTAAACACCCCGGAGCATGCGTGCTACGATAGGGGATCTTGCTTGCCATAGGGTCGCTGAGTAGATAGGTCAAGAGTTGAGCCCGTATTTTACCCTGCCCCAGTTTGGCTGGTTTGAAAATGACCTGGCTGGTCGGATTACAGATGGTCGGTTTGCACTGCATGCTGAAGTCCACTTCTCCATCCAGGCTTGCGCGGATCCCTGCAGCGAGGTGCTGCTTGGCAACATTTTAACAAGGGGCTCCCACGACAAAGTTTGCCCGTAGCCTGCGATAAACCCTGTGTGCGCGAAAGTTGTGTCATGTGCCTGCACTCACACAGAGCAGGGGGGAAGGACCGAGGAACCGATTCATTTTTCTCCCTCCCCACTGAAACAAAAAGGCTTTCTCATAACCAAACGGGGAGGCATCACCTCTTGGCAAAGCAATTTGTATGAAGCTGCGCTTCGGTAGAAATGTTTCTGTTTTGTTCCTGAAAATATATACTACGTGATTGATAGAACAAGACACGGTGTTCAGTTTGTGTAACTGGAAATGAGAGAGAGTGGGGGTGAAGACCTAGGTCCACACTAGGGGCGGGATCGAACTAAGGTACTTCGACTTCAGCTACGCGAATAGCGTAGCTGAAGTCGAAGTACCTTAGTTCGAACTAACGCGACTTACCTCGCGTCCGCGCGGCGCCGCGATCGAAGTTCGCGGCTCCTACTTCGAACTCCGGTACTCCGCTCGCCCTGCAGGAGTACCGGAGTTCGAAGTAGCGCGTTCGGGGATCGATCTATCGCGTCCAGACGAGACGCGATAGATCGATCCCCGATACTTCGATGGCTACCCGCCGATCCGGTGTCCTTTAAAGAAACCACTCTACCATTTGATGCAATCTGTTGCAAATATGTGCTCTTTGGAGGTATTTTCTGAGCACCCGGGATAAAAGGCATCCCTGGCTGGTGTGATTTAGCAATTAACCGAGAGACAGTGAGCTAAAAAGAAATCACGCCAATTTTGTAGCCCTATTTTAACAGGGAGCTCTTAACCTAAGAGCATCTGAACACCCGTAGATTATCTGTTGTATTCCTTCCTTTTCTTTGTTGAGAGCGACACAAAGTTCCAGACATAGCTGCATAAACAACTGCAATAGCTGAAGCCAGTACTCATGTATGAGTGCTTACAGATTTTAAAGTTGCTAACTTGCTGCACTTAATTTCAGAATCTAAACCCATAACTGAAGGAAGAAAAGCAGCTAGTCCTTTAATCTATTCACCACATAGCACACGTTTTCAAAGGTGCTATCCTCATAGATGTATAGAATTTAACATCTTCAGCTCCTGTTGCAGTTTGACTTTGACACAAATTTGACAAAGTGGACCATACAAAAACACGTGGCATTTCTAAACCCTGTTGTACAATGTCATCCATGAACATATTTTGCTGTGTAACAATAGCAATGTATCATAAGAATTATAAGAGAAAGACAAAGTCATCACAGAGCAAATTTGTAACAGACACTGCATGTCAAAATTAATGAGTCCTTGGTCCAGTGGCCCGGACATGGGACTGGAACATAACATAAGAAAGGCCGTACTGGGTCAGACCAAAGGTCCATCTAGCCCAGTATCTGTCTACCGACAGTGGCCAATGCCAGGTGCCCCAGAGGGAGTGAACCTAACAGGCAATGATCAAGTGATCTCTCTCCTGCCATCCATCTCCATCCTCTGACGAACAGAGGCTAGGAACACCATTCTTACCCAACCTGGCTAATCGCCATTTATGGACTTAGCCACCATGAATTTATCCAGTCTCCTTTTAAACATTGTTATAGTCCTAGCCTTCACAACCTCCTCAGGTAAGGAGTTCCACAAGTTGACTGTGCGCTGCGTGAAGAAGAACTTCCTTTTATTTGTTTCAGGATTCCTCAGTTCTATTACAATCTCTGCCACTGACTCACTGGGTAAGTCATTTACAATCACATTTTCAGAACTAGTTTCTGATTGTGAGTGCCCAAGTTGAGACACCTTTGGCCTGATTTTCCGAGGTGCTGAACACGTGCAGCTACCCTTGACTTCTGCTGAAGTTGTAGATTGCTCAGTACTTCTGAAAATCAGCTCCAATATGTCTGAAAACTGGAGGCCCAGAAAACTGAAGTATTAAAAATCAGTGACCACATTTTTAAATATTGGATTTGGGGGGGGGGGGGGGGGGGGGGGGGGGGGGGGGGGGGAGGATTTGAAACTTTGTGTTTTATGGATAGATCCTGAACTGGTGTAAATTGGCATAGCTCCACTGAAGTCAATGGAGCTGCACTGCTTTACACTAGATGAGGATCTGGGCTTATGTTTCCTATTTTGTAATGTGGGTATAATGATATTTACCATCCTTCATGTCCTTTAAGATCTATGGGTGATAAGCACTGTATACTCCTGGGGGAATTGCAGAATTTTGCAGAAATTAATGTTGTGCATGCAGAATTTCCTTTCCCCCACAGAGCCCAGCTTGCACATAGAAGACACTGCTGGAGGGAGGGGGAGGGAGCTAGAGGGTTCCTGGCAGCGGCAGTTCCCAGCATGCCCTGAGGGAGGGAGATGGAAGTGCAGAGGAAACTCCATGCAAGCCTGGGACCAAGTATTAGGCTGTTTTTCCCTCTGGATCCCTAGGCTCTGTGGGAGGAGGGGGGCAGGTGTCTGGGCTGGGGGGGCATGGCTGGGCTGTGGGTGGGATGGGGTGCAGGTATCTGGGCAAGGGGGGCCTTGTGGCTGGGCTCTGGAGGCAAAGGGGTACGGGTATCTGAGCTGGGGGACACGGCTGGGCTCGGGGGGGAGGGGTTGTGGGTGTCTGGCCCCACGGCTGGGCTCTGGCAGGGAGGGAAGGGGGCAGAGAAACAAAGACTGAACTGGGGGAAGTGCTGGATCCAGGCTAAAGGGATTTCTAGCCTGTGTATGGAAACCAGGGGATTCCAAGCTGCAAAGCAAGTGAAGATTGTGCCTTGAGAATCTGCAAGCCTGCTTGTATCATCAGTCAGGGTGAGAGATTACTAGTATGGTAAACTTAGTTTGTGTTTTTGTTTATTTACTAAGTAATCTGCTTTGATCTGTTTGCTATCACTTATAATCATTTAAAATCTACCTGTTTTGAAGTTAATAAACTTGTTTGTATTTTAACCTAAACCAGTTTAAGTGAAGTGTCTGGGGGAAATCTCAGCTTGGTTACCACAAGTGTGCATATTCCTCTCCACATTGAGAGAAGGATGGATATATTAATGAGCTTACACTGTACAGATCCCTGTGCAGTGCAAGATGATATAATTTTTGGTTTATACTCCAGAGGGGAGTGCGTGCCTGGGGAGCGGGGAAACTGCCTGGGGTCTGCTGCTTACACTCTGCCCAGTTGGGTGAGTGGTGCCACCTGCTGTCATGTTGGGTGAGGCTGGCTGTGTCCCCAACTCAGGTCTAGGGCTTCCCACCAGTCTCCCTGCAGGATGTGCCACCGGTAAAAGAAAAAAAATCTAGTCAGTCACAGATAGGGGACAATTAAATGCACCTTGTTGAAATAAGCCCAAATTGACTCGTAATGAACAGCTGACCTTCGTCCCCCAATCAAGTCTCAAGACTGGAAAATCTTTGGGCCAGGAACCATCTTTTTGTTCTATTTGCACCCAGCACAATGGGGTTCTGGTCCCATGAAAAGGGCTCTTAGGTGCTACAGTAATACAAATAATAAATAACATTAATAATAATGAGGAAGAGAGGAGTTTCTCTTTTTTCTAGAGGCTCAGTTTTTTAAATCTGAAAAGTAATGAATTCAGACTGTAACCCTTCCTCCCTCAGGGGGGTCTCTGAATTGCCAAGGTATACGCACACCAGGCAGTGCTTCCTAGTGCACTTCGACTGATACGGCTCTAGTAGCTGAGTGCTCCAACTGCCTACAACCTTCATGCTCTTCCTAGGGTAACCCAGACATGCTACCTCTGAGACCCAGGGAACTGTCCCTCCCTGCCAATCTATATCGCTCCACAGCAAGAGGAAAATTCAGCAGCAGATTCATCACATTGACCAATAACAGCTCATCCAATTCAACCCAAATAATCAGAATACTACAGTATTCACAGCTGTCACGTTCTGTGCAGCTGTGTGCGTTGTTTTTGACAAATAAAAGTGGGAGAAAGCTTTAATTTCCCACTCCCCACACAACAGGCAAGGGAGCCCAAGTCCTTTCCAGAGCCATTGATGCAAATGAGAGGCAGAAGCCAATCCCATCAGACTCCCTATAAGAAGGTGATGGTAGACTCCTCTCCCACACAAGAAAAGAAAGAAAAACAGTGAAAGGATTTGAAATGTAAAGTATTAAGTAGGGCTTTCATTTTAACAACATTCCTTGTTCCCTTTCCCTTTAGTTGGAGAGAGTTTTTAGAAGGAAAAACCCATTGTTTTGACAGTCTTTTAGATGGTACCACTGTCTTTTGGGGAAAAAGAGAAGAAGTTGCTGGGATGGGCTGGACCTGTTGCTGTTGCGGTTGTTGTTAAGTCTGATCCTGTTTCATTCCAAGTAGTGTTTGGGATTCAGCAGGAGTCAGTAGAGGTAGCGATGTCATCGGGGTCCCTCTCTCTGGCCTGGTTGAGTCAGGATGTCTCTCAGGCTCAGCATGACAAAGGCCCAGGGTCCTGGGAGATGGCAGCTATAATTGTGATGCTCATTCCAGCAGTTAATTTTCTCGCCAAAATCTTTTTTTTTTTTTTTAAGGAGCCACAAGTAGAATGGTGGGCAGAATAACCCACCCCCTCATTATTTTGTCTATCAATTAGGCCTAGTTTTCAACACACCAGTTTTGGTTCACTGATTTTTGGTTCCACACTTTTCTTTTTTACCAAGCATAATCATAACACAGACCTTGAGTTATAGTGGTAAGCCTTTTTGTTTAGACTATTTCAGTCTTCCTTTTGTAACTGTTCTCATCAACATTTGTCATTATAAATTATTGTGACATCTTATGAACTTTCACATAGTAGAGTTTACAATTCGGGTAAATTTGTATGCCTAATTATTACAATATGACCCAAATTACTGGGCTTGAGCTACTTCAGAAAGAACTATCACAACTGGGATCAGGATCGAGGGACTCAGGAGACCCCCCCCAGTTGTGAGTGATGAACCAGTCAACAAGGAAAAAGTGGCTAAAGAAAAGAAATGAGTGAGAGAAAGAGAGGGGTAAGTCAGAGGGTTTACTAGCAGCAGTGAAGGTGGTCAACTAGATGGGAATCGCAAGTACTGGTGATGGCTGATATGGCTTGACCTTCTTTAGATGGTACTAAAAATTGCAACTTGGAATGTGCACTCCATCCTTACTGTGTGCTGGTGGCAGATGATCTTTCAGTTTTGGGGAGGGGCAGGATTTGAATCTAATCAGGATTCAGGAAACAAGACTGTTCTAGGTGTGGCATTATGGGAGTTCAGAGCGACTGAAGGAGAAACCTGTCTTTTTGATCCTCAGAGCCTGATACTTATGGTGGAGTAGGGATACTGTTTTATACCAATGTGGTATCCGTGCAGAGGATGCTAGCAATTGCAGCCAGGAATTGATTTATTAGTTGATTTCTGTTGTATGGGTCTGAGGTATCATTGTATCACCATCAATGGCTCACAGCCAGGGCCGGCTCCAGGCACCAGCATTCCAAGCAGGTGCTTGGGGCGGCAATCCGCAAGGGGCGGCAATCCATGTGTTTTTGCCGCTCCAAGCAGTGCGCCGAATTGCCACCGCGGATGGCGGGGGCAGTCCGTGTGCCGTTAGGGCGGCACGCGCATTTCCGTGGCGGTGGCAATTCGGCGGCAGCTTCTATGTTCAGCTGCCCGCTGAAGACAGAAGCTGCCGCCGAATTGCCACCGCCGCGGAAACACGCGTGCCGCCCTAACGGCACACAGACTGCCCCCGCCGTCCACGGCGGCAATTCGGCGCACTGCTTGGGGCAGCAAAAACAGTAGAGCCGGCCCTGCTCACAACACCAGAAGCTGAGGAAAGATCTTTTTATAGAGGTTGCTTCTTTTTTACTGATGTCTCGACAATTGTCTTTTATGAGGATTTTAATTGTTTAGCTGCAGTGATTGACCAACTGAAGAAACCTAACGGGTTTGGAGCTGATGAAACTTACTTACAAGCACTGTGTGCTACCTTTGGATTAAAGGATGTTTTGGGGCATCCTCATTAAAGGAGGGGACATTTACATTTATTAGAGGGCAATCGGGTAGTCAGTTGGACAGTGTGTATGTCAGTGATTAGACGATGTGCAGTGCAACCTGTAGCATTTTCCAACCACTGCTTGGTCCAAGCTGGTGAGTACAGAACAGTGACCTTTGGCCATGTGTATTGGAAACTAAATACTTGTTCATTTAATAATATAGTAGCAGTTAGGAAGTTTGAAGGCATCTTCATGGAATGAGAAAGGGTTCAGGAGTTTTATGCATCCCAGATGGAATGGTGGGAACTGACAGAGAAGAGCTTACTGATCTCTCTACATTCCTTTTCAAGAGGTCTGTATGCATCTGATTACAAGCATTACTTAGCATTGCATAGCCATTTAAGAAATAAATAATAATATATGGAGATATACCTATCTCATAGAGCTGGAAGGGACCCCAAAGGGTCATCGAGTCCAGTCCCCTGCCTTCACTAGCAGGACCAATTTTGCCCCAGATTCCTAAGTGGCCCCCTCAAGGATTGAACTCACAACCCTGAGTTTAGCAGGCCAATGCTCAAACCACTGAGCTATCCCTCCCCCATAGTTCTTCATAGTTGACTGCAAGCTGGGGAATGCAAAGAAATAAGGGTCTCAGAGGAAGTTAAAAGAAGGAAATGGTTCCGCACCAAAGTATCTGGGGGGGAGGTTACTGCAGTTGGATGTGTGTGCGCAGGGAGTACTTGGGGATTGCTGAAGCTGCTAGGTGTGATGGGAGCTGCCTAGGAATGGACCCTTCCCAACTTTTGTCCTGCCATCGCATCCCTGTTCCCACCAGGCTGCTGCTCTGTGGTGGATGTAAATCACAGGAAGAGGAGGCAGGGAGATGATCTGGCTGCTTGTTCGTCAGGTTCTACAGTAGCTCCTGGTTAGCTGGAAGGAGCAACTGTAAGTCAGTCCTTGCTGGCTGCTTATTGCCCAGCTGAATCAATGAGAATCCAGCTGTGCTGCAGGCAGCTGTGATTTGGGGGCAGCAAGTGTGAATGTAATTTGGCACCGTTGAGTATCACACTGTGTAACTGAAGGGGCCTCAACCACGTTATATATGACATGCTTAACATTAGACATTGTTCTTTGTCAGTAAACAAGATCTCAAGATTTATTTTATTTTTTAATGGCGAGCCAAAGTATTGTAAAAAAAGTTGTCTAATTTTTGCTTTTTTAATATTCATTTCTCATAATTAATGTTATAGTTCCAGGCTTTATTGTACCAATATACATCTAACTTTTCCAAAATACTATTAGAACTCATTAAGAACATACTAACCACAGGGCTGGCCTTACCATGAGGCAAACTGAGGCAGCAGCCTCAGGTGCCAGACTGGGGGGGGGGGGGGCACCACTAGGACCCACAGTGTAGAAAATTGTGTCTGCTGCTGGTGCATATGTATTCTCTCTGCTCTAGATGCACAGAGATGGTGGAGTGCTGTGCTGGAGGAAGGAGGGCACAAGAGACATAACAGGCAGGCAGGAGAAAAGGTAAGAGGGAATAACAGAAAGCAGCAGGAGCTGCAGGGAGAAAGAGGAGGAGGAGCCTCTTATGTACCTCTCTAGCACCCTCAGGAGCCTGGACTATTAACACCAGCTTCTCAGGGAGCTTCCTGTTTCCTGATGCTTCCCTGAACCCACTTGAGGAGAACAGGCAGTCAGCTGAAGTAGTAGGAGCCAGTTAGGCCCTTAAGACGCTGATATCTTCCCTCACTCAGGCCCTGCTACCAGCCTGCTTATTTGTCCCCTTCAATTGAGTGTTGAGAGCTACTATAGCTGGCACAGAACAGCAGTCAAAGAAGAAAACGCCCCTCTGGGGCAGCATTCAGAAAAAGAAAGAAAGCAAAGGAAGCCTTTCTATCTAAGCAGGAAGGAGCTCTCCTGAGATACATAGACACAAATGTTCACGGTGAGCCTTCCGGCCCCAGTAAGGATGTGAGTGGTGAGGAGATGCCTGATCTTCCAGTTAGTCAGAGTGCAGGTGACCTGGCAGCTACTGCAGCATCCATATCTCCATCTCAAATGGATGTAATCATGCACATTCCTGAAGAAAAGAGTAGATCAGAGAAGAGTGTGGTGAAGGCACAAGAAACAGCTGCTGCTGAGTTTAGTTCCTTAAGTCTAGATCAGGGGTCGGCAACCTTTCAGAAGTGGTGTGCCGAGTCTTCATTTATTAACTCTAATTTAAGGTTTTGCGTGCCAGTAATACATTTTAACATTTTTAGAAGGTCTCTTTCTATAAGTCTGTAACATATAACTAAACTATTGTTGTATGTACAGTAAATAAGGTTTTTAAAATGTTTAAGAAACTTCATTTAAAATTAAACTAAAATACAGAGCCCCCGGACCAGTGGCCAGGACCCGGGCAGTGTGAGTGTCACTGAAAATCAGCTCGCGTGCTGCCTTCGGCACACGTGCCATAGGTTGCCTACCCCTGGTCTAGATGATCCAGGAGTGTGGACCCACCTGAGCAGTAGCCTGAGAGACTTCCTTGTACTGCATGGGCCACAGCAAGTGAAAAACTTCATGTTCCCCAAAGACAATGAAAATAGAAGTTTCCATCCAACACATTACTGGCATGAAATCCCCAATGGTGACAAAGTGGAGAGGCCATGGCTTATGTACTCAAAACCCCAGAATGCTGCATACTGTTTTTGTTGCAAACTCTTCCAGTCTAATGTTCCAGCCACATTGGGTTCTACAGGAACAAAGGACTGGAAAAATCTGGCTAGAAATCTGGCATGCCATGAGAAGGCAGCAAATCACCAGAGAGCATTCCATAGGTGGAAAGAGCTTGNGGGCTTGGCTACACTGGCACTTTACAGCGCTGCAACTTTCTCGTTCAGGGGTGTGAAAAAACACCCCCCTGAGCGCAGCAAGTTACAGCGCTGTAAAGCGCCAGTGTAAACAGTGCCCCAGCGCTGGGAGACGCGCTCCCAGCGCTGTAAGTTAATCCCCTTGTGGAGGTGGAGTACCTGCAGCGCTGGGAGAACTCTCTCCCAGCGCTGGAGCCGCGACCACACTCGCACTTCAAAGCGCTGCCGCGGGAGCGCTCCCGCAGCAGCGCTTTGAAGTTTCAAGTGTAGCCAAGCCCTAAGAAGAGTAACCACCCAAGAAATGTACACACACCACTACCTTGGAAAAACAATTCAAAATGAGATCATACAGTTACTGGCAACAAAAGTCAAACAGAAGATTGTGGTAGATCTGAAGTCAGCAAGATATTACTTTGTTATTCTGGACTGCACACCTGACATCAGCCATATGGAACAAATGACTTTAATGGTGCATTTTGTAACAACAACAGAACCTAGTGAAAATGTCCCTGCAATGGTGACTGTCAGAAAGCATTTTCTAGAATGTATTGACATTGATGATACTACAGGAGCTGGTATGACAAATGTGCTTCTTAAAAAGCTGGAAGATACGTGAATTGCGATAGGGCTACAATAATGGTGCCAACATGAGAGGAAAGAACAGAGGAGTGCAGACACGGATCCGAGAGTTAAACCCTCAAGCTTTTTTTGTCCCATGCAGTTCTCATTAATTGAACTTGGTGGTCAGTGATGCAGCATCAGTTTCTAGCGAGGCTGCTGAATTTTTTAATCTAATTCAAAGCATCTATGACTTTTTCTCTGCATCAACTCATCAATGGCAAATTTTGAAGCAACATCTGGGAACATCCTCTCTGACACTGAAACCACTGAGTGCCACACGATGGGAAAGTCAAGTGGAGGCGATAAAGCCTATCAAACACCAAATTGGGAAGATAGACGATGCCATAGTTGCCATTATGGAGGATAATGCTATGACAGGAACTGTTCATGGGAGAACAGTGGCAGAGGGAAATGGAATCACCAGAAACATACATAACTTCACATTTCTGTGTGGCTTAGTGTTGTGGCATGTCATACTGTTTGAAATAAATGTTGTAAGCAAGAGACTCCAAGGTGTTGACCTTGATATATCTGGAGCAATGGAACAACTGGACAAAGCAAAGTCATACCTACAGTCTTACCGGTCAGATGAGGGATTTCAAAACGTCCTGAAGAGTGCACAGAAGTTGGCAGAGGAACTTCACACTGAAGCTATTTGCCCACCCATTCAAGAATACCAGAGTCACCGAAGAAGAAGACATTTTGATTACAAGGCACGGGATAATCCCAAAATGAGACCCCAAACAACAATTCAAAGTTGAATTCTTTAACCAGGTGCTAGATTGTGCAATACAGTCAGTTGAACGTTTCATGTAGCTCAAGAAACACAGCAGTATATTTGGGATGTTGTATGATATTCCAAAACTCTTCACTATACCTGAAGAAGACCTACACCAGCAATGCCGGGCACTAGAGACAGTGTTGACACATAATGACATGCACGATATTGATGCGAGTGATTTAGGTGATGAACTGAAAGCCCTTTCAAGATACATTTCAGCAGGATCAACTCCAAAGGCTGTTCTGGAATATATGTGCACAAATAAGATGACCACCCTCTTTCCAAATGCTTTTGTTGCTCTGTGCATACTTCTAACAATTCCTGTAACAGTTGCCAGTGGAGAACGCAGCTTCTCCAAGCGGAAGTTAATAAAAACACATCTACGCTCCACAATGACACAGGGGAGGCTGGTCGGCCTTGCAACCATCTCGATAGGACTGTGGACCTTCAGCAGGAAGCAGTTCAAATCTTTGCAACCAAGAAAGCACGGAAAGCACCACTTTGATTTTTCAAACAGATAAAAATGCCAGAGTTTACTATGCAGACAAGAAAATTTATATTTGCTGTTCAGGCATTTGAAAGTAAAGTGTTACTTAAATTTTTTGAACAAGGCATTTTAAGTTGTTAGTTCTCCTTTATTGGGGTAGATAGCAGAGCAGTACCATGAGAGGAGTAGAACAGGAATAAGGCAGAATTGAGACCTTTCAAAGTTTTGGCCCCAAGCGAGTGGGAATGGGGCTGTCATTTGAGCTCTCCACCTCAGGTGCCAAAATGTTGTGGGCCAGCCCTGACTAACCATGAGATTTTTTTGATGACTTTTCTTCTGTTGGCAATCTGGATAGCAAATCTAAAAGATCCAGTGGCAGTTTAGAACTTGTGGGGAAGTATTGATATGTTTTTCTATTTGTGACCAGAAGGTTTACATTTTAAAACCCTGTAGTGACAGCATAAGGGGATGGGGGAGGAAGAAAAAAATCGACTTTGTCTCTGAAAATTATTTGAATCTAATCTGGGACCACACATACTAAAATGCCTTAAATGTAATCATAGTCGTACGGTTATTGAATGGTGTCATTACCAGGCAGAGTAAAGATTGTTTGGGTACCCTACTAGTAAATTTCAATATAACTTTTAATAGATTTTATGGCTAGCAAGTACCACTATGATCATCTCGTCTGACCTGCTGCATAACACTGGCCATAGAATTACACCCAATATTTCCTGCATCAAACCCATGACTTTTAGAAAGACATCCAATCTTGATCTGACTTCAAATGGATAGAGAATTCAAATGATAGGTCAGCTATTTAGATAGTTATTTCGTTGTCAAAACAAAACAAACAAAAATCCTTGTGCTTTTTTTCTAGTGTGAATTAATCTAAGTTTAGCTTCCAGTCATTGGATCTTGTTATGCTTTGGTCTGCTAGACTAAAGAGCCCCCTATTATCAGAAGTCTTTTCCCCATATAGGTACTCATGGACCATGATCAAGTCCCCTTTTAAGCTTCTCTTTGTTAAGATAAATAGATTGAGCTTCTCTAGTGTCTCACTGGTAAGGTAGGTTTTCCTGCCCCCAAATCATCCTTGTAGTTTTTTTCTGAACCCTTTCACATTTGTCAGTATCCTTAATGTTTGGATATTTTTTTTAAAATGTAACCATAGCTCTGACTTTCCTCTTTTTGTAACACATCTTGTGGGGACAGCTACAACAGCCCTGTAATGTATTTCACCTTAATAAGTGAGATGTGCTCTCAACCTCACCTCCATTTTATCATAATTTGTGTTTGGGAATCTATTCAGGCCTGACAATATTTCTAAGGACTGTCTCCTCCCTACTGGTAAAATATGGATCTAAGTAGGGTTGCTTTATTTACTTTTCATTTTTAACCCTTGCCAGACAAATACAAGAGTCTATTCTGTAATTTTTTCAAAAATTTATTTGGCATTTGGATCAAGAAATAATGAACAAAAGTCATTTTAATTAATGTGTTTATACTATTCCAAGAATGTGTGGTACCTTTCTATCTAGCCCAATAACTTTTAATTGGACTTGAGAAATATAATTTTAGCAAAATATTTGTCTTCCATTTGCCAAGATACAGCATCTATATACATATACTTTGGACTCAATTACAATTAAAACAGGATTTTCTTATATCTTTTTCCTCTTTTTACATCCCTTCTACACATATTTTTTGTTCTAATTCATTTTGAATGCAGAGAGTTTTCCAAAATCTTAATTTAAAGGGAGGGGGAACAATCACAGCACATAAGAAATGGTATCCAAATAAAGCACAGAATCATGCTCTGATTACCCTATTATTAGATCTCTTGATTTTTCTCTCTCTCTCTCTCTCTCTCTCTTTTTTTTTTTTTTTCTTCACCAAAGGGTTAACTTCTAGGGTGAAAAGAAAAAGTGAGGGTTGGACTCCTGGTCTGTTCCCTCAACATAATTCAGATCTGAGGGATTTATTTTCATTTACCTTAACACTATCAATTTTGTATAAAAAGCTTGTAGTTATCTCCATAATTCTTGCATGTAATTTCCAGTACGCCCTTTATGAAATATTCCATTTGACCCTGTCAAAGGCCTTGAACTCAGACTCTGCACCTCTGAAGATTGATCCCAAGGCCTTTGACTGGGTCAAATGGAATTTAAAAAAATAAATAAATAAATAAGGAGTGGAAAACGTGCCTAAAAGCCAACTTTCCAATACTGGGGCTGGCCAGGAGCTAAGTGCTGCTATGATTAGGGCCAGCGACCCAGGGACAATCACCACGGTGCTCTGTGGTCTGTCCCTATGATCTCCAGCTCTCATAATACCCCTCCTGCTACTTATGCCTGGGGAGGTGCAATGAGCGGCTGTTATAGAGCTGCCTACACTAACTTTAAACTGAGGATTGCTCCATACTGAGGGAGTCCTCAAATGCCCACAAGGATGGGCTTAAGGCCCTTTTGCTGTACAGCGCAAAGGGATTTTCCAGGATTGAGGATCTGGCTCCTATCTATTTACATATAATGATACAACCTTTCAAAGTCTTTCCTGTGGGGTAAATTAATGTATTGCAATGGAACATAGTCACGTTGCGATGCAACATCACAATGTGGTGATGTTACACTTACTGTGAAAGCTGTTGTGGATCCCCTAAAGCCTGACCACACATTACAGGGGCAAAACTCTGAATCAAGGCACTGGGAATTTTGCTTGCATGGAGACTGCAGACTCATGCCATTAATGACCTGTAAAGTTAGCCTAAAAAAGAAGGAAGTTTCCCATGAGATGTGCATGATCTTGCAGAAATCAGGACAGGTGGCAAATATAAAATTTCCTCTGCATTAGGGATTATCCCCAATTTCAGCCACTGGTATAGTTGCAAGCCTGTAGTGCATACAAAGAAAGCTGCAATTTGCACCCAAAATGGACAGTAAGGGAAAGTGACGTCAGAAGGAAATGAAGTAACTCTTAACCCAACCATACAGATTACATGTAGTACATATCTATCATCATCAAAGTTGTTAACCAGCAATGAAACCTTTTTGGTCTCGGATGAAGAAAAGATTAATAGGTTGCAGTCTGATTTTTTTTTTATTACCATGTTTAGTCAGGAAATGCATCTGTAAGATTCAGAAAAGCTTGAGCTCTCCCCTCAGTTTTGATGGGGCTGAGGCTAGATGCCTTCCCTCTAGCAGAAAATGTAGGTCTTTTCTTTTCCCTCAGGACAGCATTCAAGGCAACAGTGGAAGCCAGATAGCCACATATTTGTTAAAATTTCTGAAAGCCTCAGCCAGATAGTCATCTAGCTTTGGAGCTTTGCCTTTAACCCCTCTCTCCTCCACCACTCCACCCACCCATCTCCTTGATATTTGTAGTTGCTTCTCCTATATCTTGTTTTTACTCTTTGCGTTCTATGCTTTCCATATCTCATCCTTTAATAACCTATAGGGTCAAAACCCTCACACACAGGTCTGCTTTGCACCAATTAGGCAACATAAAGCAGCCATAAAACTGTTCAAATGGGGCAACTGGGGTTTCCCTTTGTTTACAGCAGCTTGCATGAAGGAGGCATAGCGAGTGCTACACCACCTGCTCCTGACCCCTCTGGCTTTGGGGGTGTATTGGGAGAAAGAAAGGGTGTGGTGCGGTATTTTGTGTTTGAATTACCTTAAAATATTGGCTTATTTTAAGTATACTGGTCTATTATAGCTTTCAATAGTAGGCAAAAGTTTGTTTAGTTTACCCAAATCTGTAATTTTCCTTGTATTTTGTTTTTATCTTTAATGGGGTACCATTTAATTATATTTTACTGGTGAATTTATACTACATATACTAGAAACTTACCAGCCTTGATTTTCTTAAATTTTTATTTTAGGAATCACAGGGTTAGATTTTTTTTGTTTTTTCCATTGACAAAAAATAAACACTTTACTCAAATTACTTCTTTCACTTCCAATTGTAACAGAATAGATTTTTCTTAAACCTCTTATGCAGCTATGACTTTTTTTTAAGTGTCTCACATATTTGGTCTCTTATCTTTCTCACACCAGCTGCTATGCTAATGGGCTTCTCCCTAATTATTGTTTTGGCTTCTTCCCAAAGGATGCTCCTGCAGATATCCCCTTTATCATGTATTTCAAAATATAATAATAGGAATTTCCATAATACCAGAATTGATCAATAATCCAGTCAGTTCCAGTATCTTCTCACATCTGGAATTGGCCTCTCCGAGTAACAGTGGAAAGGATAGAACTTTGCCAATAAAGAATGTACTTGCTCTTTAGTATTCTATACTATTGGACTAAATTTCTTCCTGAACACAGCTGATCACTGCCAGAGGAAAAGACTTGATATGAAGCAACCAAATATGAAACGAGCATAGACAGTGAGGATTTACCACAAACTACTACAATGATATTTAATACTTCATTATAGTCTGCTTTCTTCTCTTGTTACTGAACCTTTGCCCATTGAAGTCCTAGTTAGAACAACAAATATTAAAAATAAACAAGAGTTTTGGGAGGGATATATAAACCCTAATGGTTCAGGCCCTAAACCAACATGTAGCTATTGGTGGGTGGGAAGAAACTTTCTTTTGGGGCAGGTCTTCCCATAATTCCCTACTGAAGGTTTTCTTGCACCTTCCCCTGAAGCATCTGATACCAGCAACTGTCCGTTATGCATCTGAAGAAATGGGTATTCACCCACGAAAGCTTATGCTCCAATACGTTTGTTAGTCTAGAAGGTGCCACAGGACTCTGTCGCTTTGTCCATTATGGGTTACTGGACCCTTGCTCTGATCCGAATGTCAATTCAAATATTCGTCAGCCTATGTCCCACTGAGCTAGGAGCTCACCTACATGTTGCAGGACAGAAACTCTACCCTAATGCTGGCACGTTCTCCAGCAATGGAGCTCTGTACGTATAAACCTGGGGGCAGAACTGACCTTCAGTTTGCCAAGTGTTTGGGTTAACCAAAGACTGGAAAGGTTCATAAAAAGGAAATTTCATAAAAGGGTTTGATCTCATTAGATTTCTGTCTGAATTTCAGACCAAAGAGGCATGGGTATATCTGCCGTAGGTATCTGATCTGTTAGAAGGTATTAACACATTCTTAATGACAACACAAATTGGAGGGGACAACTAGGCAATGAGCAAGGGGGAAAGAGACCACTGTGTAAGTGTGAATACCCAATAATTTCCTTCTCCCTGGAAAATCTGAGAATATAGGCTTTTAAATACAGCTGGGGAGATCTCTGTCTTAGAGGCAGGCAGAGCTATCTCAGCAGCTGGCCATAGTGTGGAATCCACTCCCAGAAGACTAGAATCACTGCAAATCTCACCACCTTCTGGTTGAAACTTGAAACCCATTTCTTTTAGCCACAGTAGCAAACCAAACATCAGTACACATCTCAAAAATCAGCCTGACTGGGACTACAGGGGGATAGAGAGGAAGACAGAGATCCTTTATTGTGGTTATTTCTTGGACACGCCAATATCATAGCGAGGAGCATGTTATAAAGGTGCATCTGGGAAAAATATATTTTCAGTTACACTTGGCATTTCAATAGCGCTTCTGAAGTTAGTTATTTCTTTGCCATTTTCCCTAAATAGGTGCTTTATTAAACTGCTGCAGGGCTTGTAGAACTGCAAAAGAATCATTATTTAATCTATACCTTTGGAGCAACACATTTAGGGTGAAATTCACCCCAGTGCAAGACTTGCACACCATTTAAGTTTTCAAAATAGAGCTGAATGAGACTTAAGTGCTACACAGGCTTTGTGCTGACCCTCTGTACTGGGGTAAATTTCACCTTTAAAAGACGTTTTAATCTTGACACAACTTCCTCTTGCAAATGCCTTTTTAAAAGAAAACAAATCATTTAGTGCAGTCAGCCACCTGCAAATGGAACAGGTAAGAAACATTCAACACGTTAATACTGTGAAATGTATTTAGGAAATAATTTAACTGCAACCAGTATTTCTGCATCTACGACTGTTGGCAGCCATCTTGCTGAACGTGACATCTATTCAATGTCCCTGCATAGTGTTCTTGGCCTCCCTACTTAGGCTGCAAATAGGTGATGCTAATTGTGGATGTTACGATATGGACAGCGTGCTCAGAAGTCACTAAAGAGCAAACAACCATCACACACCTGGGCTGGAGGCAGACCAGTGTCCTGGGGGTGAAAAGCTCTGTGTCCAATTAAAAACTGCCCAAGCTTTGCTCCTTTAAATTAATAATGCTTGTATATTAAGCAGTTATCCAGTCATACCAAGTATGACTACAAAGTAAACACAGCAAAAATAAATAGCAATGATTGCTGCAAATTGTGATTCAGGTATTAAATCACAGGCCCATTTCTAAATATAAGACTTCGCTTGATAACTACAAATTGTATTTGTTTTGGTACCCTTGGTGGGTCTGTACCGTCCTGCCAACATTTCATCATTCAATAGTTCTTAGTAATCATTCTTCATTACCACACTATAAATGCCTATATAGAAAAGTAATATCCCAATGATGTTGCATGCTATGAACAAGTATCGGGGGTAGCCGTGTTAGTCTGTCCAACAGCCCTCCAACCTGAAGCAAATACTCACCAGCAACTACACACCACACCACAGAAACACTAACCCGGGAACCAATCCCTGTAGCAAACCTCATTGCCTACTCTGTCCCCATATCTACTCTAGCGACACCATCAGAGGACCCAACCACATCAACCACACCATCAAGGGCCCATTCACCTGCACCTCTACTAATGTTATATATGCCATCATGTGCCAGTAATGCCCCTCTGCCATGTACATTGGCCAAACCGGACAATCCCTACGTACAAAAATAAATGGACACAAATCAGACATCAGGAATGGTAACATACAAAAGCCAGTAGGAGAACACTAATCTCCCTGGACATTCAATAACAGATTTAAAAGTAGCTATACTTGAACAAAAAAACTTCAGAAACAGACTTTAAAGAGAAACAGCAGAACTAAAATTCATTTGCAAATTTAACACCATTAATTTGGGCTTGAATAGGGACTGGGAGTGGCTGGCTCATTACAAAAACAGCTTTGCCTCTCCTGGAATTGACACCTCCCCATACATTATTGGGCGTGGACCTCATCCACCCTGACTGAATTGGCCTTGTCAACACTGGTTCTCCACTTGTGAGGTAACTCCCTTCTCTTCATGTGTCATTATATAATGCCTGCATTTGTAATTTTCACTCCATGCATCTGAAGAAGTGGGTTTTTTTACCCACGAAAGCTTATGCCCAAATAAATCTGTTAGTCTTGAAGGTGCCACCGGACTCCTTGTTGTTTATGCTATGAACAGAGGAAAAAAGACAAGCTGGAGGGAAAGGGAAGAGAAGATCTATCCTCTGTGAAATATAAAATGTTAACACAGCACATGCTCAGTGCTCAATATTTCCAAATGTGAATCTGCTTCAACATTCTTGAATAGTGAACCACAAAATCTAAAAACAATTCCATGTTACTTTTTAATCATTTAAGAGAGATGAGCCATTCATCAAACAGTGTGTGCGTTGAACTGTGTCACCGCTAATTCAGTCCAATGCCAGTTTTTTTCTCATTACACCAAAGCTCAGAGAAGGGAAATGTAAGAACAAAAGGGGGGGGGAAACCCACAACATCCTGTTGGAACAGTACTCACTGTTTTCTCAGGGAAAAACAAGTACAAGCAATGTTTGGACAACAAAATGTGCTCTGTTGGTTGGTTATTTTTTAAATCCTGTATCATAGTATACAACTGAATTATATTTCAAGTTCTGAAGAAGTGCAACAGAGAATAAAAATGTAGCACCTACAGAGTTAGCTATGTGACAGTGAAAAAGAAACACCTGAGAGCAAAAATACATGTGTTTTTATGTTATTGAGGCTCTGGACTTTATTTACAAGTAAAGAACACTAGAATGTCTGTTTTAAATTAATCTTTGCCTGGCAATGTAAACCAGTGGGTGGAATGGAGATTGTAGTATTTCCAGGATTTAAATTTGTTAGAGAACTCTGATCACTTCTAAATTCTCAGATCTGTTTACTATTTAAAGGTGGTAAACTTATTGATTTTAGTGGTGTTTTGTTTCTCTAAGTTCATTTTTTGTTATCAACCCTATAAGATTTTCAGAAATAATCTGCTCTTCAATTTTCATTATTGCTAGGTGCGATGCAAGGAAAATATTCTTATATTACTTTGCAGAAAACAATTATTCAATTTTTCCCAGGAAATCCCTTTGAAACAGACAATAGTAACCCCTTACTCAGTTAAAAATGATATTTGCTTAGCTACTATGTGCTTCTCAGTCATCTTCACCTCTTTTTTCCAGCCAGCACTCTATCCCAAGCGTTCGCTCTCTTAGCTCTCTCTCAGGGTCATGCTACAAGTGCTTTTCTGGATGTCCTTGGCTTTCTGCTCCAACTCTGGTGTTTCTGTCTGCTTCTCCCTCACACACATTCACAACTCCATTAAAACAATAGCCAGCCTCCAGCATTTTCATTCAGCCTCAATGAAACTCCTACCCCCACACAACTCAGCTCCCGAACACCCCTACATGTGGCCTCTGTTTCAGGTAATGGCTCCTATTGCTTCAGTTATTTTCCTCTAAAAGGAGCATAACTGCTTCTTACACTTATCCTGAATGATGGACAGCTAGCATGCTCACTGCTTCAATGAGGTTTCACCCCACCGCCAGTATTATAACACCACCACCCCCAGCACCGCCCATGCCCATTGTCTCGGTGGAATCCAAAATGGTGATGCCGTGGGCAGATAGCTCTGGAAGCAGGGCCGGCTCCAGGCACCAGCTGTACAAGCAGGTGCTTGGGGCGGCCCCTCGGGAGAGGGGCGGCACGTCCAGCTATTCGGCGGCAATTCGGCGGAGGGTCCCTCACTCCCGCTCGGAGCGAAGGACCTCCCGCCGGATTGCCGCCGCAGATCGCGATCGCGATTGCGATCGCGGTTTTTTTTTTTTTTTTTTTTTTGCTGCCTGGGGCAGCAAAAACCCTGGAGCCGGCGCTGTCTGGAAGGGACCTCCTGTTTCATCGAGTCTAGTCCCCTGCTATCACAGGCAACCTGGCTGAATAATCCCATTCATAAACTTTTCAAGCTCCATCTTAAAACTAGTTCAGTTGTATGCCCCCACTACACCTATCAGAAGGTTGTTGCAGAACCCCACTCTTCTGATAATTGGAAATCTCCTAATTTCCAGCCTCCATTTATTCATGGCCAGTTTATACCCATTTGTTCTGGTTCCAGCATTGTCCTTTAGATTAAATAGCCTCCTGCTGCAAGACAAGCCCAAGAAACAAACCAACAGAACTCCACTGGCCATCACCTACAGTCCTCAGCTTAAACCTCTCCAACGCATCATCAGTGATCTACAACCCATCCTGGACAATGATCCCTCGCTTTCACAGACCTTGGGAGGCAGGCCAGTCCTCACCCACAGACAACCCGCCAACCTTAAGCATATTCTCACCAGCAACCACACCCTGCACCATAGTAACTCTAACTCAGGAACCAAACCTTGATGCCAACTCTGCCCACATATCTATACCAGCGACACCATCACAGGACCTAACCAGATCGGCCACAACATCACCGGTTCATTCACCTACACGTCCACCAATGTAATATACGCCATCATGTGCCAGCAATGCCCCTCTGCTATGTGTATCGGCCAAACTGGACAGTCCCTACGTAAAAGGATAAATGGACACAAGTCAGATATTAGGAATGGCAATATACAAAAACCTGTAGGAGAACACTTCAACCTTCCTGGCCACACAATAGCAGATTTTAAGGTAGCCATCTACAGCAAAAAAATTTCAGGACCAGACTTCAAAGAGAAACTGCTGAGCTTCAGTTCATTTGCAAATTTGACACCATCAGCTCAGGATTAAACAAAGACTGTGAATGGCTAGCCAACTACAAAAGCAGTTTCTCCTCCCTTGGTGTTCACACCTCAACTGCTAGAAGAGGGCCTCACCCTCCCTGATTGAACTAACCTCGTTATCTCTAGACTGATTCTTGCCTGCATATTTATACCTGCCTCTGGAAATTTCCATTACATGTGTCTGACGAAGTGGGTATTCACCCACAAAAGCTTATGCTCCCATACATCTGTTAGTCTAGAAGGTGCCACAGGACTCTTTGTTGCTTTTTACAGATCCAGACTAACACGGCTACCCCTCTGATATTGACATCATGTTTTTCTCTCAGGACAAAACCCAGATGATACCTATGCCCACCTCCCACTGTTCCTCCCCCCTCTCCCCTCCCCCCCCCCCATATTTTATCTTTAAATTTCAAGCTTTCCTACTGAGACCAGAAACCTTTTACCATGGTATTTCTGTGAGGATGTTACATTCCAAGGTAGCTGCATTTGCCATGTGATCTTCCAATTACATACTACTCTGATAGGAGTTCCCCTCTCTGGGAAGATTTTAGCTGGTTTGGAATCCATTGCTCCACATCCAACAGTTCCAGTGGATGTACCCGGAACCCTTGCACTTCTGCAAATTATAGGAAGAGATTGGGACAGCCATCTCTTCTTGGGCCCACTCGTTCCTTTGAGTAACCAATTCCCTGCTCTACTACTTAGGACAATATTACCTTTTACCCTCCTGTGACATTTCACTCCATATTCTTTATGAAAAATATACTTACGATATTAATATGACATAATTGAGATGTACTTTATGCAAGATGTCTTAAGTGAGATATCATTGGAAAGGTTATGATTTACTGAATGTGATTATCCAATTTGTATGCCTGTATCATTTCTGTATCTGAAGTTAGGAATATTGACTATGTATCTGTATTTCAACTATGCTACTTTGGGTGACGCCCACTGCTAACACTTCAGGTACAACAATGGAAAAGCCAGACAGGGCTGATGGCCCATCAGCGAGAACAATGGACTATATAAAGGCTTGGCCTTCCTGCGAACCCTCCATGCTGCCACTGACTCATGGATGCTGTGATACTACAGAGTCAGGTGGTCTCTGTTACTAAACGTTACCTGGGACTTCTTGTAACTTTCCACTGGAAGGGAAGGGGGGAGAAGTTTGGGAAACAAAGGATTCCTGCCTTATGTAAATCCTATTTAAGGGTGGGGAGGAAGGCAAATGGAACTCCTCCTCTCCATGGCCTGTCTGCCCAAGAGGAAAGATGGCTAAAGCCACCTGAAGGGAAGGCGGGGGGGGGGGGGGGGGGGGGGGGGGGGGGGGAGGGAAGGGGAGGGAGGAGTCCAGACTGAGACAGGGGTCCAGTCTGAAAAAGGAATATAACTGGAACACTGAACCACAGAAACTTTGCAACCTGCCCAAAATAACATTTAGGGTAAGAAATTACGTTTTGTAACCTGTTTCTTAAGTATATTGAGCTTAGCTTGCGTATTTTGGTTTATTTGCTCAGTAATCTGCTTTGTTCTGTCTGTTATCTCTTATATTCACTTAAAATTCACTTTTATAGTCAATAAATTTATTTCTTCTTTATAATATAACCCAGTTTATATAATTTCTAACTGGCGGGGGGAAGAAGTTGTGCATATCTCCCTCCACATTGAGGGAGGGGGCGAATTTCATAAAACCTTTGGGTTTGTACCCCTTAAAGGGAATGGGAACCAGGGTGTTGTGGCAAGCCCCTAAGGCTGAATCTTTCCAGAGTGGATCTCTGTTTCTCTGTGCAGCTGGGTGTGGCCCTGCCTGTGTGCTTGACTGGAAGAGGCTTGTGAGCCTAGCCCAGCAAGGCCAGGCTGGCAGAATAGGCTGACTCAGCAGCATCCCAGCACATCAGGTGACACCCCAAAGGGCCCAAACCTGTCACACCTCCCACCAAGGCCATCTGGACAAGACATCAACATTACTATGCTTGTCCACAGGCCTCCCTGTGGCTGTGAAATCATAGACTGTGGTTCTTCCAACCACCGGGTAAGTTGCTCCTCTGAGGATTCCTGAATCTAAAGAGCTACTGCAGTGATGCATAGTCCATCCTTACCGCAAACTATCTTCCACACAAATAGTGGTGAAAATGTTCCCTAGATTTAATCACACCCAGGAGTTTCTTTCAGGTGATGTGATAATTTCTCTCCAGGGAACTTAGACATTTGCTATAATGAGCCATCACCAGCTCAAGTCCCTTGTGTTCTTGTGTCAATACTGCCCCAAAACCATAAGTACGACTATCTACATCCAATATCAAAAGAGGTTTTTAAAGGTGGGTAGGCTGAGACAGGACAGTCACAAGAGTCTTCTTCAACTCTGAAAATGCTAAATCATGCTCTGCTGACCACTGAAACCGTTTCCCTCTTTCACCCAACCTATACAATGGTTTTGCAATATTGCAAAACCCACAAATAAACTTTCTATAACAGGAGCAGCATCCTATACAAGTCTGCACATCTGTGAGTGTCTGGGGAGTTGGCCAGTTCTTCACAACCTCAATTTTCTTTTTGTCAGGGGAAATTTCCCCTCACTTGTGTCCCAAAGGTTAATTACCTGTTTTGGAAACAACTCCCATTTCTTTAGCATTGGTTTCAGATTGGCAGTATTAAGCTTATCACAGCTCATTTGTAAATATGTCAGTTCCTGTTCAAAGGTTTTAGCATGGACCAAAATATCATCTAGGTATAACAAACAGGCGGAAAGTGGCATGCCATGTAATACTGCAATGAGCGTGTGCTGCGGAACTGCGGGATCGGTCGATGCTACGCACGGCTCATCCCGTGCCTCATGGTCTCAGACACCATCCGATGGTCCAGGGACATCGAACACATCATCGGCCACCGACAGTACCAGGAGGCGTGAGCCAGAGTGACATTGTTCTTCAACTACGAGAAAGGGACCAAGAGACTTTCTCCGTTGGATCATATGAACTGGAACCATAAACTCCCTGAACATTAAATCTCACCAAATGAGGGTCAATCCATCTGTGACGGTGCAGTCTATATGGTTTTATAAAAATATGATAAGTGAATATAATGTAACTGGGATATGCTTCATGTCATGTCACCTGAACTGGAATCCATCTTTTACCTGGTGCTTTTCCAGTGAGGTGGGGTGGAAACCCAGAGGGACAAAGGGTTCCCGCCTTATGCAAAAGATATATAAAGGGGTGGAACAGAACAAAGGGAGAGAGGAAAGCCATAATAAAAAAATCTCCTAGCTACCACCTAAGCTGGAACAAAAGCTGTACCAGGGAAAAGAATTGTGCCCAGGCCTGGAAGGTGTCCAGTCTGAGGAAAACACTTACTGAAGCATCTCTAAGGGTGAGATTATCTGTATTTAGTTTGATTAGACATAGATTTGCGCACTTTATTGTATTTTGCTTGGTAACTTACTTTGTTCTGTCTGTTACTACTTGGAATCACTTAAATCCTACTTTCTGTATTTAATAAAATCACTTTTTACTTATTAATTAACTAAGAGTATGTATTAATACCTGGGGGAGCAAACAACTGTGCATATCTCTCTATCAGTGTTATAGAGGGCGAACAATTTATGAATTTACCCTGTGTAAGCTTTATACAGGGTAAAACTAATTTATTTGGGTTTAGACCCCATTGGGAGTTGGGCAACTGAGTGCTAAAGACAAGCACACTTCTGTGAGCTGCTTTCAGGTAAACCTCCAGCTTTGGGGCAAGTAATTCAGACCCTGGGTCTGTGTTGGAGCAGACGGGAGTGTCTGGCTCAGCAAGACAGGGTGCTGGAGTCCTGAGCTGGCAGGGAAAATAGGAACAGGGGTATCAGAGAATCAGAGAATATTAGAATATTAGAATACTAGTCCAACCCCGTGCTCAAAGCAGGACCAACCCCAACTAAATCATCACAGCCAGGGCTTTGTCAAGCTTGACCTTAAAAACCTCTAAGGAAGGAGATTCCACCACCTCCCTAGGTAACCCATTCCAGTGCTTCACCACCCTCCCAGTGAAAAAGTTTTTCCTAATATCCAACCTAAACCTCCCCCACTGCAACTTGAGACCATTACTCCTTGTTCTGTCATCGGGTACCACTGAGAACAGTCTAGATCCATCCTCTTTGGAACCCCCTTTCAGGTAGTTGAAAGTAGTATCAAATCCCCCCTCGTTCTTCTCTTCTGCAGACTAAACAATCCCAATTCTCTCAGCCTCTCCTCATAACTCATGTGCCCCAGCCCCCTACTCATTTTTGTTGCCCTCCGCTGGACTCTTTCCAATTTTTCCACATCCTTCTTGTAGTGTGGGTCCCAAAGTCTTGGCACATCGGTTGGCAGCTCCCAGGGGGCTGTGATCCAACCCGTCACACCATCCTCATCATCATATCCACTCATTATACTCCACATCCGAACATAGCCACTTTATGAACTTCATACCCTCATATCTCAATGTCTGTACTTTGACCCATCAACCTTTTACCCCCAATCGGGAATATTGCAGATTATGTATTCCTTCTGCCACCCGATCTTAAACCAAACTTTGCACCCTCGATAATCTGTATGTTATTCCCTGATAACCAGAAACTTCTATGCTTAAACTCTGTACCGTTCACTTTTTTTTTAACATCATCTTAATACAAATTTTAATTCTCCTCGTTAGCTTCTCAACTGTGGCTGAGGCATTAGGCAGGCTGAAAGTCATCACTTTAAATTGCCACAGGCCAAGTCCTGCTGGGAAAGCAGTCTTTTCCCTGTCCTTTGGATCCACTTCCACTTGCCAATACCTACTTTTAAGACCCAATGTGGAAAACCAGATTGAACTAGCTACAACATCCAGCATATCATCTATTCATGGTAATGGATATGAATCCTTTAATGTGACTTAATTTACTTTTCTATAGTCCACACAGAATCTGGTGCTGCCATCTTTTTTCTTAACCAGAACTATGGGTAAGGCTGGAGTGCTGGCTAAAGACTCTATTATGCCTTCCTTACGCATTTCCTCAGTGGCCTGTAAAGCTTCTTCCCTCTTTGCTACTGACAAACAGTGAGGTGGCTGTTTAATGGGTCAGTTTCCCTGAGTATTAATCTTGTGCTGGACCAGGGCAGTACAACCTATATCTTTGTTGGATTGGTAGAACAACTCTGATTCCTAATCAGAAAGTCTCTTAGCCCAGTCTGTTGCTCCTCATTTGAGTGTACAGCACTGCATTGGAACAAGTCCAGTTGAGATTCTTGGGAGCTCAACTGCCCTCCTTTCCTCCTTTTAGTTTTCTTCTATTCCAGCATTTACTAGATCCACAGGTTCACATTTTGCTGTTATGGTTCCCTTCTTTACTATTTGATGCTTGTCAGAAATATTCAGCAAATGAACATGGATCATTCTAAAAGGAAGTATTTCTTCACACAATGCACAGTCAAGCTGTGGAACTCTTTGGTAGAGGATGTTGTGAAGGCCAAGACTATAACAGGGTTCAAAAAAGAACTAGATAAATTCATGGAGGATAGGTCCATCAATGGCTATTAGCCAGAATGGGCAGCGATGCTGTCCCTAGCCTCTATTTGCCAGAAGCTGGGAATGGGCGATAGAGGATGGATCACTTGATGATTGCCTGTTCAGTTAATTCTCTCTGAAGCACCTAGCATTGGCCACTGTCAGAAGACAGGATACTGAGTAGATGGACCATTGGTCTGACCCAGTATGGCCATTCTTACGTTCTTGCTGCAAATTGCTACAAACTCATTTTTTCTCCTTGGAAACTGGATCCCACTCCTGAAATCAGTGTTGTCCTTTAGACCCAAACAGATAGCCAGTATTTGGGGTCCTGCAGGTTGTTTCCATTAGGAGGAGATATTGATGATGGAGTCAGGTATTTCTTTGATGCAATCCTGCTTATTTACAAAAACTTCACAAAGTCCTGATTACCTGAACACAGTAGAAATCAAACAGAAGGCAGTTTTTTTGTTGGATATTCCAAGCCTCTTTTTTCAGCACTCTACCCCAAAAGTTCTCTTTTAGCTTTCTCTCAGTGTTATGCTACACATGTTTCTTTAGCTGTCCTTGGCTTTTTACTGCATTCTCTGTCTGTTTCTGTGGTGTTTCTGGCTGCTTCTCTCACACACATTCACAGATGCATAAACATGCTTTCTGTGTGTTTGCATTCAGCCCTCTGAGGGGTCACATAGCCTTGCATGTGTCGTGTGTTTTGGGTGGTGGCTACTATTGTTTTCAGCTATATTACGCCAAAAGGAGCTTAATTGCTTCTTGTATTTATCCTGAATGAAGTGTGGCTGTTACACCAACTAGCTTCAATGGGGTTTCATCCATCCCAGCATAACACTATATTTCTCTTATAGCAAACCCTGTGGAGTGATCAAAGTGGGCTAGAACTGGTTGGAAAAAATGGCAAATATTTTTGGTGAAAAATGTAAAAAAAGATATTTTCCCCCAGTTTTATTTTTTGGCCATTGATTTTCACCCTGAAGGAATACAACTAATACAAGGAAGGCTACTAGACTAATCTTCAAATGATGATGAAAATTTGTGCAATGACTTGTTTGTAACAGTAGCTACTGGAATGAGTGAACACTGACCCTTTTCCATGTGTCGGGGCAGTAACTTTTTGTAATCACAATGTCCGGTGATTGGAGCCAGGGAATAAAATTCAATCTCTTATCAGCATACCTGTGTCACACCTGTACTGCACTGTTCTTATTAAAATTATTGTCAAGTGTGGGATATACCTTGTGCTGTACTTGGTTCTTCTCACAACAATGAGGTAACCAAATATTATTACAAGAACCTGTACTGTGGTCTCTTTGACATTCCCAATTTGACTGGCTGGCTGTTCCTGTACTCTCTTGTTTATAGCGTTAGCCACCTTTGAGGAAAAGGTGAATTCCTACACTTTCAATGTGGTGCACAGGGCTGTAACAGGATCACTGGCATTTTTAGGAGTCAGCCTGCTACTGAATATTAGGTACACAAATAGCGAGTCTGAGGGGAGATTATATTATCCCCTCGTTCCACTTGTCTTTTTTCCTCTCTTTTAAACTAGTAGTGTGAAACAGGAAATTGTAATAGTGGGGATGGGATATGACTGCAACACGAGTAAGGATTTCAGCAGAAAAAGGGTCAAGAACAGCTCTGGCAGTGTTCCAGAAATGATATGCAGACTTACACAGATGATGATATGGGAGGAAAAAATAAGGTTAAGTTCAAGGATGACTTCAAGATTTCTGCTCTTTGGAACAAAGTGAAGGTTTACATGAGGAGAGTGATAGCAAAGTCTGCAATGAGACTAAGGGCTTGTCTACACTACCCGCCGGATCGGTGGGCAGCAATCGATCCAGCGGGGGTTGATTTATCACGTCTAGTATAGATGCAATAAATTGACTGGTGAGCACTCTCCCGTCGACTCTGGTACTCCACCAGAACGAGAAGTGCAAGCGGAGTCGATGGGAGAGCGTCAGCTGTCGACTTACTGCAGTGAAGACACCGCGGTAGGTAGATCTAAGTACGTCGACTTCAGCTACGCTATTCACGTAGCTGAAGATGCATATCTTAGATCAACCTTGCGCAGTAGTGTAGACAAGCCCTAAGAGAACTTTCTACGCAGAAGGTGTTTGATGCATTCAGTAGTAGGAAGATCTGGGATAGCCAGGATCTGGCAGAATCAAAAGATACAAATATATTGGAGACAGAAGTATCAGGGAGTGAGTCCAGGCAGATGTAAAAATGTGTATCATTCCTTTAGAGATGATGGTCAACAGTTGAGGTTACCCATGAGACATCTCAGATAGACACTATAACATAGAATGATAGAATCAGGACCGGAATGGACTTTGAGAGGCCATCTAGTCTAGTCCCCTGCACTCATAGCAGGACTAAGTATTACATATAGAGAAAGAACAAAAGTTAGGGATAGAATCTTGAGAATTCCACAAGGGGAGGGTTGGAGGAAGGATGTGAATCCTCCACCAGAAATGTAAAAGGAGTAGCTAGGTAGTATTAAATGCATGACAGGCAAGCGCTGGTGACACCAGGTTTCTGCTTCAGTCGTGCATGAAAGGAAGAGCTATCTTCAATAGCATAGAAAGTTTTAGTAAGATCAGACCAGGACTAGAAGAGAGAGGTTAACTGCTGTGGCTAAATTTTCATATTTCTCTTTTCATCAAGGTTACATTTAGAGTTAGGATTTTCTTGTATAGCACCAGCAACCAGAGTTTTTGCAAATAAGCATCTTCAAGAAAAATGCATAATCTTCCAACTTTGAGAAGATATTGATATTTTGATATTAGTATTTTTTCCTGAAGCAACTATCATTTGTCATGAACTGTTCTGAATGACAGAACTTTGAAATTATATACAACATCAAAATGTAATCTATTAGCAAATCAGTAATTCTGTATGCATATGGCCCCTATGAATTCATTTGGCATGCATAGTGATATCTTCACTGTCTCTAGCATTCTGGATTGGTGAAGAACATAATTCATAGATCCATATATTGTAAGGCCAGAAGGGAGCTTTAGATTATCTAGCTCCAGTATAACACAGGCATAGAGTTTTACCCAATTACCCAGTGAAAGCATGCATGTGTGAAGGGTAGTATTTTACAGTACTTGTGTAAGCTATTTTATTAGTAGCAATGTGTTGGCACTGGATCAAATTCATCATATATAACTCCGTTTACTTCAGTGAATCATTAATTTGGTAAATTATATCTAATAATTAAAGCAGAGACTGGGCGTCAGGTCTGGATTCTTTTCCAAACCTGCCACTCACTGATTATGTGATCTTGGGTAAATCACAATATCATTTTACCTCATTCTATCCCTCTGTGAAAAGTAGTATCTCCACCTCCACAGTCTTAATTCAATTAGTACTGGGGAATCAAATCTGACATCCTTGGACAAAATATGTTATATGAGTGCTCGTACTAACAGATACAGCATTCAAGAATTACATTACTATAGCTATACATATTGCAGCCATTCAAACTTAGCTGGCATCCATTATGAATGTTTGGAAACCTGTTCACGGCATGACTTTATACTCTCAGACTGTAACCATTGTGTTACAAAAGTTGCATCCTCTGAAATGGAGAAAGTGTTACTAGCCTAAATATTAGTACATCAGAGGAGTATTTTTTTGTCAATATGTTTTCTTAGCATCCAATATAACTCTGGCCATGCTCATTTAGATGAAATTGCTGTCTGATGTAAAATGCTTCTAATTTCAATATAGGAACTTCTGTTGCTTTCTACATGTAGTTCAGTGCCACTAACTGTGAGCTCAGTCATGCTATTATGTTAGGGACAGTGCTCTGACCTTTCTTCACTATCTGCTGCTCTTTCCTTCCATACGCCCAGTCATCTCCCCCCTACATGCTATTCTCTCTCCCCAAACTCTGTTCCTCCTCACTCCACTAACACACACTATGCAGTCAATGTGTAAGGAAAATATTGCAATCCTAACTTTGCACACGATTATACCATAAACAGTGAGGGAAGAGAGACATTTGTGAAAGTTACAAAATAACCTGTTCTTTTTGCTGATACAGACTAACACGGCTGCTACTCTGAAACCAAAAATAACCTTGATAGCATTCTGTTTACATAATCTTTTGAACAAAGGAAGCAAGTACTTTCTTTGCAATAGAAAGATATATATGTATTTAACTGTCTCTGTCTTTTTAAGCAGAGACATTACTGAAATGCTTCACCCCACAGAGCTCAGCTCAGTTTTTGTCTATCATTGATTTAATGGCAATGGCCACCATCCAGTTTAAATACATCTTGATTAGTAACTGAAAGGGTGTTTGTATAGATGATTAGTAATCAGATATCAGAAGGAAAAGATTTGTTTTGCAATCCAAGGGACCCAATGTTTTATTTTGCAAAATTACCTTAATCAAAAATGTCACACTCAAAACAGTACTATGGAGAACTACGGAGGAGGAGCTGTTTTGATCTTGCCTTATCAGCTAGGGTAATCAACATTTCCCATTGGTAGAAGAGTGATGGGCAAAAAAAATTAACAGCTGCTTGAGGTTTTATCACTCTGGGGAAGGAAATTCACACATTTCCCCAGGAAAAGCTTAGGTAGAGGTATCTTTCATGGAAACATCATTTAGACAGATTGGTTTAAAGAGGTCCACTATTTATACAAATTCAATACTCAACAGTTGTCTAATGTTGGTTAAATCAAAAGCCAAAATCTATGTTTGTTTAACTCATAATTTGTTTATTTCCATAATATTGACTTTATAGGGGAAAGGTGCATTTAAAACACAAGCCATTTTAATAGTGCTTGGACTGGATGCCAACTTTAACAATGCTATAAACTACAAAGATATGAAAGGGAAAAGGATAGGACTACCTCTGCTATGTGTAATAGGATTAGTATAAGCTAATTACTCTTTCTGCATTAAATAATACTTCCTACCTAAGTTTCAATCTAAGGCATTTCATCATAATGTCTAAATGTGGTATCTAAAACACCTGAAACTTGTCAAAATCCCTGCTGTGTTAAATTAAAAATAACCTGTGTAATACTACTATGTAGCCTCACTTTATCTGTAAATTTACTTTAACAATACAACACTATTTTTAAGATGCTGTTATAATACTTGGAAAAAAAGAAAAAAGTATCCTACCGTACCAATTTGTATTTCTTATCCATGAGTTAATAGGAGTTTAGATCACGTTTCTTACAGTCACTGCAATAGCTCTTCCCTTGGAGTCAGAGTGAAGAGTGAATTGTGAGAGGTGCAGTGATCCTGGCTTGTTTTGTTTGTCCACTGTATCGTTTGCTTTTGAGATTGATCCAATGCAGATGAAGTCAGGGTGCCAGCTGTCCTTGGAGGACAATGGCTCAATTGGAAGATGCCTTTGGAACAAAGGAGCTGCTTCCTGGATTGATTTTACATGCACACATGTGACCTTTGCCTCAAATGACTCTATGGAAAGTGTCATCGCACTAAAGACCTGCTTTTAAATAAATCACTCTGATGCCCATGAGTAAGGCCTTTTAACCACATACACATTCAAGAGAGGTCACTTTGTGTAGAGATAGCAATGTGATGCAAAGTTCTTTTTAATCATTTCACAGAATTAATTAATGGGTCTAATTATTTTAGGCCCCTTTCAAGATCCTTGGCTAAATTCTTCAAACTTGGGTGCTTAAAGTCCGGCACCTAAATCCATATTTAGGTACTTAAATAATGGTGCCCTGATTTTCAGAAACTCTGAACACTCTCAGCTCCCATTCATGTCAGTGGGAACAGCAAATTTGGCCACCTTTACTAAGGTGCATAAATATAGATTTAGGTGCCCAACTGTAAGCATCCAGATTTCAAAATTATGGCCCTTGGTTTTTTTTTTAATGACTTTATTGTATAGAATTTTATATTAATTCCTGCACTGCAAATGCATTTTTAAACAGATTCATTGTATGCAGGTATTCATTGAAGTACATTTCAGAATCAGATTAATCAGGAATTGGACAAATCCACGTTTTTCCTATTTACAGAATATCTGTGGAAAAATGGTTTGTGAGCATATAATTGAAGACTGTTATGCATATGCAGAATGAGAGGGTCAAATTAAAGTTGCATAGGCAATCTTAATTGTGGCATTTCCAAACTTCTGAGGGCTAGACTTTGCAACTTTAATAATGTTCCTTTAACATAGTTTTTGTGGGCATAATATAGATATAGAAATCCAATTAAAATATTGTTGTATTTGAAAATTATTTTGCAGTGCCTAGAACCTAAATATTTCAGCATGGCAATAATTCATGAGAGCCAGCAAGTGAAACAGAGGAGAAACAAATTAACTAGAACACTTCACAATTACAGTACATAAGTGCTTTTCAACCATACAGCTCAAAGTGCTTTACAAAGGCGGACAAACAATTTTAACCCTGTTTTACAGATGGAGGAAAATGAGGTACATAGAGGCCAGCCAGCAAGTTAATTTCAGAGCCAGGAACACAACTCAGGGAAGGATGTCTTATCTGCAACTATTCCCATTTTCAAATGGAAAGAAATGCAAAAAAAACCCACTCGGGACCAGTGCTGAAAAGTAAATTAGACGTTTAAATATTTGCTTTAATAATATAATGCTTATTAACCAAGAACTTTGTATTATAAATAATGTACACTTACTGTGACAGTGACAGTGTCCCCATTAAGCTTAAGCCAAAGCCTATTGAAGTCAATAGAAAGCCTGATTATACATTTCCTCCCACTACTAGAAGGAAGGAGGACTGAAACAGACACCTATGGGTTTCCCTCCCATCTAAATTAGCATCAAAATACTTTCCATTAAAATATGTAACAATAACTATACATGCTGTGAATATGGGGGTAAAAGACAACCCCAAAATTTTCTACTGCATTCCAGACTTTAAGGGAGGATGGCAAAGATTTGTAAATAGCATAGTTTCATAAAGGCCAGAAGAGACCATGGTGATCATCCAAGCTGACCTGCACGTAACACAGACCTTAGGACTTCCCTGAATTAACTGCTGCTTCAGGTTCAGTATCTGTGCTTGAACTAGGGCATATCATTTGGGAAAACATTCAATCTTGATTTTAAAAGATTGAATGGAGATCCAATGAGAAGTGAGCAACTGAAAACACCTATTGAATCAGCCTGACCATCTCCCCATCACATGGAGGATTGTTCTCTGCACTACATGTTCTAATGTTTTTTCCAATTTAGTTTTAAAAGTCCTACGCAGTAAGCCTCTGCCACTTCCCTTGGAGACTATTGCACAGCGTAAAACAGCTCACTGTCAGAATATTTTTTGCTTGATCCTGCTATTCAGCCTAAATTTTCAGTCTCTTAATTTCATCACATGCCCTGATCAGCACAGCATTTAATAGCATGTTAATGGGACTTGATCATGAGCTTAAACTTAAGCACATGCCCAAATGCTTTGCTAAATCCAGAACTATATCCTCATGTATCAGCCTAAATTGTTTCTCTATATCCTGGGTGTTTATATATTTCCAGCATTTGTAGACAGTCGTCATATCCCTCCCCAACAAAGTTACCTTTCACGCTGGAGGTAATTAGCTTTTTAAATGTTTCCTTATGTCAATATTTGTGCTAGACTGACGTGTAAATAGCTTAGTGGATTTTTGTACATATTTTAATGACATAGCATCTTGATCGCATAATTGTTTATTTCTGCTTCTTTGAGCAATATTCAATTAATATAAATCTTAGTTTCAACCCATTCTCATTTTATATAAGCTAATGCAAAATATTTTATAAAGCAAAAGCCTGCTTATGCTCCTATTGAGGCAATCTTAAAGTATTTCAGTGGGAACAGGACTAGATCCCAGGTAGGATAGTGTTAACTAGGCTTGCAGTAAACACAGTTGAAAGAGATTTTATGAGAATGCTCTACCTTCCTGAGACAGATTTGAACTGGACAATTTATGGTTTAAAATGAATGTGTCCCCCTATCAAATTATGGTTTTTAATATTTGAAATGGAAAAAATAACTGTGTTTCCATTAAGGTACCTTAGAGCAGTGATTCTCGACCAGGGGTCCGGGGCCCCCTAAAGGGCCACGAGTAGGTTTCAGGGGATCCGCCAAGCAGGGCCAGAATTAGACTCGCTGGGGCCCAGGGCAGAAAGCCAAAGCCCCACCTCCTGGGGCTGAAGCTGAAGCCTGAGCAATGTAGGTTTGTGGGGGCCCCTGTGGCATGGGGCCCCAAGCAACTTCCCTGCTTGCTATCCCCTAATGCAGGGGCGGGCAAAGTTTTTGGCCTGAGGGCCACATGGGGTTTCGGAAATTGTATGGAGAGCCGATTAGGGGAGGCTGTGCCTCCCCAAACAGCCAGGCATGGCCCGGCCACGGCCCCTAAACGACCCCCCCTGCTTCTCACCCCCTGACGGCCCCCCCCTCGGACTCCTGTCCCATCCAACCCCCCCTGTTCCCTGACTGCCCCCCTGGGACCCTGCCCCATCCAACCCCCCCTTTTCCCTATCCCCTGACTGCCCCCCGCCCCCCCCATCCAACCCCCTCTCTCTTTCCTGACTGCCCCCCCCGGGACCCCTGCCCCCATTCAACCCCTGTTCCCCGCCCTCTGACCACCACCCAGAACTCCCCTGCCCTCTATCCAATCCCCCCTGCTCCCTGCCCCCTTACCGCGCTGCCTGGAGCACTGGTGACTGGCGGCGCTACAGCCGCGCCGCCCAGCTGGAGCCAGCCACGCCACTACGCAGCACAGAGCACCGGATCAGGCTGGGCTCTGCAGCTGCGCTGCCCCAGGAGCTCACAGCCCCGCTGCCCAGAGCATTGCGCCGGCAGCGCAGTGAGCTGAGGCTGCGGGGAAGGGGGAGCAGCAGGGGAGGGGCCAGGGGCGAGCCTCCCGGGCCAGGAGCTCAGGGGCTGGGCAGGAGGGGCCCGTGGGCCGGATTTTGCCTACCTCTGCCCTAACACCAGCCCTGGCTTTTGTATGCAGAAAAGCAGTTGTTGTGGCACTGGTGGGCCGTGGAGTTTTTATAGTCTGTTGGGGGAGGGGGGCTCAGAAAGAAAAAGGTTGAGAACCCCTGCACTAGAGCACAAGCAGGGGGTTATTCATTTATTTATTCTCTGACTATAAAGAATGTTTTCTTTTTATGCAATTAGCTGCAGAGCTAGTTTTTTTGGGTGCTGGGAGAAAAGTCTTGTTATATAGCAGATTACTGCAATTATTTCATGTATCAATGGCATTAGGCAGGTGATGTATTAAACAGATGTATTAGAAAGCCAAACAAAAACAAAGTAGAGGTTCCAGAAAGTAATGTTAGACCCAAAGATTACAAATTATAGTCTTTATCCTGCAAAAGGATCCACCTCCGGGAAGGCCCACTGAAGTAGATTGCAGACCCTTCAGGACAGGGACCATGACTTCATATGTAGCACGGCATGGATGTTATTGGAATCCTAATCACAAATAATAATAATGCAATCCCATTGCAGGATTCAGTATCCAAAAGGTGTGATCCTGTGAGGTACTGAATGTTGAGGGCATCTGGCAGGATAGAGCCTGAGGCCCAGATCATCAAAGGTATGTATTGAAATCAATGGGCGTTAGGTACCTACATACTTTTGGGGATCTGGACCTGAGGGCTTAATTTTCAGAGATGCTGAGCAAAGTACTACAGTTCTAACTGAAGTCAATGACAGCTGCCAGTCCTCAGAGCCTCTGAAAACCAGGCCCTTAACCTCTTGATCTTGCACAGTCAGAGGGAGGTTCTGAGTACTTAAATCAGGTCACTTGTTAGATGCTTAAATATGTATTTCAGGACCTAACATGAAGCTTCTATTTTTGAAATCTTGTTTACATATGTCCCAATATGCTAGAAATTCAGAAATGGTGAACATTGTTTATCTGGCACTTTGTAATCCTTTTATTTCTGTGTTTGTTTTATATCTGTATTGTGGTAAACAAAATGCATCAAAAACACCATTCCAGCTGTCAAGTGTGTCATGGAAAAAATGAAAAAAAAATAGTACTTTTGCAGAATCTGCACTGCAGATATTCATGAATAAAAGATTGTGACTTATAAAGCAAATACACAACCTCTCCATAATATTAATCTGTTCCATATTTCATTTTTGGACGTGAATTATGGTTGAAAAATATCCTTAGGGTTTATTTAATGTATTGCTTAACCCAGCCACTCACCCCCTGAGCAGTGGAACATGGTGTGGTTCTGCTTCATTAGGAGCCTTTCATAGCTTCTATGCCTGGGGTCAGTTTCACCTACTGTGAACAGGTTTATGCATGAAGAATGGATTCTTAGATTTTTGTGGCCGGAACTGTACAGCAATAGGTAATACTATACAAGCACAATTCCAAAGTCTGAGTTAATAGAAAAAAAATATTCTGATCTGGTGCCTTTATAGGCATGGTTTGAGTCATATCCATCCTGTAATCAGAATGGATGATGATGTACAGTATCTATTTACTTTGGCATGTTTTCCACAGGTGTTTTATGTCTTTAATTTACTATGTTGTAGCTAGGGATCTGTTAGTTCCTTAATTTTCAATAGTTTACCATTTATCCATAAATATTTTCTTTGGTCTGAAACATTTTTTTTAATTTACTTTTTCTACAGGGAGAGAGATTGAGTTATTCTTTATCTCCTGTTAAGAAATGGCTTGTAAAAAATATAGATCTTTGCTCTGAAAAATGATCAGATTCTGATGTCCCGTGGCAAGGAGTTCCACAGCTTAACCTCTACCAAAAAGTCACTGGTCCCAACTTCTGAAATGTCACCCTGGGCTCTGTTCGCCCACTCTGTCACAGTGTCCCCAGTGGGCCAGATCTTCAGTTGGTGTAAAGTGGTGCAGTTCCAGAGAGCTATACCAATTTAGGGTCTAGTCCATTGAGTGCAACTAACACAGTGGGTCTTGAATGGAGAGATGGTCTATATGATAAGAGGAGCTGGGGAGGGGAGCTAGGGAGGTCTAAGGACCTTACAGCTTTGTAGCTGAACAATTCGCACTGGTGCGGGGAGGGAAAGTGGCTGATTTTAAAGGTCGCTGTCATTTGTAAAGTCTATGAATTTGCTGAGGGTAGCTTGGAGACTGGTTTACCTCTTATCACTCTAAGTATTATACTGGATGTTCCAGGTCAGGGGTAAGGTCAGAAAGGGAGCTGCGGGTCAGGGCAGCATGGGAGAGTGGAATAGTACTGGCAGTTGATAGGATCCTAGGCTCTTGTTGATTCCATAGCTAACATCCTTACCCCTTTGATCTAATCTCTTCCCCACCCCCACCCCAACTAATCTAATTATTCTCTGCAAGGAGGCCTCACAGGCAAAATTTTGCCTCCTTTTATTGTTTTTTGTTTCTTTCCAAGGCAAATATTTCTGCACTGCTGATCCTACCCTCCCTTCCTCTCTATCCCATAGTCCTACCCCAAACAACCTTTCTATAATCTAGAGCAGACCCGAGCTGAATCAGCACCACACACAGTTTTACAATTCCAGATCTTGTGCAATATGTACAAGTTTTTTAAATGAGATAGTATCCTATATAAACTCAGGATTGTAACTAGGCGACCTAGTAAACAAAATATTCAAGAGGTTTGTTATACAGAACTGAGCCAAAAAGGGAAAGTCACAAACTTCAAGGCTGCCCTTATCAAGAGTAGAGAATCCAGTGGTTAAGGAAAGTTTTAACAGTTTTCCAGCAAAATGTTTGTTGTCAATGTCGGAATCTGCATATGTAACTTAAGGAATTGGTGAACCAGTTTGGTGAGTATAAAAACCACCCCAAACTATAAATTTTTCACCAAATCAAACATGACACTTCTGTACAGGGTTGAATAAATTTGGTTATGGAGCCTTTCTATCTCCCTGGCCTCGCCTCTTTCTACAATAGGACCCTTACCTTCTAATCCTCAACAAGCAACTCCTCCCAGTTTTCCTAGCAGACCACTGGTCTCCCCAGTCCCCCTCCCTCTTTGTAATCTAATCCCCTTGACCCCACAACCCTTCAAAATCTCCCCTGTAGATTTCTACAGTGTTCAATGACCAGGGGTCACTACTACTATAGCCAGAGAAATTGGGGTTACTTTACAGAAATTTCACATCAGCGAGCAGAGAGTAGTTTCTCTCTAAAAGGCCCTGGAGAGCTACTTTCAGTGCTGTGGACTGGACACCTCAGTCCCAGGAAAATATCAACAAACTAAAGGTAATTCTGAGAACAGCAATGATAATTAAAGGGCAGAAAGGATTGATTTAGGAGGGAAGACATAGGTTAGATGTAGATATGGGAAGATATATATGTGTGTATATATGTACAACTTACCTTAATTGACAATGAAGGGGAGTTGGAATGCTAACAACTGACAAGTATCTGACGGATGTAAGAACCTAGAAATCATTTTTGGTGGTATAAGGCGGGAAACTGAGTAAAGGGAAAATTTCCAATTCAAGGGACTGTGGAACAGTCTCCCAAAGGAAATGGTGGAAGCCACAGACTGTAAATCATTTAAAAATAGAGTGGAGCAAGCACTTGAGAATGTACTACAGGGAACCATCCTTCCCAAGAATGTACAAGATAACCTAATACTGAGGGGGGGGGGGGGGGGCTCCTGATTATCACAGTGCTCTGGATTTCCTAAACAGAAGGGAATACTTCCGAGACAGCTTTCAAAAATATGAATTTATACCATTTTTAAAATAGGGCCTGATCCAAAACCTGTTGAAATCAACAAAAGGCTCTCCTTGGACTTCAAAGCCCGTAGTGAGTTTGTTGCTGCTGAGAAGTGATTTAGTGGCAGTAGAGACCAGCTTCCTCTACTTAGAACAAACAGGTACACTGCCCACCACTGCTTAGGCAATGAGCCTCAACTAAGAGGCCTGGGGGCAAGAGGGGAAAGGAGACTCCATGCTTCTTCAGTCCTTTTTTCTTGTTCAGAGGGGAACAATTACGGAGGCAGGGCTCTTGGGTTCTATACACATGGACTGAGATCACCAACTTGAATTTCATATTTAATTATTTGAGGCTTTCATAATCTGACTCCATTTGATTTGCAAAATTTGGTTTATGTTCCTGCTCACAATTTATGATCTGCTTCTGATTAGCTATAACATCTGTGCCCTTTTATCAGACCCCCTTGTGTTTTCCTCACTGAAGCTTTTAGAGGGTGGTTTTCATTTTAATGTTTTTATTGTATTTTAAATGGTTTTTTATTGTGATGTACATCACCCTGAGTGCTTTGGCAGCGCATGGGGGCGGGGGGAGGTGCTTTAATAAGAATAAATTATTTGGTGCAATAATGAGGAGTAGGACTTTTGAACATTTGGTTTCAACTTGAAGGGATTCTCTTCCACATGAGAATCACTGTGAGGATTTTCTTTTTTCTATTATTAAATTCTAACAAAGCAGTGCTTTATTGTAGTTTTTCTATGTTTTTTTTTAATTTCTTTACTCTATGGTCATGTTTGTTGTATTGCTTTCCTGCTGTTTCTCATTACATCATAAAGCACTTGATACATGTGACAGTTACTCTATTGATATTCTTTTACATTTTTAATTACATCATTTGGGGTTTTTTTATGGGTAAGAAATAGTTATTTCTTTTATATATAATAGTTTCTGGAGGAAAAATAGTTATATAAAATAAATCAGTACTTCCTCTCTATAAACACATTTAAACAAATATGCAGATTTTTACAAATTGATTGGCTGCAATCACAACTGAGTCAGATCGTTCAAAAAAATTAAGTCATGAGTCACAAAATGTATTCATCCTCCTTGGAAAGTCTTCCGTTCCATGGCCCTGATCCTGCAAACATGAGAAACTTTACTCACATGAGTAGTCCCACTGAGTTCTGCATGAGAGTTTGCCAGAAGTAGGCCTAGATTTACAGGGCCACTTAAACCAACATACCAGTTTTGAATGTTATTTTTCCCCATAAGTCATGTCACATTAAACCCTTTTGCCACCTTGACCTCATCTACTTAGTCCCTGCCTTGCTGCTCCCTTAAGCCCCAGTTCAGCAAAGCATCAAGTGCTTTGATGAATTGGAGTATACTTAGGCATGTACTTAAATGCTTTGCTGAATCTGTGCCTTCCTCATTAATGCCTATTTTCATGCAGCTCCCTACATGCTTGAAACAGTCTTCCACTTCCTGTCTGCCAAGCACCCTCACTCCTTCAAACAATTTCTTAAACCCAACTTCTTCCAGCCTCCTACTCACACTCACATAGGGTGACCAGACAGCAAATGTGAAAAATCGGGACAGGGGGTGGGGGGTAATAGAAGCCTATATAAGAAAAAGACCCCAAAATCGGGACATCTGGTCACCCTACACTCACACCTTCCCTTACTTGAGCTATTGCCCCTTTTTCAGGGGAGGGACTTGTCTTATTAAACTCAATGATCTTTGGGGCACTATTATTATGTGCTTTGTAAAGCACTATGTACATTGATTGCAGCAGCAGCAGACAAATAATTACCCCCACCACAAACCATCAAACTACCAGTCTAGGCTGGATTCTGACTGATGACCTTGAGATAGAGGACCAGATGTATATCTGTGTATATCAGTGAAGCTCCATTCACCTCCAGGCAGTAGAGCTGCACCATTTTATACCAGTTAATTTCTACAGTGTATTTCCATTACCAGTCCTCTGAGCCATGAAGTCTTTCTTTTATAGCTACTATTTGAATAAAAATACTGGGGAAAAGATGCCTCCTATAAATTCCCTAAAGCTACATCTCAGTCTTTGTGATGAATAAGCACCCCAGTACTATGCAAATCTATTTTGATCTTATTTTTAGGTATCCTGTGAAGTTAGCTTAAATTACAGTAAAGACAAACATATTTTGGTTACATAACATTCAAGATGGAAAATGCAGGGGAGATAGCAAACTTTACAATGTTTTATTTGCACTCAGTGAAAACACGTAAGAGTAAGGGCTTTTATTGATGTTTGCACTTCCAGATGACAGGAGTCAAGGTAAAAGTGACTTGTTTGTCTTCTTATCACCTTTCCACTGCGATACAAAAACAGGAATCAGTTAATTACTCCAGACACCTAAGGGGTCAGATTGCAACATGAAGGGTTTTGAGCCTTTTCCTTGTAAATGATGTCATGAAAAACCTTGTGTGTTTCCTTCCTCTCTGTACATGTGTCTTTTATGAGCAGACTGTTAGATTTACTGCTGTTTTAAAAAAAAAAATCACACGTCAATGTGCAATTCAAAATTCACGGCAACAACTGTGGAGATTTATCTGTGTTGTAGTTTCCCTTTTGCTAGGCCAAAACATTTGGGGATGAAAAAGAAGATACCTGATGAGTGTTATGAAATGAGAATTGAAATGCCACGAGTGGCCGCCTTAATGGGTGAAGCAAGTCAGTGGCACTGCCTCCCCTCGGGAGATAGTAAGTCTGGAAACAACTGCCCTGCTACCAAAGCCACCTATGGCCTCCGGGGCATTCTTAGTGTATGTCTGTGCAGGAGTGCCGCCAGCTTTTTCGGCGCCCTAAGCGGCGGAAGGTCCCGCCCCCGAAATGCCGCCCCCGACAGCGGCGGCAGAAGGTCCCGCCCCCAAAATTCCACTGACGACCGGGGCGCCGGCGCCCCCCAAATAGTAGCGCCCTAGGCGACCGCCTAGGTCGCCTAATGGGTTGCGCCGGCCCTGTGTCTGTGCAGTGGAAGGTATGATATGGCACATATCTGAGCTTTAATCTAGCTAGCTCAGGTGCCAACAGCAGTGAAGCAACAGCAGCATGGACATCAGCCTGTTCCAACTACCCAAGTATGCCAGGTCCCGGCTGTGGCTTCACTGTTATCCAAGCTAAAGTTAGCTTGGGGTTGCCTAAACGTGCTGCAATCACACCTCTCAATTGCAGTGGAGGCATACTCTTTGTGAGTTGTTTATGCTGTCAAAGTTATGGCTACTCTTATTCACTTCACTATTTCATATAGACCAAGATTTTAAAAAACAGGTGCAATGTTAGGCTCCTAAATCCCTATTTAGGCACCTAATAAGTGGACTGATTCTCAAAGTACTGAGCACCCAGAATCTCCCACTGGAGGCAATGGAGTTAACTAGGTATTTTTCCCCCTGTCTAGCCTCTAACTCAACCCAGCCTCACTTATCCACTGTCCTGTACAAATTCTCCACTGCTCCCAACATCATCAGTTTCTTGTTTCCCATGCATCAGTTGGCCCCCCCAAACCCACAAGCCTCAATTCATTGCCCCTTACTCAGTTCCATATAAATTATCCACCTCTCAAGACAAGACAATCAACATCTTCCCCAATGTGCATTGTTCCCCACTTTAGCCCATCTATTCCTCCATCCATCCATCAACTGCACACCAGCACTCCTTATCCATCTTGCTCTCTACCTTCCCCCGCTCCCCAGTCAAATGTTTCTTTAGCCCCATCCCTTCCCTCACAGACTCCCAAATGTCTGATTCCATCCTTCATTTTCCCTGTTGCCTCCCCAGCTAATTCTCTGGCTTCCACTCCTTCTCCTCTCCCAGCCAGCACCATACCTCCAGGCATTATTAAATAACCCGTGTGGATTGTGAACTCCCAGCACTAACTGAAGTGGCAGGGGTGTTGAATCTTAAAGATGTTCTTTCTCCCAAAGATTTCTCAGCTGTTTAAGCTAAATAGGTGTTAACAAAAAGAAATAAACAATCTAAATTAAAAAAATCATTTCCCCTTTCAGTTAATCAGATTTCATTTCTTTGATATCAGTTCTCCGGCAGACATGCCAAACTCACGAAAAAAACACAGAAATTGGGCTTTTTGGGGGCTTAATTGGCTTGTGAGTTGCTTGTTGGGTAGTTTTTGGCTTGTAGCTTGTTGCTCCTTTTTTTTGATCAGCTCCCGGCAAGCAGGGGCAAGGGGGGGAGAGAGTCTGGGGTGCCCAGCAGGCCCACCACAGTCCCAGACTGCACACTGGGGGGGATCTAGTCACATAGAGTGTTGGGGTTCTTAGGGATTGGCTTGTTTTGAAATGGGATTAACTTGATTCTTGGCTTATTGTGAAAGTCGGGGTGTTTATTTACTGCGTGAAAGTTGTCAAGTGTGTTCTCTGGGTGGTCATAAAGATTTCCAGGGGAGAAAAGAATTTAAATTTTAACATAAAAAGAAGCAGGAAAAATATTTTAAAAACAAAACTTTTCAGGCTGACTTCATGCATCTAAAAGAAGCAAAATAGGGCACAATCCCTTTTCTTTTCCTTTTTAAATTATCCATAAGGCACTTACAGTTCTTGAAACAGAAGAGCTGACTGGTAACCTATTTAATTTGTTGAACACCTTCCTGAGAGTTTAGTGCTTGGGATTATGTTGTAGGTACATGTACATTTGTCTATGTAATCCTGACCTTATTTTTAAACTTAAAAACTGAAACATACTCACCTGAAAAGCTAATCATTTGATGTTCTATTACAAGAATTCACCCCACTCTTCACCAATGAGAAAACTAAATAATCGGTGCACACCCTGGAACCATACAAATAAAACAGTAACACTATAACTTGAAAAGAGCTCTTAGGGAGGTATTGTCTTCCTATAGCAAAGTGTCAGTGTCTTGCCCCTGTGGCTCTCTCTAATGTTTTCCCCATTCATCTAACATTGGAAGTGAGAATCCAAATAGCTAAATCAGAACTCCGGAGGAAGCCAAACTTCCAAAGCTGTTCCATGAAAGGCCCCTTCTGGCCATTAAAGAGTTTTATGGACACTGCAGCCATCAAACCTTAGTCAGCCTTTTGCATCTGTCTTTCATCAACCGAATTCCAAGATGTCCCTCCCACTAGTATCTGTTAAAGACCCCCTGAGGGGTCACAAATCCCTGGTTGGGAAACCCTGGGACAGGACTTCAGCTGTGCAGAGCGTCCTCCCCACCTGAAGCTCCAGCTTGTAACACCTTTCAGCTGGAACAGCAGTTTGCAGATTTTTGTACACTATAGGCTGCTGCAAAACCAACTTCCCTCCTTGCCCCAGCCCTTCACCTTCCTGGAACCTATGAGAGGGCTTAGATTTGTGAAAGAATAATATTAAGACAATGGTAAGAAGAGAATATAAAACTCTCTCCAGTGTGATGAATTGGTTACATTTCCCCTCATTTTGTACCTAGGCTGTTTATTTCCCTCTACTTGAGTAGAGGACTTTACACTGAGTCTTAGGCATTGGGTTTTTGCTTTTTTTTTGGTTGCTTAGTCTGTGAGAAGCTGGGTCTTTAAACATCGATAGACTATTACTAATATTAACCAGCAAGTAAGAGGACATAATAGGGAGATTTAAAGTGCTTAGAGTCTCAGTGCGAGAGGAGAAAAACCCCTTCACAAGGATGTTTTATAAAAGATACTGTAAGCAATCAAGATGCTCAAAAAGAGCAAAGGCAGCAACTGAGCAAGTTTTTAATAGGAACCAGACTGAACCGTGTAAAAGAATGAGATAGATGGGCGAAGCAGTGATTTGGCAGAAGTTCTGATATTCCTTGCCAGGGGCTTTCCCGGAGAGTCATGGTGAAAGCAAATAACCCTGCCTCATTAGAAACAAGGTTAACAACAGGCACATCAGTAACCCAGCTGTGCCATTCATGCAGAAAAGGGATTCTTTCATGTACCTGTTTTTGCTGTACTGTGAACTTATGCAGGATTTGCATATCTGGGAATAGAAATTGTATGGCGGGACATAAATGCTCACAAAATTGGGGTTGGAGTGCGGGAGGGTGTGAGGGCTCTGGTTGGGGGTGTAGGTTCCGGGGTGGGGCTAGAAATGAAGAGTTCAGGGTGTGGGAGGGGACTCCGGGCTGGGGAGTGGGGTGCGGGGAGTGGGGGGTGAGGACTCTGGCTGGGGATGGGGGCTTTAGGGTGGGGCTGGGGATGAGGAATTTGGGGTGTAGGAGGATGCTCTGGGCTGGGACTGAGGGATTTGGAGGGTGGGAGGGGGATCAGGGCTGGGGCAGTGGGTTTGGGTGCGGGGAGAGGCTCAGGGGTGCAGGCTCCAGGCGGCATTTACCTCCCGGAAGCAGCGGCCATGTCCCCACTCCGGCTCCTACATGGAGCCGCGGCCAGGCGTCTCTGCACGCTGCCCCGTCCGCAGGTGCCGCCCCTGCAGCTCCCATTGGCCACAGTTCCCGGCCAATGGGAGCTGTGGGGCGGTGCTTGGGGCGGGGGCAGCGTGCAGAGCAGAGCCCCCTGGCTGCCCTTATGTGTAGAAGCCAGAGCAGGGCCATGCTGCTGCTTCCGGGAGCCGTGTGGAATGGCCCCCGACCCTGCTCCCTGGGAGCGCCGGAGCGGGGCAAGTCCCAGACCCCGCTCCCCAGCAGGAGCTTGAGGGCCGGATTGAAATGGCTGGTGGGCCGGATCCGGCCCATGGGCCGTAGTTTGCCCACCCCGGTCTATAAGAATCTACATGGCTAACAAATATTTAATGGGCTATCCAATCTAGCAGAGAAAGGTATAACATAATCTAATGGCTGGAAGTTGAATCTAGACAAATTCAGACTGGCAATAAGGTGTACATTTTTAAAAGTGAGGGTAATTAAGCATTGGAACAATTTACCAAGGATCATGGATGGATTCTTTATTGCTGACAATTCTTAACTCAGGATTGGATGTTTTTCTAAAAGATCTGCTCTAGGAATTATTTGGGGGCAGTTCTGTGGCCTGTGTTGTACAGGAGGTCAGACTAGATGATCACAATGGTGCCTTCTGGCCATGGAATCTATGAATAAAATGATCTCTAGTCCTTAACCACAGTGAATGCTGGAGCCAAAATCAGAGAGCTCGGAATTCCTAGCTCCCAGTCTTGTGCTCAATGCACTGAACACAGAAACCCTTGTGCTCCAGCCCTGACTCTACCAGTCACTGCATGGGCTTGTACAAGTCAATCTATTTGTCTCACTTTTCTCTCCTGTAAAACAGAGATATGAGGATTAGTGTGTGTATAGCACTTTGAAAATACAAAGCATTGCCTAAATACTAAACATATTACTAATGCTACAAGATATTTTTTTCCCCTTTCACTTATATTCCATACAGAGAAATCCTCTTTCTCTGTCATCCACAGCGAATGTGAACCATACAGCATATAGAGCAAGGAGGGGCCAGTTTTTTCCCCCCTCAGTGATGACAAAATGTTACCAAGCCACATTTCCAGAGTCGGAAATGTTCATCCAATATCTTAGATCATGGGCTCTTAACATGGGGCCTCAAGCCCACCCTCCCTTTCTTTATGTCTAGATGCAGGAGAGGAAGGGTGTCACAAAAGCTTTTTTCTTTTGTGACATGGGGGCGAGGTTGAGAAGCACTGTCTTCAAATGATGTAGCTAACAATCAACAGCAGCTGTATAGCTAAGGTTTGGGTTTGGGGATTTCGTTTCAATAAAGCAGCATGGCCCAAGAGGGAGGTTACAGCATGAAAAATGAATATTCAGTTCCAAGTCTGACATCTCCAACTTGTACAGAAGTTTCCAGAAAACAAGACCATCACTCAAAATGACACAGGGTGCTACATTATATCAGTATCTCCAACATGCATTAACACAAAAAGATGTTAAAATTAACATTGGTGTCTGATGTGACTCCAGTAAAACTCTCTGCTGAATCTCAGAGGTTGTGCTAAATTTGGTATAATGTCCAAAGAGAAAACCAGTCATTTTCCTGAGAAGTCCATCTAACATTTTGCAATGATTTTAAAGCAGCAGGATGCAACAAAGGATGGCAAATAGCCACTGCTGTGAATTACATTTCATTTCAGCTCTAAAGTTGCTTGTCAATGAGTGATCGAATACTGAGAAGACACATGGTGCACAATATGCAGCACAAGGGTCAAACGCAGTTCATGGAGTCATAAAAGGAGGCACCTGGCTGTCCTCTAAAGGGTGAGGAGATGGCTAGTGATCAATTGCATGTCTGCTACTTCAGGTAAATTCAAATACAAAGCAAGTGCTATTAATCATCACAGAAGACACAAATTCAAGCAAATGTCATTGGTGTACTTTTAATTTTTAAATGTATAAAAATGCAAACTAGTTTTAGGCCTCGTGCTCCTAATAAGATCCCAGCATGGCCATGTGAGGACTAAAGGCTGCATACCCCTGGACATGTGCCAAGACTTTAATATGTTAGGCACCCAGGAGATGTGGGTCCTACTCCAGACTCTGACATTGACCTCAGGCAAGTCTCTGGTGCCTCTGTTCTGTTCCCTTTCCCACGCCCTTTCCCTCTCCTGGCTATATAGACTGTGTGTTCTTCCAGCAGAGACAACTCTTAGTGTTTGTGTGCAGCACAGTGGGCCCCCGAGCTTGGTGCTGCTATAAGAGAAATCATAAATAATTACGCACAGAAAACCACAGCGTCAAAAGGTCATTATTAAGGTTGCAAAGTCAAACACCCAAAAATTATGAAATATCAGAAGGAAGGTTGCCTGTGCAACTTTAATTCGCCCCCTTTTTTGTACATATGCATTATGGTGCAGCAGACATGCCAGCGAATCTATCACAAGAGATACAATTTCTAAGGGTACGTCTACACTACAGGATTAGTCCGAATTTACGGAATTCGATTTTATGAAACCGATTTTTTAAATTCGATGGTACGCGGCCACAGTAAGCGGATTAATTCGGCGGTGCGCGTCCATGCAGAAAAGACTAGCGTCGAATTCCAGAGCGTTGCACTGTGGGTAGCTATCCCAGAGTTCCCGCAGTCCCCCCCGCCCATTGGAATTCTGGGTCGATATCCCAATGCCTGATGGGACAAAAAACATTGTCGCGGGCGGTTCTGGGAACATCCTCCCCCTCCCTACGTGAAAACAACGGAAGACAACCATTTCGCGCCTTTTTTCCTTGTTGAACTGAGCGGACGCCGTACCTCGGCAAGGATGGATCCCGCTCAGCTCAAGTTTGCAGTCATGAACATTGTAAACACCACGCGCATTATAGTGCAGTTTATGCTCAACCAGGACCAGAAAAGCCAGGCGAGGAGGAGGCGGCTACGGCAGCGCGGCGACGAGAGTGATGCGGACATGGACATGGACACAGAATTGTCTCGCGCCACGGGCCCCGGCGCTTTGGAGATCATGTTGGCAATGGGGCAGCTTCTTGCTGTGGAACGCCGATTCTGGGCCCGGGAAACAAGCACTGACTGGTGGGACCGCATAGTGCTGCAGGTGTGGGACGATTCCCAGTGGCTGCGAAACTTTCGCATGCGTAAGGGCACTTTCCTGGAACTTTGTGACTTGCTTTCCCCTGCCCTGACGCGCCAGAACACCAAGATGAGAGCAGCCCTCACAGTTGAGAAGCGAGTGGCGATAGCCCTGTGGAAGCTTGCAACACCGGACAGCTACCGGTCAGTCGGTAATCAGTTCGGAGTGGGAAAATCTACCGTGGGGGCTGCTGTCATGCAAGTAGCCAAAGCAATCGTTGAGCTGCTGCTAAAAAAGGTAGTGACGCTGGGAGATGTGCAGCTCATTGTGGATGGCTTTGCTGCAATGGGATTCCCTAACTGTGGTGGGGCGATAGATGGAACCCATATCCCGATCTTGGCACCGGAGCACCAGGGCAGCCAGTACATAAACCGCAAGGGGTACTTTTCTATGGTGCTGCAAGCAATGGTGGATCACAAGGGACGTTTCACCAACATCAACGTGGGATGGCCGGGAAGGGTTCATGACGCCCGCGTCTTCAGGAACACTAGTCTGTTTAAACGGCTGCAACAAGGGATTTACTTTCCAGACCGGAAAATTACCATTGGGGATGTTGAGATGCCCATCGTTATCCTTGGGGACCCAGCCTACCCCTTAATGCCGTGGCTCATGAAGCCATACACAGGCAGCCTGGACAGTACTCAGGAGCGGTTCAACTACAGGCTGAGCAAGTGCAGGATGGTGGTAGAGTGTGCCTTTGGACGTTTAAAAGGTCGCTGGCGCTCGTTACTGACTCGCTCGGACCTCAGCCAAACCAACATCCCCATTGCTATTGCAGCTTGCTGTGTGCTCCACAATCTCTGTGAGAGCAAGGGGGAGACCTTTATGGCGGGGTGGGAGGCTGAGGCAAACCGCCTGGCCGCTGATTACGCGCAGCCAGACACCAGGGCGATTAGAAGAGCACACCAGGAAGCGGTGCGCATCAGAGAAGCTCTGAAAACAAGTTTCAGTGCTGCCCAGGCTCCTGTGTGAAAGTTATGTTTGTTTGTCCCTGTTGAAAACCCGCCCACTTGATTCACTCATTCCCTGTAAGCAACCCACCCTTCCCCCTTCCCCCTTCGATCCCAGTTTTATTTAAAAAAAAATAAAGTCAGTGTCGTTTTCAAATTACAAATCAAGAACTTTTTATTAACGGGGGGTAATGAACATAGGGAGAGAAATAACCAGGTAGTCCGGGTGGGGTTTGGGAGGAGGGTAGGAGTGAAGGAACAGGGCAGGAACAACATTCAAAATAATGAGAGCCTTTTGCTCGGGCTCTCTAATGGGGTGGACTGGCAGGTTGCACGGAGCTTCCCCCCCCGCGTTCTTACACGTCGGGGTGAGGAGGCTACGGGACTTGGGGAGGGGGGAGGGCGGTTATAGAGGGGCTGCAGCGGCACCCGGTAATCCGGCAGCTGCCGTTCCTGGAGCTCCACCAGACGCCGGAGCATGTCTGTCTGATCACGCAGCAGCCCCAGCGTTGCATCCCGCCACTTCTCCTCTCGGGCGTCCCTCCTCTCCTCGCGTTCGTCCCTTCTCTCCTCACGTTCATCCCTTTTCTCCTCCCGTTGGTCCCTCATGTCCTCCCGCTGGTCCCTCTTCTCCTCACGGTCACTGGCCTCTTGACGGAATTTCAATACAGTCTCCTTCCAATCGTTAAAATTAGCTCTCTCATCCCGGGTCGACTGCATTATTTCCGAGAACATATCGTCTCGGGTGCGCCTCTTTCGCCTCCTTATCTGGGAGAGCCTTCGTGCTGGGGGCGGGAGGATGGAAGAATTTGCAGCTGCAGTAGGAGGGAAAAAAAGGAGAGAAGTATGTAAAAAGATACATTTTATAGAACAATGCTTATACTCTTTCACGGTGAACACTTTTCACATTACATAGCAATGTACAAGGTCGCTTTTTGCATCTTATATTGAGTGCCCGCGGCTTTGGTGTTAGAGATCACAGCAGACGCAGGGCCGGGCAACAGAATTCGGCTTGTATGCAGCCATGGTAAGCCACTGTCCTGCTGCTTCTGCATTAAATCAGAGCCCTCCTTTCCCATAGCAAGCAAAGCCCTTTACGTGCTGCGGTTTTCCTGTTACCGTGCAGCATCAGATAACATAATAACTTGCCCCCACCCACCCATTCAATTCTGTGGGATGACCCCCTCCCCCCACCACGTGGCTGGTACCATGGAAGATCCATGCAGATCGCAAACTAGCCCCCCCATCCACTTCTGTTGGATGATCGCGTTACCCCTCCCCCCACCACGTGGCTGGTATCAGGGAAGACCCCTGCTAGCCAAACGCGAAAAACTCAGCGACATTATCCACCCCCTCCCCCCCGCCCGCTTGGCTAACTGCAGGGAAAGATTTCTTTTCAGCTACAGGCAAACAGCCCAGTAGGAACGGGGCCACCTCTGTCCCCCTAATTACATTCCCATATCTCAAACAGGTTACCCTGAACGATATCACTCTCCTGAGGATAACACAGCAAGATAAAGAGCGGATGTTGCTTGAATGCCAGCAAACACCGGGACCATACGCTGCCAAGCTTTGTCAAGCAATGATACCGGATTACTTGCTGCTAGCATGGCGCGGTCAAGTGTCCTACCATGGAGGACGGAATAAGGCTGCCCTGCCCAGAAACCTTCTGGAAAAGCTTTTGGAGTACCTCCAGGAGAGTTTCATGGAGATGTCCCTGGAGGATTTCAACTCCATCCCCAGACACGTTAACAGACTTTTCCAGTAGCTGTACTGGCCGCGAATGCATCCCAAGTCCCCAGGGCAAATTAATCATTAAACAAATACTTGTTTTAAACCATGTTTGAGATATTTGAAAAGGTTCACTCACCAGAGGTCCCTTCCAGGGGGTCTGCGATGCCGCCTTGGGAGGGTTCGGAGGGCACCTCTGTCAGGGTCAGAAAGAGCTCCTGGCTGTCGGGGAGAATGGAGCGCTGTGTGCTCTCCACAAGTTCGTCGTCCTCCTCCTCCTCCTCTTCCCCGTCCGCAGATTCGTCATGCAACGAAGACATTAACCCCTCCTCGGAGTCCACGCTCAGGGGTGGGGTAGTGGTGGCGGCCCCTCCGAGAATTGCATGCAGCTCATCGTAAAAGCGGCATGTCTGCGGCTCTGCCCCGGACCGTCCGTTGGCCTCCTTCGTCTTCTGATAGGCCTGTCGGAGCTCCTTCACCTTTATACGGCACTGAATGGAGTCCCGATTGTGGCCTCTCTCCATCATCCCCTTGGAGATCTTGTCAAAGATCTTTGCATTCCGTCTCTTGGAACGCAGTTCTGCGAGCACTGAATCCTCTCCCCATATGGCGATCAGATCCAGTATCTCGCGTGTGGTCCATGCTGGTGCTCGTTTGCGGTTGTCGGCCTGCATCGCTACCTGTGCTGCTCAGCTCTGTGTGGTCACCTGTGCTCACCAGGCTGGGCAGACAGGAAATGAAATTCAAAAGTTCGCGGGGCTTTTCCTGTCCAACTGCCCAGAGCATCCGAGTTTCGATTGCTGTCCAGAGCGGTCACAATGGTGCACTGTGGGATACCTCCCGGAGGCCAATACCTTCGAATTCCGTCCACACTAACCCTACTTCGAACCAGCAAGTTCGAATTTAGCGCTACTCCCCTCGTCGGAGAGGAGTACAGAAACCGATTTTAAGAGCCCTTTAAGTCGAATTAAATGGCCTCGTTGTGTGGACGGGTACAAGGTTAATTCGGTATAACGCTGCTAAATTCGAACTAACATCGTAGTGTAGACCAGGCCTAAGTAAAATTAAGCCTCACTCATGATTTCATGATAGAATTCTCAAATGTCAGGATCATGAGTGAGGCTTAATTTTGCTTTAGAAATTGCTGTCAGCTCCAGGTGGCTGCTCTCCAGCCAGCCTGGGAAGTGGGAGAGGGGACCCCACTGCTGCTCCCCCAGGCCTTGGGAGGGTGAGGAACCCTAAGAGGAGCAGAGGTGAGGCTGGGAGGGCTGAACTATGGCCTGGGAGCGGCAGAGGGATGGGGGCGGGGACTGATGGGGTGGGAGGCTGTATTGATAGTTGGCTCTGAGCAGATGGGCTGAGTGCTGGGAGAGTGAACTGAGGGTGGTGGGTGGAGACAGAACTGAAGGGGGTCCAGGATTAATTGCTAGGCTGGAGATGGGCAGATGTGGGGGCGAGAGCTCTTGCAGCAGGAACCAAAATCACCTTATCCAGTACATGGTGGAGAATGGGCAACACTTATTGTCACATGCACACACCCTGGGGATGGGCAGGGGGAGTTCAAAAATCAAGAGCCTCACCTAAAAAACACAATATAATATATTTTTTAAAAAGCTCATGTTTTTGGGCCAACTCACGACTTGTGAGGATCCGACTCATGATTTTTGATTTATTGAAGTTGGCAATACTGGCGCAGTCTGATTACATGATCACACACCGTTCTTTGCATAAGACCCCTGCCTCATTCAGTGCACGAGGTGAACGGTGCTCACTGAATGAGCAATAAGTCAATATTTTGTTTCATCTTCATTGTTCAATGTGTGGCCCCAGGCTTTAGTTACTGCACTCTGTTCAAACAGCAAAGCCTGTCTTGAAGACAGAATTATAAGTTACCTCATGGGCTTTTCTATGGCACCCATCATCGCTGTAGTGTCTATACCTTTCCTTCCCACCTCTCCATTCAAGTCCAGCAGCTTCCTCCTCCATCCTGGGTGGGTACCAGTGGGGTGAGGGGGATCACTAAGAGCACAGGACAGACTCTCAGCTTGTAGGGATATTAAAGAAGGTACTAACAGTGATTCCCCCAAGTGACAGTGACCCCCCACAATTTGTCCCCTCACATCTTTTGGGTCTTCTGTTAAAACTTGTAAGCTACTGTGAACACTATGTTACCACCCCTGCTGTGAGCTATAAGCCATTAAGTGACTTTCACTTCATTGTACCAGCAAGGGCTCCTAGGAACAGATCCCCACCCTCTGTGATTAAATGGAATGTATGTTGATGAATGCTTGATGTACATGAATGGTTAGGAAGGTGCCAGCCTAGAAAGGGAGTATCCATCGGCCGAAGAAGGTGTCAAGTGGACCACCAGACAACCCCCGGAGGGTAAACTGGGATCCACCCCATCACCTGCAAGGATGAGAAACACAAACTTTGGACAGTTTGGAGCCACCAGGAATGTGCCCAGGAATGTGCCATCTGCTGATTGAGTCAGCAACAGCAGGATGAAACAGCTCCCATAGACCAACATAGGAATTAATTCCTATAAGAATGGACTCTCAAGACTGATGATTTTGAAGTCTATGGTTCTGCTGCCAGCCTCCAGGAGCATCAGGTGTACCTGATCCAGACTTCGCTCTACACTATCCAGACTTCGCTCTACTCTTGTGTTCAGGATACCTGGCCAGTATTCTGTCACAAGCAACTTCTAGGCTGGTAACTATAACACCTATACAAAACTTAAATAAATAATTGTGTAAATGAATATATATATATATGTGTGTGTATATAGGAATAAGTAGTCAAACAACGTTGTTTACTGTTATCTTTTATAATATTATTATATTTACAATAAATGTGGCATCTTTGCCTTATCCCTCTTAATAAAATCCTGCTGGTTTTTATTGGTATAACATTTTGGTGGAGAATAGCGAGAGGGGGATTATTGGTATTTTTGCCTCACTTATTGTAAACCAATCTGTGTGCACACAACCGGCTCTACAGAGCACGGTTCTATTCTTGGTTAACCAAAACTGCTGGCCTCCGGGTAGGTAGCAGGAACATTGTTAGTTAATAAAACTGCTGGCCTCCGGGTAGGTAGCAGGTCCATTATTAACAAAACTGCTGGCCTCCGGGTAGGTAGCAGGAAAAGAAAGAAAAACCAGGGGCGACAAGAGAGTCCTATTGCTCACTGAAGTACAGGGGCAACTAGAAGGCCTAAGGGCCAGGCAGTGCTGCTCACTGTAACAAGGAGCAGCAGGATCTTTGTCACTCACTGAATGGTGTCAGGAGCAACAGAAAAGTTTAAACAAGCTTTTAAAAATGTTCAAGAAAAGGTGCATACACCCTCAGTCGTAGCATGCCTGAGCATAAGAGGAGAACTTAGGGTTTCTCGCTCTGCCCCTGGGAGGGGTTTTTTATATTTGGTGTATGAACCCTCGGTGGTAGAAGGCCGAGCAATACAGAGGGAAGCTTAGCGTCTCTCCCTCTGGCCCAGAGTGGGTTAAAATCATAAGCCCCTACACTGGCACAGACAAACATAAGATCCAGATCTTGTTCTGTTAAACCAAATTCTGAAGGATATAGGAGTTTGGGCAGTGTAGTGTTGTTGTTTTTTTTTGTGAGTGATATTGTGGTCATTTCACAATTTTGAAAGAAATGTTTAAGAAAAGGAACCAGGAAGGGTGGGGGCTAGTTAAGGAGCCCACCCTCCTTGCCAAATTGGTAGTGGAACAAAGCTTGTGCCCATGGAAAGGAACTGTTTATTGGGAAAAGCAGGATTGGGCCCAGACAAGCAGGCAAGCAACAGATAGGGCTTTCTCTAAGGGCATAGTGGCAGGAGTAAGAAAAACAGTCTGGAACAATACTTAAAATGGTAACATCTGAGTTGATAAATGTCATTTTGGGAAATAAACAAGTAATTTAAGGAAAAAGAGTGAAAGGTTAACTCTACAGAGGCTAAAGGAAACTAAGCAGTTAAATATTGTAAAATTGTAAAAAAAAAAAGAAAAAAAATTCTTGGTTTCTTTGCAGCCATTCTGAAGAAAAAATGGGCCCTTTTCCCAAAGGAATGTCTGTAAACAATCCAGGTAAAGAAACTATCTGATTAAAATTATTTGACTATGCACAATTAAGTCAAATTTGATAAAAGCACATGAGGGGGTTCCATTGGAACTTAACTGCCTCAAATGTATAAAGGAAATGTACAGCTATGTAAAAACAGAGCAGTGTAAAAGGAATGTTAAGGAAAAGAAAATGTGTATCTATTTGTCTGTGAAAATATGTGAAATTCTAAGAACCTAAACCAACACATCTGGTTTGTAAAACTCCTGTTTTATAGGTTTAAGATAAATTGGTTTTATTTTGTTTTTAATAATGCCACTAAAAATCCATTTGACTCCTTTAATTCAAAGTTGCAAAACTGACAAACCTTTTTGCCAGACACAGGTAATCAGTGTTGGTTGGCTTTGGGATTTGGCATTTAACCCTTAAGGGGTAACTTGATTCTTTACAAAATTTAAAATGTTTTTAAATTAAGGACAGGACGTGGCTGCAGCAAGGCAGTCAAAATCAGAAGAATAGGGAAAGATTCTGGATTATTTTTGTTTGGTTCTTTGTTTGTTTGACAAAAAAAAAAAAGGCAATGTTAGAAACACTGAGCCTTAAAATGGCTCTGTGTAATCAGACTGTCACTTTGATAAGGGTACATGAAAACTCTGTAAGAACAAAAGAAACAGTTACACCTTATGTAAAAATTGATATGGCTAATGTTTTAAAAGTTAAAGTATAGAAGGAATGTGCATTTTCCCCAGAACATGTGCAGTGTATAGTGTAGAAGGGGTAAAAGAAATGCAAATGAAACATGCTGCTTAATTAAAATCCTATTAGGGCTCCAAAGGAGCAGCAATAGGCTGTTTTCTTTTTCAGATCTCTTGTGTGTTTTGGGAGCAGAAGTTAAAAGTGGAAAGAAATCAAAACTCTGGTGAAAGTTGATTGTGTCCCTTTTAAGACAAGAGTCTCTGAGCTGTTGATGGCTTTGAATCCAAAAGCAAAGCCTGTGTTGATGCAAATTACCTAACTGATAAAGGAAGAAAAAAAAAAACAAAAAAACCTGCCAGCACAAAAGAAGCTGCAAATAAAGGACATACCTGGTCAGCAAACAAATTGTCTAAATAAAAGGCATGGTATAACAAGATACCTTTAATAGATTTGATGCTAATGTTATTGTTAACATTAAACATTAAAATAAATGTAATGTTAATAAGTACCCCTGTAACAATGTATAGTGTGTATAATTTTTTTNTCTCTGTTGAGTGTCATGTGCTAGCATTGGATCCAGAGGGAGATTACACTAGACAGGGCAAAGGCCTTTTCCTCTCTCTACTTCCCCCCTCCAACCAAATTATCAATCACATCCACCTCTGTCCAAAAGACCTTGGTCCCCAATGTATCAAATTTATTTTTCTAGTAATCATTTTGTAGTTGTTTGTTTGGTTTGTTTTTAATATTGATTTTCTTGTATTGCTAACCTGGCTTTCTTGTGTCTTGTCACTGTTGTGTATTAAATATTGCAGGAAAACATCCACAGGTAGCAGATACCATATTAGAAGGAATTGGTTTTGTAAATCTGGAGGTACTTAAGAATAAATTAAGCTCTTTGTCCCAGCTACAGGACAGCCTAATACAAAAACAAAAAAAAAAGACCACTGTTTAATACTTATCAGTAAAAATGAATGCAGTATGTTTCCAGCACTGTAAAACCAGACTTGTTAATTGAAAAAATAATTGTAAAAATAGCACATCAACAGTCTCTGGAGGCAAAGGTATAAAAGGTTAGCCCACTCCTCATATTACACATGGGATCACTCTGGCTGCCTCGGACCTCGAGCCAGTGGGCCGGGGAGGGAGGAAAACTATTGAACACTAAAGGTTGTACCAAATGGACTCCTCAAAAGTGGATATGCCTCACCTTACCTGCTGCCCCAAAGCCTTGTAGCAAAAATGTTTCATTGGGATCATGTATGTAAAATAAATTTGATAACACCAAAGTATTGTACAATAAACAATGTGTATGTATCCATTCGTGAAAGAAAGTATTTTGGGAGAATGGGAGTGTTAGCAACCCCCCAGTAAATAAATGTAAATGCAATGTCAGTACTGTTTTTACTAGAAATCATACTTACTATTTACCGCGGCCAAAAAGGTCCCAGCTAACACTAACAGCTAAGCTGGCCTACTTCTCTATTGACCTTGGAATTAGATGGCAAGACCTTACTGATAGCCTAATTAAAAGTCAAATTTTTAAAACAAACAAATGACCAAGTGAAAAATCGGACTATTCATATTATACATGCCAATGGGGACATGTTAAGGATTGCCACTGCAAAAAAACAAATAACTTATCACCGGTATAATATATTCTCTGAATGGTCCCCAACCACCACTGGCATCCTATCAGTAATGCTACACCCCTTAATAGTTGTCTTGGTATTAAATTGTATTTGTATTATTAAAATGTTTAGCATGTGCTTTTAAATAAAAAAAATGTACAATAAATTGAAATCACAAACCCATGTTGCCTCACAGTACCTTCTTTTAAACAGGTTACATAGAAAGTGACACTAACGAGTATATGTATATCGTAGTGTCAAAAGGGGGAGCATGTAGGGATATTAAAGAAGGTACTAACAGTGATTCCCCCAAGTGACAGTGACCCCCCACAATTTGTCCCCTCACATCTTTTGGGTCTTCTGTTAAAACTTGTAAGCTACTGTGAACACTATGTTACCACCCCTGCTGTGAGCTATAAGCCATTAAGTGACTTTCACTTCATTGTACCAGCAAGGGCTCCTAGGAACAGATCCCCACCCTCTGTGATTAAATGGAATGTATGTTGATGAATGCTTGATGTACATGAATGGTTAGGAAGGTGCCAGCCTAGAAAGGGAGTATCCATCGGCCGAAGAAGGTGTCAAGTGGACCACCAGACAACCCCCGGAGGGTAAACTGGGATCCACCCCATCACCTGCAAGGATGAGAAACACAAACTTTGGACAGTTTGGAGCCACCAGGAATGTGCCCAGGAATGTGCCATCTGCTGATTGAGTCAGCAACAGCAGGATGAAACAGCTCCCATAGACCAACATAGGAATTAATTCCTATAAGAATGGACTCTCAAGACTGATGATTTTGAAGTCTATGGTTCTGCTGCCAGCCTCCAGGAGCATCAGGTGTACCTGATCCAGACTTCGCTCTACACTATCCAGACTTCGCTCTACTCTTGTGTTCAGGATACCTGGCCAGTATTCTGTCACAAGCAACTTCTAGGCTGGTAACTATAACACCTATACAAAACTTAAATAAATAATTGTGTAAATGAATATATATATATATGTGTGTGTATATAGGAATAAGTAGTCAAACAACGTTGTTTACTGTTATCTTTTATAATATTATTATATTTACAATAAATGTGGCATCTTTGCCTTATCCCTCTTAATAAAATCCTGCTGGTTTTTATTGGTATAACAAGCTCCAGTGACTGGCCCCCTGCGTTGCCAACTCACACAATTTTATCATGACTCTAGCCACTTTGGGGTATTTTTTACTTCTCAGGAAAACACAATGAGAGGCCCCCACTCCCGAATTTTCCCTTGTTCAGAATGGCCACCATCTCCTACTACTGTCACTGGGACTGAAGCCAGCAAGATGGCCACCATTTTGCCACAGTCTGTCTGCATGTGGAAGTGAGTCTGCCTTTAGTAAAGCTGGCTGCCACCTTCCTCTGTTTTCAATGAGATTGAAGCATAGGTGTAGTTTGACTTCTATATTTGGGGAGGCAGCTCCAGGCAGGCCAATGGGGCCACGCATGGGGGGTGCAAATTCTGTGCCTGCCCGAGGCTTGCTGTTTGGGATGGCAATGGCAACACCACCTGCCCCTTCCAACCTACGCCCAGGAATAGAAGCCATGTCCACAGGCAAAATGGCTGCCACACTATGGTTCAGGGGGCTAGACAGGAGAGGGACTGTGAGGAGCAGCAGAGACACCGTGAAACGTGGATGGGGGGGGTAGTGAGGGGGAGCAGGTCACTGGGGGGAGGCTGAACAGGAGGCAGATTTAGGGGGTGGGGTGCAGCGGATGTGGGGGGCAGGAGGGAGACTGAAGGGTGCAGAGGACAGCAATGGGGTGGGAGATGGAGGCGATAGAATGGTAGCTCCCCCAGCAATGTTAGGAAAGGAGAATGCCTTTCCCTGGCTGCTTGGAGGCAGTGTCACAGACTCTCACAAACTGGTCATGAATCACAGGATTTTGGCACCTGCAGGAGGAGCTTGTGAGAGAGGAAGCTCCTCTGATCCCATGATTTTTCAGGGCTGTGTACAAACCCCCTGAGGCTAAGGACTTGAACCAGCCCTGTCACTGAGCCCTGCCTTCAATGTATGGCTCTAAAGCAGTGAGAGGGGCCCGGCAGTGAAAGGAGTTGAGGAAAAGCTGCTACTGGGTCTGGGGCCCTGGACCCAGCTGCCTGGGACATCTCCTCTACTTGAGATCTTGGCAAAGGAGAAGCCACAGGGGACAGCAAAGCAGGGAGTAGGGAATCTGGAAGGTGGTGCTGCCAGGTCCAGGGACGCGAAGAAGACAGCAATAGGAAATGGATGTCAGTTCCCTACCTTAGGGGTGAGGATAGGGTAAGGGCAGTCTCCAGCTGAGAGGCATGTATTTTTGTATGCATTAAAAGTTGACTTTTCAACCTGAAATGATCACACACACACACACTGGCAGAAGCGTAGAGCGGAGTTAAAAAGTCAGAAGACAGACTGAAAACATGGTTTGAATTATTAAATTCTCATGATTTATGAGGCCATTCTCATGATTTTTTTTTGGAGAGAGGGGAAATCTGACTCAATTTTTGAACTTTTGAATACTGAACCTTAATCCAACCATGAGCTGCTGGGAACAGCCATTCCAGAGCAAGTCCCTCTGTGCTCCTGCAATCCTGGGCTGCAGCATGCTAGGTTCCTCTATGGGGATGGCACATGCACAGTCTGGTCAGCACTAGGAGCTGTGAAGAGAGGAACGGAATCTTCTGAGAACTTAAATTTAGTGCTAAACTCTAGCAAGTCTCTACTGAGCATGTGCAAACTGCCATTTTTAAATGCCTATAACAGCTGAATTTGGGCAGATTTTCACAGGAACAGCAAAGGCCACAACCTGCCAAATTTCTAGGCCCTGCTTCAAAGTGTGGGTAGGGGGCCATGAGGGGGGGGCACTAAACCATTTCAAAGAAAAAGTCACCAAAGATTTTTGACATTGGCAAAGATAGAGGTTATTTAGCTGTAACTGGAGGTTCTTCAATACCCTATCTGTATGCAGGCACACCATGGGCCTGAGACTGGAGATTTGTAGCAAGTAGTGTCCGTTGGTCTGAACCGAAGAATAAATGGCAACACCGGCTGATGCCTCTCCAGATCCTTCTCTTACTGTGAATCAGATAATATCTAAAGCAGAGGAGGAGGAGGACAGTTAGTGGAATACAGATAGGAACCATACACATCTCAAAGAACCTCCAGTTACAGGTAAGTAACTGCCATTTCTTCTTTGAGTGCTGGTCCTTATGTGTATTCCACACAAGTGACTGGTGAGCAGTATTCAAACTGGAGGAAAATGTGAGGATGCAGTTGATATGGGTGTCTGTAATACTGATGTCCTCATGGCTGCATCTAATGAAGAGATCTGGACTAGGGTATAATGCTTTGTAAAGGTGTGGATGGAGCTCTAAGTAGCTGCCTTAGAAATATCCAGTGTTGGTACCACAAGAAAGCGATGCAGTTGAGGTTGCTTGTGCTCTTGTAGAGTAGGCCCTCACCACTGGGGAAGGAACACCTGCCAACTAATAACATACAATGATGCTTCCAGACATACACTTACAGAGTCTTTGGGCAGATAATGTTTCTCACACTCAGCTATCGTGGCAAACAAGTCTCAATATTTTCCTAAATGGTTTCATTCTTTGCAGATAAAAGGCCACAGCCCAGCTGACATTGAGGAAGCGTGGGGCACAGGTCACTTGCTGGAGGATTCTCTGCACCTTGAGGTCTTTAAACCACGATTTGAGGACTTCAATAACTCAGACATAGGTTAGGAGTTTGTTACAGGAGTGGGTGGGTGAGATTCTGTGGCCTGCGTTGTGCAGGAGGTCAGACTAGATAATCATAATGGTCCCTTCTGACCTTAAAGTCTATGAGTCTATGAAATGCAGTCTCTTTTTCTTCACTGGAAGCATGAGGTTTTTGAGAAGTATACCAGTAAATGAATAGGTTGGTTCATGCAAAACTCAAAAACTACCTTGGGGATGAATACTGGATGGAGGTGAAGGGAGACTTTTTCTTTATCAAATATGGTGTACAGTGGATCAGCCATGAGCTCTCCCAGTTCGCTTACCCGTCTGGGCTATGTGATGGCAACTAAGAAGGCAACCTTCATGGAAAGATGTGACATGGAACCAGCGCCGGCTCCAGGGTTTTTGCCGCCTCAGGCAGCCAAAAAAATAATAAAAAAAGCCATGATCGCAATCTGCGACGGCAATTTGGCGGGAGGTCCTTCGCTCCGAGCAGGAGTGACGGACCCTCCGCCGAATTGCCGCCGAATACCTGGACGTGCCGCCCCTCTCCCGAGGGGCCGCCCCAAGCACCTGCTTGTTAAGCTGGTGCCTGGAGCCGGCCCTGCATGGAACATATTACCAACAGTTCGAAAGATGGTCTGGTAAGAACTGAGAGTACCATGCTGAGGCCTCATTGCGGTGTGGGATTCAACACTTGTGGGGAGGCCCTAATGAGATCTTTCAGGAAACGAATTGTGGTTGACTGTGTGTGGCACTCTGTACCTCAAACAGCACCCCATATTCACCACTGTCACATAATTATGATATGTTTTGTATTATATGTATGCCTTGTGAGATCCCACTTTAAAAGTCTTGATCTGTTGAACATTGTATGTACTAATATTGTATGTGAAGTTATGAAGTTTTGCTATCTCTGTGTTACTGAAATATGTTGTGAGGTAGGGAACACCCACAACCAGCCTTTCCGGTACAACAGTGGAGTAGCCAGACATGCTGATGGCCCATTAAAGGGAATCCACTTTCCCAACAGCCATGCCAGAAGACTTCTCAGAAAGAGCACATAGACAATGGAGACTGCTTGACCAATGGGAGCAGACCCCCACGTCACAAGCATAGATCTTTCCAGCAAGCTGGAAGAAACTATAAAAGAGGGAAAGTGACATCATGACTTGGCCTCTGTCTCCCCTCCCTCCCAACAACACCTGGAAGAAACGTCTGGAGGACAAAGACTGAATTGGGCAGGGTGGTCCTGGGCTGAAAGGAGTCCCAGTCTGTGTACTGAGTAACTATACCATCTGTCAGGGTGAGACACTGTTTGATTCAAATCCTGTTTAGTTTATAGAACTCAGACTGCAAATTTATTTTAGTTTCTTAGGTAACCAACTTTGATCTCTACACTTGTTACTTATAATCACTTAAAATCTGTCGTTCTGTACTTAAAAAAATATTTTATATTTTACCTAAACCAGTGTGTTTTGGCTGAAGTGTTTGGGAAATCTCACCTCAGGTTACAAAGGCTAGTGTGTGTCCTCTCCACATCAAGGGAGGGGCAGACTGGGTAATGAACTTCTATTGGTCAGGCTTCTGGGGTGAAAGGCTGAGGAGTTGGGGGGAATTGGCTGGAGCCTCTCTACTGTTGGGAGAAGCATTCATGTAACTCAGTTGGGTGTGTCCCTGCCTGTGAATGTCTGTATAAGTGCATTACCAGTCAGAGGTTTGTAGCTTGGCAACAGCATCACAGTGAGAGAGGGATACCCCAGGCTGGTGGGACACACAGGGCGTAGCGGTCCCACAGTCCAGTTGTACTCCGGGGGCCCTGTCACAGTGCGTAAAGATAGAATGGCTTTTCATTGGAGGGTGGAAGGCACTGATCACTGCCAGGTGGACCCACAATGAGCTAATGGAAAGTTCTGCCATCTTGTGGGACAAGAGAGTCTAAAATAGCAGGAATACCTGCTGATTCTGGTGATACTGTTTCCATTGTGTCCAGGATGAGAAATGCCTCCATTTAGCTACCTGGCACTTTCTGATGGAGAACTTTCTGCTGTGAATGAGATAGTTTGGAGCATCACTGAACATAAACATTCTAGGTCTGATGCCCAACCAAATACCAGGACATAAGATGCAGAGAGTCTAGTTTGGGATGTTTGATGTTGCCATTCTCCTGAGTTAACAGAGCCAAAAAAGGCTGGATCCTGATGGGAGGATGGGTTGACATTTCTAGGAGGTCCAGAAACCAAAATTGTCTGCGCCAATTGAGTGTGGTGAGAATACCCCTGGCCTTGTTGTGATGAATCTTACACAGAACCTGAGAGAGAAGGTGAATGGAAGGAAAGATGTACCTCAGATTGTCTGTCCAGGATAACAGAAGGACATCATCTTTAGAATCTCAGCCTAATGCTATTCTGGAATAGTAGACATTTAACTTCTTGTTAAACTTGTTAACACCAAGATGATATTCCTCACTAAGTGAAAATTTTGTTCAAGATGGAAGGTCTGTGAAGAAGCATCTGCTGAGACTGTCCGCCAGAGAATTCAGCACACCTAGTAGGTATGTTGCTGAGTGTGATGATTCCTGTTGCATCAATTCAATAAATTCACTGCCGCTATACACAGAGAGATTTCACTCCACCCTCTTGGTTTACATAAATGATAGTCATCATTGTGATGTTTCACTCCATATTCTTTATGAAAATATGCTTATAATATGAATATGACATAACTGAGATATACCTTACAAGATGGGTCTTGTAAGATATCATTGGAAAGGTTATAATTTACTGAATGTGATTATCCAATTTGTATGCCTGTATCATTTCTGTATCTGAAGTTAGGAATATTGACTATGTATCTGTATTTGAACTATGCTACTTTGGGTGACACCCACTGCTAACACTTCAGGTACAACAATGGAAAAGCCAGACAGGGCTGATGGCCCATCAGTGAGGACAATGGACTGTGAAAAGACTTGGCCTTCCTGCGGACCCTCCATGCTGCCACTGACTCATGGACGCTGTGATACTACAGAGTCAGGTGGTCTTGTCACCTGATACTAAACATTACCTGGGACTTCTTGTAACTTTCCACTGGAAGGGAAAGGGGGTCAAGTTTGGGAAACAACGGATTCCCGCCTTATGTAAATCCTATTTAAGGGTGGGGAGGAAGGCAAACGGGACTCCTCCTCCTCTCCATGGTCTGTCTGCCCAAGAAGAAAGATTGCTAAAGGCACCTGAAGTGAAGGCAAGGGGTGAGTCCAGACTGAGACAGGGATCAGTCTGAAAAAGAAATATAACTGGAACGCTGAACCACAGAAACTTTGCAATCTGCCTAAAACAACATTTAGGGTAAGAAATTACATTTAGTAACCTGTTTCTTAAGCTTAGCTTGCGTACTTTGGTTTATTTGCTCAGTAATCTGCTTTGTTCTGTCTCTCTCTTATATTCACTTAAAGTTCACCTTTTGTAGTTGTTAAATTTATTTCTTGTTTATAATATAACCCAGTTTATGTAATTTCTAACTGGGGGGGAGGAGGGGAAGAAGTTGTGCACATCTCCCTCCACATTGAGGGTGGGGGCGAATTTCATAAAACCTTTGGGTTTGTACCCCTTAAAGGGAGTGGGCACCCGATGGCAGGCCCCTAAAGCTGAATCTTTGCAGAGCGGATCTCTGTCTCTGTGTGCAGCTGGGTGTGGCCGTGCCTGTGTGCTTGACTGGAAGAGGCTTGTGAGCCTAGCCCAGCAAGGCCAGGTAAAGGGGACCCAGGCTGGCAGAATAGGCTGACTCAGTGGTATCCCAGCATATCAGGTGACACCCCAAAGGTCCCAAACCCATCACAATCATATTATCTGACGTTATCTCAGTGTGACAGAACTGATCAAGGGGGAGGAATGTGTTGCTGACTAGATGAACTTCCTTCAGCTCCAGGAGACTGATGTGCATTCTGGCCTCCTGGAGGTGACCTGTGCCTTGTGCAGTGTTATTTTCCATGTGGACTCCCCACCCTATGAGGGATGCATTTGTAACTATGGCTGCATTGGGTGTGGATGAGAGGAAATGGACTCCTGCTTGCACCTATTCTGGTTTCGTCCACCACACAAGAGAGGCTCTGACTGTTTCAGGAATTGTTACCTTGGTATTCATGTTGTCCTGGTCCAGAGAGTAGACAGATCAGAGCCAGGCGTACAGGCAATGAAGGTACAGCCTGGGAAAAGGCATTATGTAATTACTTGCAGCCATGTGGCCTAGTAGGAAAAGACAGAACCAGATTATGGTGCAAGCTCTGAGGGTGAGTTATCACAGGCTGTTTGTGGCGTGAAATCTGTCTCTATGAAGGTAGGCTTTCGTGGAAAATGAATCTAGGGTCAGTCCTATAAAGTGTATAGTTTTCATGGAGGTTAAAGTGGATTTTTCTTTGATCCCTGATGATGACAGAAGATGAAGTAAAAACAGGGATGCCAACTGGGCCTCCTGGCTTGAGGTGCCCATTAGGAGCCAGTCGTCCAAATATCGGAAGATGGTGTAGCCATTGCATCTCATGTAGGCTGCCACTACAGAGAAGTCCCTTTGTAAAGACTTGGGTATTGTCACCAGCCTGAATGGGAGTACTCTGAACTGGTAGTGCTTCTGTCCTACCATGAATCGGAGAAATTTTCTGTGGGGCTGCTGAATATCCACATGAAAGAAAGCATCTTTCATGTCAAGAGTCATGAATGATGTTTTCTGCACCAGAGAGGGAATTATCAATGCCAATGTCACCATGTGAAATTTTGATTTGCGAATAAAGACGTTTATTTGGTGTAGATCAAGAATCGGTCTCCATCCTGTTTTTCTTGGGAACTAAGAAATATGGGGAGTAGGAAACCCTTCCTTTGGTGTTGGGATGGCACTTGTTCTGTAGCCCCTCACTGAAGAAGAGAGTCCACTTCCTGATGAAGGATCTCCTCATGAGAGTGATCCCTGAAAAGGGATAAGGAATGGATTTTGTGGTGAGGAGGTAAGATAAACTCGATTGTGTCACTGGAATGGATAACCTCTAGTACCCACTTGTCTGTTGCTATTGTCCTCCCGTTGTGGGGGGCAAGACAGTGTGGCATCAATATTAGGACACAGTTCTCAAGCGTCCCATCGAAAGAAACACTTGGGTGGGATTGGGCAGTGGTAATAGATGGGGAAGACACTGCATATCTGGGTCTTTGCACCCTCTGTCATTTACATGGTGGTTCATAAGGGTGTTGGTGATAAAACGTCTGAGGTGGTGGTCTGGGCCTATAAGTTTCCTTGTGATGTTCTTCAGGGCCAGGATGTAAATGACCAGGGAGCAGAGAGTTGTCCTAGAGTCCTTGAGAAAGTGAAGCGACTCGTTCTTCTCAGTGAAGAAATTAGTGTCATCAAAGGGCAAGTCCTCAATAGTTTTCTAAATATCCCTGGGGAATGCTTTAGAGTGAAGCCATAATTCACACCTCGTAACTACAGCTGTGGTGAGGACTTTAGATAAGAATGTAAGAACATCCATACTGGGGGTCAGACCAAAGGTCCATCTAGCCCAGTATCCTGTCTTCCAACAGTGGCCAATGCCAGGTGCTTCACAGGGAATGAACAGAACAGGTAATCATCAAGTGATCCATCCCGTCGCTCATTCCCAGCTTCGGCTGCATCTACTGCCACCTGGAGTGAAGTCTGAGCCACCCACCTGCCTTCATCAATGAGGGCCTGGAATTGAGCCCTGTCCTCGTTGGGAAGTTTGTCTCTGAATTCCAGAAATTTTGAATAATTTGTGAAATTATACTTCGCCAACAGTGCCTGGCTACCTTGCCAGAAGGTTAAAGCTTTTAGGGCCCTTGGCAGTTGAGTGCTGGGTGGGTAAATAGGAACGCTGCCCTTTTGGATGGCATAGTGTTTTCCAATCCTTTTTGGAGAATGGGCACAGGAGACCGGAATATGCCACACAGTCCTAGCTGGTTCCAAAAAGGCCTCGTTCACTGGGAGGGCCACCCTACTAGGGCCATAGGGTTACAGAATGTCCAAGAGACTATGCTGGATGTCACAGACCTCCTCAAGAGGGATCTGGAACTCGGCTGCCACCCTCTGCAAAAACTCCTGGTACTGCTTGTGGTTATCAGGTGGGGACGGGGATGACAGAGAAATTGCTTCATTGGTTGAAGAGGATGACACACCCATTGGGACAGTCAGATCTCACCTGACTTCCTCCTCTGTGGAGTCAGCTGGCATTGGCTGGGAGAAAAAGGCTGGTGCGATTCTTCCACTGATCTAGGGAGTTTAGTGTATGGATCCTAAGGAGCCCAGTAGGTCCAGTAGGAAGGATGGACTAACCAAGGGGGAGAGCCATAGCATTGGGTACCAACAGCCCCTGAGTAGTCATAACCAGGAGGAGGACAACTCCAAGGACTCCTATGGGTTCTGTCCAGGCTTGTCTCCCTCAGAGGGAAAGGCTCATCAGGAAAATCAGATTCGTCCAATGCAAAGGTAGGTCCTTGTTGTACCGCTAGTGCCATTGGTACTGGTGGAATAATGCTCCAGCTAGGAGACATGGTAGGGGAGGATCTTCTCCTCAAGGTTGTTTCTTCTGGTGCTAAAATGTCTCTGAGGAGGACCAGGGCCAATAGGAGAGGACGAAAATATCCTCTGATGAGATAAAGGTATCTGTCCTTCCCAGAGTTCAAGGAGTCTCTGATGTTGGGACCGATGGACCGGTGTTTTCCAGTGATCTGGCATGCATAGGATCCCATCTGGAAGATGTTGGAACCACTGAATGGAGGTCCATTGTGCAATTCCCAGTCAGAGCCAGTGGAAGCTGATCTTTTGGTCTATGAGATGGAGCCATAGACGGTACCATCAGATCCTTCTTCCTTGCGCCTTCCCTTCCTGGATGGAAGATTTATGAGGGCCTAATTCTTTAAGACCCATCCATGAGGACTTACCCTACTTGGACCAAGAAAGGGAAGGATTTGTTTTCTTAGAGGCAGATCTGGATGGCAATCTATCTTTATGCCTATGTTCATGTCCCCTACTTTCATGAGAGAGTTTCTTAGGCTTTATGGTTGTGGTCTCTGCTCCAGAGCTTGTGCTCGCAGAGGTGCTGCTCATTGTCTGAGGTCTCTGTACAGGTGGTCTCCTCTGCCCGGGTCCGACTGGGGTCTCACGGCCTTCACCAGGAGGTGTTTCTGCAGATGGAGCTCTCATCCCTCGCAGGTGCAGGGAGGGAAGGAGTGGTAGATGCTGCACTTGGCAGCACTGGTGTTCATCACTGATGGAGAAGGAATGGGGTCAAGAAATACGGTTCTTAAATCCTGGAATTCTGGGTATAGTCCTCTGCAAAGAGAATCTGCCTGAGATGGTGAGGAACTAAACAGCTATCCTGTTTATTAGTTATAAAAAAAAAAATACTAAAAACACTGAAAACTCTAAACACCAAGTCTAAGTTTACTAAAAACTATTTACAATAGATATATTTACAGATTCTGAAGTAAAGGAGAACTGTAACGGACACAGACAATTCCAACTCAGGTCATACAGCGGTAGGAGACAGGAGGAGAGGTTGCTGGATCATTAACAGCCCCTCTCAACTTTCCCAGCTTCAGCTTTGCCTTTTGTAGATTCACCATTTATCCTGGCACTTAATGGAGGCTCAATTTACGGCTAACAAGATCAATTAGTCTGCCCAGACTTTCAGGCTGAGCATATGCCTCCCTCAGTTGGCCCATTCTGCTGAACTGTTGTCTGGCCCCTTTTCTGGTTAAAGCTCTCAGGATGGGGAGCTACGAGCTTCAAGGCCTCTGCTGGCAAATCCTTGAAGTAGAGATGAAGTGAATCTAAAGCACTGGTACGGACAATGATGTTTTAAAAGAAGTGGCGAGTATCAACCATACTAGGTCAATTACTTAATATTTTTATGCTTTTGGCATTAATGGCAGGGAGCAGACTAAGGGCAAGTCTACACTACAGCACTACATTGGCACGGCTGCACCGATGCAGCTGCACTGCTGTAGCTCGTCTAGTGAAGGCGTACTATGCCCATGGGAGAGTGGTCTCCTGTCAGCCTGATTACTCCACCTTCGCCAGAGGCGGAAGCTATGTTGGCAGCAGAGCGTCTCCCACCGACGTAGCGCTGGTGTGGACAGAGCTTAGGTCGCTGTAACCAGCGCCGGCTCCAGGGTTTTTGCCGCCCCAGGCAGCCAAAAACCAAAAAAAAACCCAAACAAAAAAGCCGCGATCGCGATCTGCGGCGGCAATTCGGCGGGAGGTCCTTCGCTCCGAGCAGGAGTGAGGGACCCTCCACCGAATACCTGGACATGCCGCCCCTCTCCCGAGTGGCTGCCCCAAGCACCTGCTTGTTAAGCTGGTGCCTGGAGCCGGCCCTGGCTGTAACTTGTGTCGCGCAGGGGAGTGTCTTTTTCACAGTGCAGGCTGGTGCTTTCTGCACTTAGCTTGACCCTGAACAATGTCCCAATATTTTTTAGTTCATTGACACTCTCCCAATGAAAGTGTTTCTCCATTCACTTCTCTTCCCCACTAGCAACTCCAGCCTTGAGTTCCCTGGGTTTCCTTTCCTCACTCCTGTCTTGTACCATTTTCCACACTGCACGGCAGATGGACACTTCCTACATGTCAAGCCCTCACCCTCTTCTCAAATTGCTATTCCTCACCACCTCCCCAGCCCCATTTCTTGCTACTTGCCTACAAGTGAGTTCCTTGACTCCTTAAAGAAACATCAAGATGTGCAGACTGCAATTGTAACCACACAATCTTATTACTGTGTAACCCACATTCTTCACCATTACAGTGCTTCTCAGCGAATGTGCAACATGCCTCAGGTAGCATGTGACCGGGATTCCTCACCGAATTTGGTCCGCTGGTTGGATCATTAATTTCCCTGGCTTGGGACAGGGAAATGTAAAGTACCGTATAAGTGCCAAGCTTAAATCCATGATGTTTATTGGGAAATAAGCTTGTCTTAGCCATCTGACCACCAGGGTGTCTATCATAGTTTGCAGAGTACCTATTAGTGAACTGAATGCAAACTTCAACGTTTAGAGTGCTGGGTGGAAACTATGAGCAAAGAAACTGCCTCTTGTTTGATTCCTGAAGTGTTCAAGAAAACAGGACTGCCTAACATTCCTTGTAAATAAACAAGATTGAATCAAAGAAACACCTGCCTCCATCACTGATTTCTCCTCTTAACAGAAACAATCTGTAAGACAGCTATTGTAGGCTAACCACTCAGGTTGAGAGAAACAACAATACTTTCAAATGCATTTGAAGTTAGCAGGCATTCAGTATATATTTAGACAACAGTGGAATTATAGGCAAAGCAACGGTTGTCCTTATACATAGGCTAACCTATTTAATTATTGGATGAGGTAATTATTTGGGTTTTGCATGCATAGAAGATCACTTAGAACAAGATTCCTGAAGTATGAGTTTCATGCAATATCAAATTTAATTAACATTATTATAGGCCAGGCTAGTATCACTGCCCTTTGTTACACTTCCATTTATAAGATCTCCCCCTTCACTTCCAATAATAAGACTGTTTTCAATTTCTTGTAACTTTGCCAAAGTTTCACTATTTGGTCTGAAATTTTCCTTACCAGGTTTCTGCTTTGAGCAGAATTTTTGGGGAAAAATCTCAGCTCAAGCAGTTCATGCATTTTTGAAACTGAGATTAGAGAAATATGTTGTTGTTCTTCAAGAGCTGGTCCCTATGTGTATTCCACATGTGGGTACGCGTGCACTTCATGCGCCAGAGACTGGATATTTGTAGCAAGTAGCGTCCACTGGTTCGTGCTTGCGCAGTTGCCCTCCTTGTGCTATGAACCGGGGGCATAAACAGGAGCGTGCCTCTCCAGTTCCTCCAGTGTTTATCGCTAGGATATTGATTGGGAGTCTGGTGACCCCTATTGGAGCAGGGATTTGGGTGAGCCCTGAGCAAGTATACCATTTATGGGAAAGTCTGATCTCTCCATGCACATTACAGCAAAACCTTGGTTACGTTTTAGCTAGATTTGAGGTGAGACTAGTGTAGCAAAAGCACCTATTACATAAGCAATTGTGGATTAGTGAACCAGGTGGAAAGTTAATTATATTTTTTCAATATCATCCTAAATCATGTACATTTGTCAGCTTGCCCACTTCCTAACATCTCTTCATAAGTAATTAAGGAAAAAAAGAAAACACCCAGCTGTAACTGTTTAACAAACTGCTTAAACTTTTGGAGGATAGATCCCTAAACTTAATCAGGGCATTGCTCTGCAAGTGGCAGAGCTCTTCTTACACTGTTACTCAGAGCTATTTAACCTCTACCACCCCTTGCTAAATCAGAGTTCTTCCATCCACTGAAAAAAAACCCTGTCAGTTCTAAAAAAAAGATACTAAATATGTTACAGTGCAGCACAGCCTATCACGACCTTGTTCTTATTCACAAAGGTGTTTTTCTTGTAATTAAATTGTTTCAATTTTGTGGAAAAGAAGCTTCAGCTGTTCACTCTGTACTGTTCTAAGTTTTTGTATGTCCCCTAGCTTTAGGATTTGAGCATCAAACACCTAAAACGTATCCTATCAATTTCCCCACTTGCTACAAGGGCCATTCCCTCAACCTTGTATTTGCTAACAAGCTTACAGAAACAAGCAATCCCAATTATTTTAACTGTAAACCTTTTTCTCCCTTCCCCCTGCCCTCCTTTGTCTTAATTTAAGATTGTAGACTCTGCATGGCTGGCCCCCTATCTTTCTATATTCTGTAAAGCATCTGGGGCACACTTTAGGTGCTATATAAATCAAAAAGGTTTCTATTTTGAAAAATCTTGGCCTTAAAACTGAGGTTAATGGGAGTTGTTGGGTGCTCAGCACTTTTGAAGTTAGGCATGTGCTCAAGGATGCACTTAGCAGCCCAAATTTAGGCTTCTGTTTTTGAATATTTAAAGCAACTGTGCACCCCATGTGACAGAGCGCTCAAGAAATAGACCTACTTCAAAGTCGCCCTGAATGCCTGTTGTTGGCCTAAGGACTCCGACCTGTCAAAGAAGGCCTGGAATTGAATAAAAGACTCTTGGGTCTTGATCCTGTCATCTCAGATCTACTTGAGGTTTCATACAGGAGAAGCCTAAGCCACAAGGACTGAGATCCCAGTTCTGACTGGACTGCCCTGAATAGAAACATTGGACTATAACCTTTGAACTATTTCTGAAAGAACTCTTTGCATCTACAAAGCTCACCATCTCTGCTATGAATCTGAATCTCAAGGTTGACTCATGTCTGTATGTATACTGTTCTTTTAACCAATTCTCTCTCCTTTTTCTTTTTTAATAAATTTTAATTTAGTTAATAAGAATTGGCTGTAAGCGTGTATTTGGGAGAGGTCTGGAATCTTCATTAACCTGGGAGGTAATGTGTCCAATCCTTTGGGGTTGGTAGAACCTTTTTGATATGATGAATAAGATTTTCATTAATCCTCATCATATCTGACTTGGGTGTCTAGGTGGAGGCCTGTGGCTCGGTTACTTTAAGGGAACTGTGTTGTTGGCTTATAAGGTATAGAAGCTGTTGTGCGCTGGTTTGGAAAATCTAAGTATTGGAATATTCACCAGCTTTGGGGATTGTGTGCCCCATTCTTTGCAGTTCACTCTGAGTGACTGGGGAGCCAGCTGAGGTCACAGTAATACATTAATGCAAAGTTTTTTCTAAAATTGATTTCTGGCTGACTTGTGTATATCAATACAGGCTTTTACTATGTTATAGTTTTATGCCAAAGATAAACAATGTAAGAACAATTTATTTAAATATCTTGAAACTTATTGAGGACATCAGAGGACCTTATAAGAATACAAAATTTATATTAGGAGTCCATGGCTTATTATGAATGAAAAATCATTATTGTGGTTTTAAATTCTAAATGAGACAACAGTATATAAATATAACTTAGTTTAAAATCGTATTCAAATCATTAATATTCACCTTCAGTATTTTAAGGGTTATATGTTATATCTAATATTGTGTAAATAATGTTCACGTTCTTACTTTGCGTGGATAAACTGTGTTAAAGAAATTATGGAAATACTGATAGGACTTAAGTGCCTTCATGTACAGGTCACATAAAAATAACCTATGACTTTTTTATGAATGTGAAATAAATGTAAGTAGTCATTAAAATATTGTAGTCTTATGCCCTAAGGAGCTAGACCAGGGGTAGGCAACCTATGGCACGCATGCCGAAGGCGGCACGCAAGCTGATTTTCAGTGGCACTCACACTGCCTGGGTCCTGGCCAGTGGTCTGGGGGGCTCTGCATTTTAATTTAATATGAAGCTTCTTAAACATTTTAAAAACCTTATTTACTTAACATACAACAATAGTTTAGTTATATATTATAGACTTATAGAAAGAGACCTTCTAAAAACGTTAAAATGTATTACTGGCACGCGAAACCTTAAATTAAAGTGAATAAATGAAGACTCGGCACATCACTTCTGAAAGGTTGCCGACCCCTGAGCTAGATAATGTAAGATGGCTTACTGTTGTTCTCAATATTAATCTTAGAAGTTTACCTTGGAGTATTTTATGGGCTTGGATACAAATTTGCTATACAGAGACAAGAATCAAGTCTTGTGCAAGAGTTCAGAGAAGAGCTTGCATTATGGAATCCCTTCCCCACAACCACAGGACAGACAGAAAAGGTAACAACTAACTGAGCATCAGACATTGAAATGAATTGTGTAGTCTTTGCTCTCGCTGTGTTTATGTGCGTGCACACACACACGTAAGGTCTCTCATGTTCACATATATATTACACATGTAAGAGACAGACACAAACATGTATACATATATATTTACATACATATATATGCAACATGCACATTTTCACAGTGCTTGAGCAAATGCAAACCTACCAAGTCAAGCATTTTCCCGTATGGCCCAGGTAGCAGAGCCCTATGGATTAGGACAGTTTACAACTTTGAATATCAGAACCAGACTGTACAAAATGAACTGTATGCATTGCAGGTAACCTGTAAGATTTGAATTTACAGGAGATAAATAATCCAACAACCAGGCATTGCACTGAATCACTACACATTCAGCTTTTAATGTTGAAGGAGAAAACTTCAAAACAGTTGAACACTGAATAGTTATAAATTACAAAATTGCAAACTCTTTGGGAGCAAGGACTGTGACTTTCTATGTCTGCATACAGTGTCTAACACATTTGGGGAGCAACCACAATTTAATTTTAAAGAAGGGAAAACAAACACATAGCTGTTAAACAATTTAATCAGACTCAAACCGATAAATATGTCACAACTGGGATTAGAACCCAGGTCTATTGACCCTCAACTCTGTGCTCATATCACTGGAGTGCTGCTTCCCTTAAATGTAATCACAATCCCACAAATACCTTTCCACTTTGTGTGTCAACTCTTAACCTGTGGAAAAACCATCTGAGAAATTCCATCAAGCCACTTCAAAATCTCTCCTTCTTAATTCATGATGCCAGCAGAATATCAGTCGACAGTGGCTAGGTGTTATGTTAAACTGTACAAATCATGCTTGTATTACTGTTACCTTGTCCTTCCTTCCCCACCTCACCTGTTTTTTTTCCTGCTGCCTGCTGTGTCATATCATTAACCAATATTATAAGATTTTGGGGGATCTGGTCTTTGCTTAGGGTTCCTCAATGCTAGTGGCAATATAAATAAACATAACCCTTTTCATATATTGGTATTTACAACACCAGCTCTCCAAAGCCTGTAACAGCAATATAATTTTAAAGTCTCATAGGTAAGGCCTAAAAGCAACAGAATAATCTAAGTAAACCCGCATTAAAGACTGTCTGCTTTTTCCCTCTTACCCCCTGCTTCTTGATGCATTGTTTTCCTATAGAATGCAGATAATTTGTTTCTGTTCAGTGGTACACACCAAAAATATGACAAGATCCAACAGCAGGTATTTCATATAAAAGTGTTTATTGGGCAGGAGAGGTAGGGGGGAAACAGGCTGGTTTTAAAAAAAATCCTTCTTGGGCACTTTTGAACACTTTTTTCCTAGATGTAGCATCATTCATTCTCTCAGGAGTCCTTTAACAAAAACATTTGAAAATAAAATATTTAACCTAAATACAACCATTTTATAACAGAAAGCTGAATAAGATGCAAAATCCACCCAACAGTAGTAAACTGGTACATGAAAATAAAAACATAAAAAAAACCCTACCTCTACGTACAAATAAGGAGAAAATATAAAAAGAAGCAGTGATGTTTTTACTTGTATTGCCAAAAATTTTAAAAACTGAAGTTTTAAAACAAAATATTGGCTGGGTGAATTAGCATAACCAAACTGCATAAATCACAGCTAAAGACATCTGAATTCACTCACCTTTTAAAGTCTCAGACCTAGGTTAATGCAGTAATATATTTTTTCCTGTAGATTCATGAACTGACATTGTAGAATACTTCCAAGTATATTCACTTTAACAGGAGTATATTTTTTAATGTATACAGATTTCCAAAATGTTTTTAATTTCAGCAAAAGTCATTTTTTCCAATTTCATCATACTTAATGAAAAAACTGCCTTTGCCAAAATAATTTACAAATTTTATTGTATTTTAAAAGCCTGATTAAGGGCAAAACATGCATTAAGTTTTTCTGCTAAAATTACAGAAACATAATTGCAGAATGCGATTATATTCGAAGGGTCGTGTCCATAATAAAAATCTGCAGCTTAAAAGAAGCTTGGAACTTTAAGAGTTTAGTATCTGAAAAAGGCAAATATTCTATGTACTATTTTTAAAACTCTGACATTACACTGCAATGGTTAAAGCAAGAAATAGCTCAACTGAAGAAGATTATAGGAAAGCCTTTGTCTTCTCAGGAGGTCTATGCTTGGTTATACAATACTGTCTTGGAAACAGTGCTTCATCAGAGGTCTGGCAGTTGGCTTCTGTTTAAAACATACTTTGCCTCGTAACATTCATCAAAGGCATAAAACATAATTGAGTCTGGCAGTACACATGGACAGCATGATGTTCAGGGGGTTGCCAGTAGACATGGGGTCCTTATATAAAGAGCTGTTTTCTTTGTTTAAAAGGGAAAATGAGTGGGAGGTGGGGAGAAAGAACAGGGAAAAAGAAACTGACTCAGAACCATAAAATATTTTTTTGAATCCAATTCAGTTCAGCTACTGAATATACAAATAGAATGTTTCAAATTTGGATTGTGACACAGCTTCTGAATTGCTAAGGCAATTCATGCTTTCCTATTTTCATAGAAAAAGATAGAGGCTTTAGTTATATACATCCTTCTAAATGCTCTGTGAATGCTCTGGGTTGAGTTCTAGAAGTGCTCACTTCAGTCCGAAAGTGATGGAGAGCGAATTGACCGTCCACTGGCTGGGCTGTTGGAGAAAGTGAAGGGCTCCTTCTCTTTTTCTTTGCTGTCATGTTTATGTTTATGCTTATGCTTATGTTTATGCTTTTTCTTCTTTTTCTTGTGCTCATGGTGGTGGTGGTGGTGATGATCACCGTGTTTTGAGGAATTGGATTCTTTGCTGAACACGGAGAGTGGAGCTGCTGGCACTGGAAGCATGTTCAGCTCTAGTGAAGACTGTTCTTTACCTAAGACAAAGATACAATTGGAATTTCAATTTTTACATTGTGATAAATTATTAACTCATAATTTAACATCAAAAAAGCTGTTGCTGAAATATAAGCTAGTATCTACACTATCACGTCTCCCATCATATTTAGTATTCTAATACAGACTCTATTAGTACACTGGTGCCATTACCTTCTGGTATTCCTAGACAAGCCTATAAGCACACTGACAGTTTCCATATTGTAGACTTAATTCTTAGCAGTGTAGGTGGGATGTGCTACTCCCTGCTTCAAATGGTATAAATGTATCCCAGATGACTAGTGACTATACAGCTAAGGAACTGCAAACATACCAATTTCAAGACACCAATTTTCCAACATAAAAATTCAAAAACGTAATAAAATGTATGCAGTGAACAACTAGGGTGCTCGTGAAAAATACTGGATATAACGATAGATAATGGACAACAATAATCAAACCAATGATTGGTACTACACCTCTACCTCGATACAACGCTGTCCTCGGGAGCCAAAAAATCTTACCGCGTTATAGGTGAAACTACGTTATATCGAACTTGCTTTGATCCACCGGAGTGTGCAGCCCCGCCCCCCCGGAGCACTGCTTTACCGTGTTATATCCGAATTCGTGTTATATCGGGTCACATTATATTGCGGTAGAGGTGTATTAAGAAGTTAAATTTCCTGTATGGGCTGATGTCAAACATTAGGCTCTGTATACAAACATGAATTTTTTGATGCTGAACAGTGGAAATAAGCTGATTTTTCAAAATAAGTTATTTAACATTCAAGCATTTCCTCTCTCTTCTGAGTAATACAGACATTCAAAGTTTGTCATCATAAATAAACAGAAATCCAAATTATACTAATAGGATACCAATATTCTTTACACATCAGGATTTTACGTATTTAAGCAATACAGGAATAAGACCTCCAAGTAGATACAGGCCTGTTTCATCAACACAAGAAGTCTGTTCTATATTCTGAATTTTTCTTTTATCTGTAGCATTTTACAGAATTGGAGAAATATTGCAGATTGGTCTTCCCAGGGAACCATGATTTGCTCTCTACCCACTGCAAAGGCAAAACTCAGTGTAACTGCCTCTGTCTTGGTACTCCTGTTTTCTTAGAAGTCAAAACATTTCAGGAACCAACTTTGTATTTTCTCTCAATATGACTGACAATCATAGAGAAAGACTTTAAAAAGCTCAATCTATTTATTATATCCAATAAAAGATTAAGAGGTGATTTGATCACCACCTATAAGTACCTACATATGAGAAGATTACACATAATACACTGTTCTTTAATCTAGCAGAAAAAAGCCCATAAGATCTAATGTCTGGAAGCTGAAGTTTACATGCAGGCTAGGAATAAGGTGCAAATTCTTAACAGTAAAGGTGGATAATTAACCATTAGAACAATTTACCAAGGGTTATGATTTGATTCTCCATTACCTGAAGACTGGATGCCTTTCTAAAGAGCATGGTCTAGCTCAACCCCTAGATATGGGCTTGATGCAGGAATTACGAGGCAAAATTAAATTGCTTATGTTATGCAGGATGTCAGATCAGATGACTACAGTGGTCCCTCTGGGCTTAAATTCTATGAATCTATGAACATTTTACAAACTTTAGTCCTGAACTCGGCAGAATAATATATGCCTTACTATATTTGTTATCAAATAAAACCATTTAACATCACAATTCAAAGCGACTTTAATTTCTGATGTACTATTAACTATCATGGTATATACATGACATGCACACGCTAACTAAGACATTAATTGTTGACCTTAATGCATATTAGCCACATCACTTTTTATTCTACCCTGGACAGGTGTAATCCAAATCTGTAGGCCACTTACCAGTTTACTGCAAAAATATAAGAGACTGCTTCATGACGATACCTGTAACAATTCTTTATTTCTAATAATCTTAAATCTCTCAAAAGACCTCCCCTCTGAATCTACTTCCACCTCCTGAGCCCATTCCTTTAAATTCTAGCTACTTTTTAGGCATCTAGAACAGCATGGTTTCTGCCCCCAAGCTGCAAGCATGCTGAAATACCCATTGTAGTGAACCTATGAACCTTAGCACAATGAAAAACGAACATGTCTGCTCAAGATATTAGAATTTAGTAGAACACCAACGTTATGAACAACCAGTTAAACGAACCATATTTCCCAACCAGCAGGAGGTGGCAGAATCATGTAACAGTGGCATCCCTTCACATGCTGATGCCTTCAGTGCATTAGAAATCACTTTGCAGTGGTTTGAAGGACAAAAAGAAAATGGTGCATCATACTGCAACTTATGCACCATACCTACTGTCATTTTGAGATATTCCATTTTGTAAAGTTTTTGATTTTATGAATTCCTCAGTCCCAATTAGTTCATGAAACATGGGTAAAGAAGATTACGCTTTTGTTTACATTGCCTTCAGTGCACAAATATTTTACATGCACACAATGTTGCATAAAAATATTTTATTTGCATGTTACACTGGCAAAGTATATCATGTATGTTAAAGGTTATTTATTTGAACAATTCACACTAAAATAAAGAGGGTATCAGATGAGCCCAATCTATAGACTTCAGCGCCGACTAACTTGTAGGGGAGAGATTTTCAGATCCACGGTTTTGTTTCTGGCTCACCTCTAATACTGCATGCTGCATTTCAGAGGGCTAGATGGCAAGGCATACAAAGCATCTCTGATGCCAAAGCATACTTCTGAATCTTCCAAATGTGGAAGGGGAAAGGAACAGAGCAAGTACCAGAGGTAGTATGTTAATACTGATAAGCAAATGGCAAATGTCTCTGAATGATAGGTCAGTGCTCCTCTAGGAGAGAAGCATGAAAGACTAGCTGAAAGGTGCAGCATGTTCAGGTCTCTGTCTTATTCTTCTGAGTTTGTTTTTATTTCAAAACAGTAGGTCTCAAGCTCTTATGATTGCAAAGAAAGCCTTCAAAACATAAAGCCAGTAAAATCGATTCAGAAACAAATATCTGAGTTTGCAGAGAGCCTATCCTATAACAATAGCTCTGAAGTGTGAACTGACATTTATTTCAGTGAGTGCTAACTCAGATTTCAATGATACTTGAAATATCAACATTGTTAACTATATCACTGCTCTTCAGAGCATGTAAGAAAAGATCTACACCAGCATTTCCCAAAGTATGGGTTGTGCCCCTTAGGGGCAGAGGAAGAATTAAGGACTAACCAAGGAGGAACAGAAAATGTCTATATTAAAACTTGTATGCCTTTAAAACCACATGGTAGGGAACGATTGGCTTCATTTTCCAGAGAAAGGGGCTCATCTTTCAAAAGTCTAGAAAACACTAAGACAAAATGACCTTCATTAAACTGATCACTGAACTGACCATCTAAGTGTTAGACTTCAAAATCAATGGCATCACTAATTTTTTCCTTCTTCAGTTGACCCAAAAACCTATATATCCATGGTTTTATCTGTCAACAACTTAAGGGAACCCCAATGATGATCACAATGCAATCACCAAAAACAACTGGGGAATATTATTACTATAGAAATAAGCGCAGACGGCACAGATTGCACCAAAACTTTGTATATTGTGATACAAAAAAGGAAATCAAGGCTGATTAGACTAGCTCAAATCCTTTCATACACTGTTCTTTAAATACATTCAAAACTGAGCCAGTTTGTGCCGCAGTCCTTGAATCTGACAACATTCACTTCCTTCACACAGCTGCTTCATTGACAACAGATGTTTTTCAAAAATTCCAACAGCATCAACTCCCCAAAAGACATGATATTTGATACTGCCAAGGAGTGCTTTGAAGTCAATACAGGCATCATAAATGTGTCATAAGAAGCCTGCCCAGGTGACTGAAGACAGACATCTGTAAAATGGACCTTTGTGAGGGATTAGAAGGACTACATCTACGTTAGGCATTGACCCACCCTAGACAGAAATCAATGTTGCACAAAAAGATCACCTTTTCATGCCAAGGATTCCCTATGATTAACGCTTACAGAAGGCCTGTATTAGCGACCTGCCAATCCGGGTGAGGAGGGCTAAATAATAATTCTTTCTAAGGCCATCAATTTCATTTCTATATTGGTCAAAGGGGGATTGCTGCAGGGAGACAATGCAATTTCTTCTCTCATGGAATAAGAATCTGAACCTGTGTTTCCCACATAATAGCAAAAAACAGTAACGAGCGGGAGAGCTCATGAATTCACTTCTGAAGTGGTTACTAGCATTCCTTGAAACAAAATATACAAATTCAGAATCCACTTGGCATCTTTCTTTGTTCTGGATGTGCGGATTCCAACATAGTTATTAGCTTTTCTCTGTTCCAGCTAGTTGGGTAGGTGTGCAGAATTAGATAAAATTGCCAAATGAGATGAGACTCCTAGAACACCTAGTTAGTCAAACAGAACGTTACAAAGACTACAGAGATATGATGCAAGAGAAGTAGCACAGATGGGAATACAGACTTCATTTTAAACTTGAATATTTATTTTACATGGGTAAGCTTTATTTTGATAAGCTTTAATCTTTTTTCCATCAAAATGAAAACGTTCAGAAACAAGCTGTTTGACTTATGTCCTAGTTCCTAAATATAAAGATGACTAAATTGTCTTGTTTGTGAAATAATTACAACATCTAGTCATAAGCTGTCCAACTTATTTTTAATTTTGCTGATGGATGAATGTTGAGGGGCTCTTAGGTTGCTAGAGTTATTTAAATCAGTTTTTATTTTACTTTGTGCTGAAATTTTGTAAACTGGTGACATCATATATCTCAAGAGACCTCTACACCCAGAAAAGGCCATGTCAACTTCCTCAAAAGTAGTCTCCTGTTCTGTATTTTTATATTTTGGGGAGAACTGCAGATTTACAGCCTCTGTGCTACGTAAAAGTGAAATCTTTTTAAACTTGCTGGCTTAAGTGAGACTTTTCCCATTTGATGTTTGCTGAAGACGATCTAATTAGCACCTGATTTTTCTGAACGCTTTGGAAGGCGGCACTGCAAGGCAGAGTGAGCAATGCTCAAAACCATAAGAATCAAGGATAGGGCCAAGAAGCCTTCTGGGTCAATGAGCCACCTGAGAGAAGACTGACCTTCCAAAATCCTGAAACTGATCACTCAAGTCATCAACAAAAAAGCTATGCCAGTCTTTGGACAGTCTCTCACTGCACCCGAAGAAAACCCACTAACAAGAAGTGCTGTGTCAGCAATATCACTATCTGGCTCCTCAACCACAGTTCCAGCTCCTATTTCATACGAGCCCAGAAGACCACAAAAGCTGAAGAGTTCATAATTCCCCTGTTTTCGTGTTCTTCCATTTTCATTTTTGTCTTTTGTTCGTATTAGCTGGGATATGTCCCAACCCTTTTATTCTATAAACTTAGGGTGTGGTTGTATGTGTGCAACTGTGTAGCATCACCCATAAAGTCCACACAAGAAAGGCACCAGAGAGTTCCCCAAGTTTCTCCATGCCATAAAACAAAGCCTCATAAAAATACTCATTAAATAAAGCGTCTTCAGTGGGTCCTAAAAATTTAAAGCTGGCAGCTGTGAACTGCTAAACAAGAGTTGTCAAACTTCTGCTTATCAAAGGGCTCTTTTAAGGCCTGTATTGTAATTTCTCTGCGCAGGAGAGGTATGAAAAGGGTTACTCATCACACAAGAATTGAAATCTAAGGAGGAAGCTTTGTAATTGACTCTGAAATTGTGGTTCAGACATTAGATCATTCGGTTTCAGTATTTGACTGACCTGGTAAAATTCTTTAGTTGGGATTTATAACCAAACAGACAGCCACATCCTTAGAGCCCTTCTTAGAATATTATAAGCATTATTTGTTGTATTAATTTGGTGATTTAACTAATTTGATGATTTATTTCCAAACCAATATTGTTACTAATTTGGTAATTTTATCTTGATTTAATAGTTGTATTTCTTTAATTTTAGTTTAGTATTATTAACAATAGTTTAGGTTTGGTAATATGTTTTCTTGATTTTTTTTTATATTTTGTTTGTTGAAAAGCTTTATTAAAATTTATAAAAAGATAATGAGCCATATTTCTTTCAATAAGCCAAGCAGGTCCAGAGTCCTTGAGGACCTGTGTGGACATTAGTTTGTCAGTCTAAAAGCCCGACCAGTCCCCTCTAATTACCCTAGAACAATAAATCATTCTCTCAGTGAAATTAGCAGTTGCAACAGAGTATGAGATCTGTATACGTTTTCATATTGTGACTTTTATCTCAAATGTTTATGTTATTGTTATAGCAACTTTCACACACTTTCTTCTAAAGTGCCTGGAAATGCCATTCTTCATGAAGGACAGAATAGATATTAGCTCAATATACATTATGCTATTTCAGTGCTATACTGGCTCCAACAGAATCTCAAAGCCTAAAAGCCACCAGATTGGAAACAAGCATATTTTAGATAATAAAATTATCCCATGCATACTGCGTACTTAGATAATATGTATTAAAGCTAGTCTACCACAACAATTACAGAAAATGTTTCCAGCTTAAAAAGGCTAAGCAAAAACAAGCCTCTGTCAATGCTGCTATCATGCTCTGAGAAACAAGAATTACTGCACATACCTACCTGCATTGTTAAGTACATTGGTGTAGTGCAGGTGATCCTGTCTCCCTCTAGTGGCTGATCCTTGTGACTATAACAGCATGCTATTTACTCTCAGCTGACTGAGGGCTTGTCTGTCTACATGGTGTGTTAGTGTACATCAACTGGGGTGTAAGTTCTTGTGCACACCAGTGTATTGTGTGAACACTGCTAGTGCACACTAAAGTTCTCTAGTGCACCTTAACATAGTATGGGCTATATCAACATGCACTAAGGAACTGTTAGTGCATGCCAGCAGGGTCCACACAAATCAGTAAGCGTGTGACACGCTGGTGCCCACCCACTAGAATTTACGCCCTAGTTGGTGTGCACTAACACACTGTTAAGGCAAGCCCTGAGTTAATTCATTTTGCTCAAGTAGCAGGGATTTGTGCTCTTGATACAGGTCCCAGGTTGAATTTCCACTGATAACCATAGTGTCTGTACACATGCAGCCATGTTATGTTGAATTTGTACATCAAACTGATCTTCAATAGACAATTTGTAACAGTGCAGAAATTTGTAGTTCTTACCACAGACTCAAGTATATTGTCATAAATGCATTATTTAAAAATATAGCTAAAGTATTTTCCTTCTATACTTTGAGGCAATATTTGCTCCACTCATTGTCACAAGTTTCAAATAATTCCAGCAACTTTTCACTTTCTAGCTAAATGAACCATGTATTGAACTGTTATACTGGTGATAAACGAGAATGGGGAAAAATATAAATGAACGTTCAAGATCACCAAATGTAATCTGGTGACTAGGTTTCTATCACATAGCCTGCGGGTAGAACTTATGTGGGCCACTGGATAGGAAAACAGTGGTTTACAAGAACAGCAGAGTGGCCATTTTTATTATTCTGGAGAAGTGAGGGAGTCAATAGAACTTTTGACGTTTTTCCGACAGGGTATGCCTTTTCTAATAATTGCTACACCTACTTAAAGTGCAGTGATGTCAGGAGAGTAACTACCAGTACACAGAAATTATATCTTGTTACTCAACAGATATGCTCCTTATATGCTTTCAGAGTCTCATCTGCTTATTTACTTTTTATTTTTGCAGAGTCAATACAACTAAGAGAAACTGAACTGCATACTATTGTACACTGTGAAAAGGATGGTTAACTAAAGTTCTAATTATTAGGGGTGTCATGTGCTGAGCCAGAAAAGCTGAACCCAGACTGAATGTGCAGGGGTCACATTTAGGAAAAAAAAATGTTTTACTTATAAACTTATTTACTTCAGTTTATAAGTAAAGTGAAAAAAAATTAGTCTGGAATCATTGACACAAATGTGCAATCCTGTGATACAATTTTTACAGTGACTGATTTTAGAGTATGACTACACTTTAAGAGAAGTGAAATATGAAAGTAAATAGATTCTATTTTAAGCTTGTCTGATGTAAAAGCTAATCCGATTGAAAGGACTACCTACTACAAAGGACACTTTTCCACATGGAATAAACCCATTTCACCAAATTCACATGTGCAATATAGTGTATTAGTCACTTTGCAGTCTTAAATGTGACATGAAGGCTGGTGTTTACATTAGAAAGAAAGAGTGCAAAGTCTTGAAATTTTTGTGATCTTTTAAGACTGACGGTGGAACATTGCCACTGTTCTTGATGATTTAATAGCAAATAAAAATCTGTTTTTCATATTAGAAATCTGATCTTGAATGACTTCAGATGCTCAAAAAAGGCTTCTGTTGATTCTCTCAAAGCTGCTGTACTTAGGGAAGAACTATAATTAACATAACAGCAAGTTTAAAAGATACTTCACATACAAAAAATAATTAAACCCAGAAAATTCAAGTAAGATGCATAGAAGCATTCATGGTTTGAACAGCATAAAAAAATTCATTATTGTATTTAGGGCATTTTTAACATATGTTTGAAAACATTTTCCAAGTGAAGCTGAACTATGAAAGGTGCTGTAATTAATTATAGCATTAAACACTGAAATCCTATTTTTTCACAGAATAACCAGCTGTAGTGCAAGCCTCCCTTTACTATCCTGGTTGTGGGTCTCAACCCTGACCTCGTAAGGCCACCTTTATGGGTAAAAGGATACAACAGAAAGCTTGTAAAACAGTAATATAATAAAGAATCAAATGTACATGGTTTTCTGTAAGACACAGTAACATGGAGAAATTTGTGTTTGAGTCCAATTTATTATCCTGTGGGGAAATCAATCAAAAAGCATGCTGAATATTACTCACAACTAGATATGGCAGCATTCAAAGCCAGCATGAACTCTCTCTTTCCAGCTGCTATTTACAAAGCTAGAACTGTGTTTAGCTAATTCCCTAACGTTTTGTAAGAGCTGATGTGAGAGAGGAGAGGCTGTGTATGGACTAAGACCTCACTATTCTTTCAGGGTACCTTGGTTTGGAGATGACATGAGAGCCCTGATATCTACTAATAAGATGCTCTATTTTATCACCTCCATCAAAAGCCACTTCAACACCATCAACAGTTGAAGTATGCTTACTCTGTGCCAGGCCTGCAATAATTCAAATCATTCTGAAAGTCCCCTGAAAATCTTGGCTGTAAAGACTCATTGATATCTCTGGAAAACTGAGAAAATTGCATTTGGAAGCAATTCTATTTAGATATGGTATGTTTTTTCCTCATTTGTTTATGATTTGAGCTCATCTGCCCTTATTGCTCACCTGAACTTCATATTTCTCTGTACCAAAAAGAAGAAAAAGGTGAAGTTTTAAAAGCAAAGAATATTTTTAATAAAACTCCCTAGCAGTATAAATCAAGGAAGAAAAAATATGCTAAGATCAAACTGTCTCAAAATACAGTATTGTATGCAGTGTAGTTGTAGCCGCGTTGGTCACACGATATTAGAGATACAAGGTGGGTTAGGTAATCCTCACCCACCTTGTCTCTCAAAATACATTGATTTTCAAAGGCTTTTAAGTGAGTTCCATGCACTTTCTGAGGCAAAGATAATGTCTGATTTCTCAGTGACCTAAGAAACGAAGTGTATTTCATCTGTGCTAAATATATAAATAGCTGGGGTAAGTGTGTCATTCAGCACATAATCTCAGATTAACATTTCTGTCCGTTATAGATCTACATATGTAATGGCCAACTGGCCCCCATTCTACTCTGATTCAGAATACACTCATTCTGAACCTCAGCATACTTAATATGGAACAACATTAGAGCATGGAGCTGGCTGCCGGAGAGTCCCGTAAGTCCCATTTGTGAACAATTTGGCACAGTTTTGCAAAGTTTCTTGTTTATGACTTTATACCCCATAGTAAGTAAAATAATAAAAAATGAAACGTTGCAAAACATCACATAGAAGTTATAAATACTAACACTCAACAGATCAGCTTCATATGCTAATGAGTATCGGTGGTAGCTGACATGCCCCAGCATGCACCATGCTTTGCGATAACAGCAGAAAAGGAGGGATGGATAGTGCCAGTCTATAAAAAGGGGAGTAAGGACAACCCTGGGAACTGCGGACGAGTCAGGTTAACTTCAGTAACTGGAAAGATAACGGAGCAAATAATCAAGCAATCAATTTGAAAACACCTACAAGATAATAAGAGATAAGTAACAGTCAACATAGATTTGTCAAGATCAAATAGTGTCAAACCAACCTAATAGCTTTTTTTGACAAGATAACAAGCCTTGTGGATGGGGGGGAAGTGGCAGACATGGTATATCTTGATTTTAGTAAGGCTTTTGATACTGTCTCACATGATCTTCTCATAAACAAACTAGGGAAATATAGCCGAGATGGAGCTACTATAAGGTGGGTGCATAACTGGTTTGAAAACTGTTCCCAGAGAGCAGTTATCAGTGGTTCACAGTCAAGATGGAAGAGCATATCAAGTGGGGTCTCGCAGGGATCGGTCTAGGGTCCAGTTCTGTTCAATATCTTCATCAATGATTTAGATAATGACAGAGATTACACCTATAGTTTGTGGACGACACCAATGTGGGAGGGGTTGCAAGTGATTTGGAGGATAAGATTAAAATTCAAAATGATCCGGACAAACTGGAGAAATGGACTCAAGTAAATAGGATGAAATCCAATAAGGACAAATACAAAGTACTCCACTTAGGAATCAACAATCAATTGCACACAAACAAAATGGGAAAAGACTGCCTAGGAAGGAGTACTGCAGAAAGGGATCTGGGGTTTATAGTGGATCATAAGCTAATTATGAGTCAACAGCATAACACTGTTGCAAAAAAAAGTGAACATCATTCTGGGATGTTGTGATGGTGTGCACTCACCTCTCGTGAGCGCCTCCCGTCGGCCAGGTGCAAACCTGCACTCTTGCCTTTTCTTGGCACCCCCTGTTGGCCCTTGTCCTCATCAGGCAGGTCTTCTATGGCTCAGCCCTCCGGCTAAGTCACCCAGTTAATATGCATAAACTAACCCCTTTTGGGGGTAAAAGGTCCAACAGGGCCTGTCCCTGGCCCCTTATTGGTGTTGGCAGCCCTGTCTCTGGGCTCAGTTATCAGCCCCTTCTGGGCTAGCTTTAAGTCTGTCCCTGTCCTGTTACAGAGCAGTACCACCAGGGCTTCATCCCTGCAGACTTTTTGTCTCAGCAGTTCTCACTGACCCAGCTCTCCTCTCCAGCCAGGTCACCTCTCAAGTTCAGTCCCCTTCTGGGGGGTTTCAACAAATAGTTGGCTCCTCTCTAGGATCTTCAGATCTGTCCTTGAGCCCTTTAAATTCTAGTCCCTTTCTTGGGCTTCTAAACAACACTTGTTCCCTTTTCAGGGCTTCAGCAACTCTGCCAGTAGCTGGTGGTGGGACCTGGGCCCACCAACTCTGGGTCCCAACCCAGAGACCCCACAGTAACACCACATGCTGCTTCCTTTTGATAGCTGCTGCTGCTGCACTCCCTGGGCCACTTCCCACGTAGCCCCTTTTACTTCACCCTTACCACAGGGCTGAAGTTCTCTGTCTGTTCCCTGATTGAGCAGGGTCTCTCCCAGGCCTCCTTGCCTGGAGAGTTTTACAGCCTTCCAGTCCTTCCTTACCCTTCTGGTCCCAGCCAGTAACGGAACTGCTCAGGCCCTGAAGCTTCTTTTATCTGAGCCTGCTGAGCTCTGATTGGATGCTTCCCAGCAGCCTTTGTAGGCAGGCCTGGAGGACCTACCTTTACTGCTCCTTTCCTGGGGCAGGGTGTGGTAGGACTGCGAGTCCTCCAGCAGGGGGCCTCAAAGGGCCTGGTACACCCCATCACAGACGTATTAGTAGGAGTGTTGTAAGCAAAACATGAGAAGTAATTCTTCCACCTACTTCACACTGATAAGGCCTCAGATGGAGTAGTGTGTCCAGTTCTGGACGCCACATTTCAGGAAAGATGTGGACAAACTGGAGAAAGCCCAGAGGAGAACAATAAAAATGATTAAAGGTCTAGAAAACATGACCTCTGAGGAAAGATTGAAAAAATTGGGTTTGTTTAGTCTGGAGAAGAGAAGACTGAGGGAGGACAAGATAACAGATTTCAAGTATATAAAAGGTTGTTAAAAAGGAGGAGGGTGAAAACTGTTCTTGTTAACCTCTGAGGACAGGACAAGAAGCAATGGGCTTAAATTGCAGCGAGGGCGGTTTAGGTTTGACATTAGGAAAAGCTTACTAATTATCAGGGTAGTTAAGCACTGGAACAAATTGCCTAGGGAGGCTGTGGAATCTCCATCATTGGAGGTTTTTAAGAACAGGTTAGACAAACACCTGTCAGGAATGGCCTAGTTATTACATAGCCCTGACTAGAGGTCCCTTCCAGTCCTACACATTTTATGACTAGCCATGACACTGCTCTTGCACTTACATGCTTACCGCTCTTCTATATACTATACTTTAAAAGGTAAAACATTGCAAATTACCTTTCAGAGTTCAGCAAAGTTATGGAAAAAATATTGGTAATGATTTATGGGACACGCTAGAAGAATGAGAAATCAAAGATTAACTAGTGTTGGCCAGTTACTGAATTTCTCTCTGTTAATGACAGAGAAGGGAAGTTTAGTAGGGAACTTTGCTTAAGGTTTTCAAGAAATATCTAAGAATAATACTTAGAGGTAAAAATCCAGAGAAGAGGAGTAACAGAACTCTACAAGATAATTGTCTAAAGGACAGGAAACAAAAAGATAGTCACAGATGGAAAGTTTTCAAGTTTAAAACAGTCATAAGTATCTCTGAGGCCAGTCTGAGTGTCTTTATTACTAGAATTAATCCAGTTATAACTTATTCAGATTGGCCACACTATACATTTGTTACTAGAATACATTTGCTTCTGCTTTATTGTTCTCTTCTATTTAAAAATGTTTTTTGTAACCTAATACAGTCAGAAACCAACTTTCCCAAATCACTGACTGGGTCTATTTTTCTTCTCCCTAACTTAGTTTTTCTGGTTTATTTTATTATTTTAATTTGCATTTTTTCCCCTAAGCATAACATATTTCCTTACTAAGAAATGTATCAGAAATATACAACCAGAACACAGTAATATATATTTAAATGAACTATTCTTGAATACCTAATGACATATAAGACTCACAGAAACCATTCTACACTTGCTTTTCATCAACACTCAAACATTTACTAAAGTGCATTCAGGGGGGGGAAAAGCTGCAGAAGAACACTTTCACTGGTTGAGACTCATACTATCTGTGATCTGCAAATTAACCTATTCATACCTGGTGTTGATGGTCTCTCCAACATATTCAAATGATGGTAGATAAAAGCTTGACTATCATGAACAGTGTCCATATCAATTTCCTCCTCTTCCTGAGAGTTTGAGAACTAAAACACCAGCAAGAAATATGTAAAAATAAGGTAATATTAATAAACAACTCTTTTCTGGGAAAGGAAGCAAATTTTTATCACTGATAAACAAAAATGAAGGAATATATAGTATAGAAGTCTTGCTCATTATCTTTCTTTCTAATTTACAGTGGAAACAGCACGAACATTTAGAACATTAATTGGCAGCTTCACTCCCTGCCAGCCAATAAAGAATCTGATGGGAGATGATTTTGCCAAAGTAATCACAACAACTACCTTACACATATGCACAGCATGCTTTTTGTTAGGCTACAGCTGTTAGAAAACTCAGCAAAAGACTTTACTGTTATACTAAATACCCTACATATTGTTAAAGTTGAATTGCCATTTTCTTACTCTGATTTTTAGTTTGACTTTACTATCTTCATTCTTCTCTGGTATCTGCCCTGGCTCCAATGGGGACCCAAGTGGCATATCAGCCTTCCTCTTCACCCCTTGCTGATGAACAGAAACGCTGGATGCTGTTTCTTTAACAAGATGATCATCCTCCTGAAGCAGCATTTAAAGATTAAAATTAGAAGACAGCAAAAGCATATTTAAATCTAAAAGTGACATAATGGTTGAAAACACACTTGAGTTGAACAGAATCTTCCCTGTAGTTGAGGCAAAAAATATTTCCTAAAACCTTTCATGGACTTGTGCCAACCTCTCCTACAAACATACTTTCTCTTTACTTCAATCCTTGCTCCCTCTGCATATCTGTCCCTTCTCACAATCATGGTACTGTTGGTGTGCAACAAATCTCTGCAGCTCCTGAAAAGCCTTTCTATGTATATCTGCCTCACTAACTCTCCTCATTTCAAATCTCAGTTGAAAATTATCATAGTTTCTGATCTAAACAAGGGATTTAGATTAATCTTCTTCAGAGGTTAAATTCAAAAGTTAACACTAATTTTGTTGAATAAAAGTAAAATATAATGGTTATGCCCTTGATTTCCTTTTAGATGTCATACTAGCTTTTCTCCAAAAAGGAGGTGTGTAAGACCCCTTTGAAAATTACTGCTTAGATTAACCAAAATAAAGGCAAGAGGAACATGAAAATAAATGTATAAGTCTAATGAATTACAAACTACACAGTTATAGGCATTAAAAAGGAGAAAGGCTTTCCAAAGTACAATGAAAACACAAAATAAAATACAGGAAAAGACAAATGTACTTACAGAAACAGACACTAGCCCTTTCTAAAACCTAGACAAAAGTAAGGCCTACAATAGCCTTTTCTCCACACCATTAGAAGCATCTACTACTATACTAAGGTGGCGTATTGCTTCACCAATCACGTGGCTATAAACGCATGCTTTCTAGAATGAAAACTTCAGCCTTGGAAACTTACCTCCTCCCACAGCAGATTCCAGAACAATAATAATTTAACAATTCTCATTCTCAAACAACTCATGCTCACAGAACATGCAACCTCAAAAGACAATCTAGTCAACCTAGATATACTCTATCATCTGTCAGAAATTTTTTTTACTCCACAAAAATATATTTTTATACTTGGTCAGGCCTCTTCATTTCATGTTCTATTACTCCTAACACTATTTAAGTCTGTGAAACATTCTGGAAGAAAGTTTGCCTGAGGTGCTATCCAACTTCTGTACAGTATTATTCTGTTTGAATTTCACAAGGAAAACTAAATTAGCATCAGTTTAGGGTGATATTTTTTTGAAAATGAACACAGCCAAGTTCTGGGAACTGAGAAGAGGCTACCTAGATCCTTAAAGCAGGAAAACGCATAAACACCCAGAAATCAAGGTATTGTGTGTGCTGTAGGCACATCTAATAACAAAGACACATATTTAAGCAAGTTTCACAAACAACAGATAACGAAATGATGTCGTTTGCTCACACATTCTTCAGAGTATGCTGCTTCCAAGTATATTACAAGCTAATGGCCACATCTGCCTTTACATACACATAGCTATCTGCCTAGATGCTCAGATACAAGCAAAAAATTTTACAGAGACGTTTATAAATAAGGACATTCATGATGCACATCTGAGGACAGAAACTAGTTATGTGAATAAGTTAAGTGTTGCACAAATGTTGATAACTTTCAGAGGCAATTCAAAGAATCCCTGATGATCCACACATTAACACTGAATTTCTGCATTCATGATATTTTTATTCTCTAAAAGCTTTGAGCACAACTCTTACTCTAAAGATAAGGACTAGAGAAAAGATGGACTTTTTAGTGAGAAAAAATTCTATATTTATTTCCCATTACTTTGAATGTATATGTTATTTTTACTCCTAGGTGTGCTATATGTCTCAGAGGGAGTAAAAGAACAGGTTCCTATCCCAAACTGCTTACAATCAAATTTTATACATGACCAGTGAGTTACCTTCTGCCTACTAAGTTCTCTCACTAGCACTTACTCTTATAACAGTTGATTTTTTTTTAAATTAACCCGTCACAAAAATAGTTTCCTCTTTCTCTACTAAATGTTGACTTTTCCCTTCATAATTACATCTGCCCAAGGACCACTTTAGGCAAGATTTAGTTCTGAACTAGTGGCAGTTTTTATATTAAAAATACATGACTTTAAAATCCAACATCCTGCATCCTCAAAGGCCTAGAAATGGGATCTTCATACCATTGGGAAGAGGACTTTTCTAGCTTCCCAGTGGGACCACGCACTTGAAAGGCAAACAATATCAGATTGACATTTTTAGACGCTTCTATGAGTCTCTTGGAGCCATGTATGGGAACTAAGGCACTTGGTTTCTAGATGGAAATATAAAAAAAAATCTCAATATATCCCATTTTCATGCTGATAAAAATCTTTATACCACAGCATCACAGGTTCTGTGTGAATCAAGCTTACTTCTTGTAAATGATACAGAAACAGTTACGTTTTAGAATGGATACAAATGAGTGAGTGTGGGCTCGGGAAACTAGCTGGAAGGTCATTCCACACATTAGGGAAAAGGCACAAAGGTGGAATGAGAGAAAGAGACAGAGGGTATTAAGGCTGGCACTATATTGGAAAACTTGAGAGTAACACAGAACAAAAAGGTCAGAGGGTTAAGTCTTGAAAGTTCAGACAAGAAGTTTGAATTCATTACACAGTACAATTGGGAGCCAGCGGAAGTATTCAAAGCAGGGTGGGGGAGGCATGTGCAGATGGTCAGTGCTTACAGTGCTTTGGAATCCTATCAGTTGTCCATGATTGTTAGGATTGTTCACAGGTTCCTGACTGTTTGCCACTGACTCAGGGATGATGGTAGGATTAAGTACAGCTTTCTTTTCTTTCAGATTAAGGACCAGTCCAAGCTCTGGTAATGGCAAACAAGAAGGTCTACTGAGGCCAAAAAGCATGAAGTACAGGTCCACAGCACCACATCGGAGCCTCCAGTCGTGTGAAGTACCTAAAAATCAAGGAGGAGCAAGTGTTAAAATGTAGAGATAATCTTTAAAAAAAAAAAAAAAAAAGTTCAAATGATTTGGAGGCATCACGCTGTACACATTTTTAGCCTATGCTGTCCTCATCCTTCCTCCTTCCCTCCTATTATTTGTTACACTCACTCGTTATGTTTGCTTTTAATAAAGACTGTAAGCTGTTTGAGGCTGGGAGCATGTCTTCCTCTATGTTCTGTACAATGCTTATCACAACAGGACCCCAATCACAACAACGCTAAATAGTATTAATAAAAAATACACATGCCACTAGTTTCCAGATTTAACATCTCATTTTAGATTTAACTTTCAAAGACAATTAGCAGGTAAGTGGAACAACACATTGACAAACTAGCCTTTCACCTCAACAAGTCTGGATGTGAAAATGAGTTGCATGAAAAATAAACTGAATTTTATTGCTTCAACCTATTCTCTGTCTACATCACAAAACTATAAAATCCAGCACAACTAGCAGTCTGGGGAAGCTGTAAAATTGGAAAACTAAGCAAGAATCTTAAATAGCAGCAATCATTGCCACACCAGAAACTAGCTTCAACCAATCACATATTCTGTAGTACAAATCAATAAAATCCTGGCAATTCAGTTTTGCTACACTCAAGAGTCATGATGTTTCTACCCTGCCTTGTCTCCTGTACTGTATGATCATTACTATCTTGCCTTTGTTACAAGTCTACACATATGCAGTGTAGCTGTAGCTGTGTCAGTCCCAGGATATTAGAGAAACAAGGTGGGTGAGGTAATATCTTTTACTGGATCAACTTCTCTTTGTGAGAGAGAGACAAGCTTTCGAGCCACCCAGAGCTGAAGAAGAACTTGTCTCTCTCACCAACAGAAGCTGGTTCAATAAAAGACATTACCTCACTCACCTTGTCTCTCAAGCCTACATATACTCTTTTTAAAAATAATGTATGTTACTGAATACCATCATGTAGGAGGTCAGCTCTAGGCAAGGGACTGAGATGCAGTCTGCAATCATAAGTAAAATGAGTTGTTACTTCTGTCTGTCAGTCATTCTTACATCCATACAACAGCAACAGACTCCAGTTACTAGTGAAGCATTATGGTCCAAGACAACCATAGTTCTAAGTCTGTGAGAAAGAGACATGACTGAAAAGTCTTAGGGTAGGAACCATGTTTTCCTCTGTGTTTTATAACATTTAGCAGAAGAGGAACCCCAATCATGACTGGGGCATAACTGCTGCACACACTCTGGAAATGTCACTGACATAATTCAAAAGGAGCAATTAAGGTGACTACCATCTAGTATGTTTCAACTTGAATCCAATATTCTGATTTGTAATTAAATTTAAGAAAATGTTTTAATACACTGAAAATGCTTTTATGAAAAATGAAATGATTAAAAACTCCACCTTGCATTGATATCATCACACACTAATAGTAAAAGCACATTTGGCACCACCCATAGCAAAAAACATCTAACATCTGGCACAATGTTGTAAGTACAATGGTTTTGGTGCAAACTCCGGCCAGCACTTGACTGATTACAAGTTCATCAAACGTATTGTTCCCCAGCAGGAATAGAAATTAAATTGGTAAACAAGGCAAGGATGAGCCAACTGCCATGTTGATTTGGCTGAGCAAGACCTTGCAGAGGGGAAAATTACAAGATGTATTCTTGTAGATTACAAGTACCATGGGAGTGAACAGTGTTTGGAATAGACTTAGTTGTATATATTTATGCAGTTTCAGGCACCTCTTTTCTGATGAGAGTTGCATGAACAATTGGCTGGCGACGAGGGGAGCAATGAAATCTGGACAGATCTAACATTCAAACTGAACAAGAAAATACACTGATGAGATAAGAACTATACTTTTCTTTATAAACGATCTCACCATTTAATATTCAATAAAAGATAATCAATATTCAGCATCAGTCCCACTTTCACAGAGCAGGTCGGCAGAACTGTTAATCTTAAATACAACTTGTGGGAGAATGTGTGAACCCCTGTAAATATAGCTCAACACTACACTCTTTGGAATTCAGTAGCATCATCAACTTTATGTTTGTCAATAAAAGATTACAGAAAAAAACAAAGATTTGTTTCCCCACAACGTAATTATTTTAGGTTTTAGTAAATTTAAATGCACCACTGCTTTAAGACCATGCAGCCATATATCTGGTGGATTAACAATTCATCTTGCCTTTAACAAACATTTTTATTGGCACTCACACTTTGCAATTATCTTTGTATTTTGATTTACAGAAAATAAAATTCAACCAGAATGTCATCTTCATGCATAGGGAGTAAGTGCTTTAAGTCCCAAATATAACGAAAATTTATATCTTATTTGTTATTTTCAAAAAGAGGTAATGGATATAAGTGAACACTGCACACACACACTTCTCGTGAGAAACAGGGAACACAAATTCTCTGGAGATAACGTCAAAATGTTTATTTCCTGAGTCTGACACTTGGCAAATTTTACAAAACTGAACTACTAGTAGTCTCCCTACTTTAACCCCTGGAGCGTAGCTGTAAACTTTCAAGCACTAAAAATGAAGATGCAAAGAGAAGAATGACCTAAAAGACTATGTAAATGTTTATATGTAATCCGTACTGTGCCAAATGTTAAAGAGCAGTTCGTGAGTACTGGATAAAACTGCCTCAGTAATGAAAAACAAGTCAATAGCAAAAGATACAAGTCTTAATTTTAAAGTAAAAACTTACTAAGATCTAATTTATCCACAGAAATTCTAAGATCTATTTTACTCATTTAGGTTGGGGATGGGGGTGCTTAATCTAATGAGAACTTGAAGTGTTTGATCAATTTGAATATTGAAAATAATTCAAAAATTCATTTCAGGATTTATTCAAAAATTATATATATGAAAATTACATTCAAACATTTTGTAATAGAAAAGACACGTGTGAAGTAGCAACACAAGGTGAAAACTGTTGTCCCTACTACAAGAAATATTCCTTTTGCAGGCTTGGATCAAAGAATCACACGAGGTGTGAGTCTATGCTAAATGTACTTTGCAACAAGTACAGTAATTGCAGAGGATGGAGAAAAACAGGGTGCCAAAGGACAACACTATATGCTGGGTATCACTACAAGATGATGCAAGTGTGAATAGAAAGCCTCAATTTTTGAGCTTCAAACAAACCTAAAGAGAGCTCATTTTATATACCAGAGAATATGCAGAATGCTAACCACTCCAAGTTTCTTAAAATACAGAAGAGATTCAACCTGAATTCATAAGTTTCCAAAGCTGATCCACCAAAGCTTCATTGCACAAGGGAGACTCCATGTTCTTAGTAAAGGGTGGATTCCTCGTCAGCATGTTCAAAATCTTATGTCTGAAAGAGAAACAAAAGTTCATTTTTTAATCCAAATGAACTGAGACTCCAAAGTTACTCATTTGTGTCTGCAATTCTGTTTTTGACACTGGAGTTTTTATTAGGAATACAAATATTAAGATTTGTGAGCCCCTAATATATACATATATTTTAATTCCTTCTAGCTCTTTCTTCTGTCTGTACATGCACACATATATGTACATCTCATCCCCAAATTAATTAGTTTTCAGATAATAAATAGGACATGACCAGGGTGGACGTTAGTTGATAGCATCACTCATCAAGGTAAAGGGAAAAAAGAACAGAAGTACTTGTGGCACCTTAGAGACTAGTACTCCTGTTCTTTTGCAGATACAGACTAACACGGCTGCTACTCTGAAACCTGTCACTATGGTAAAGGGAAAGTGTGATTTTGTATCTTGGCTGATTTGTTTTCACAACAATTTGAAAGGCCGTGTTATGCTCTACGGTAAATTAATCAGAGCTGTACTGGGTCAATATTCTCTTCACATTCTAATAAATATTTATTTTCAGTTTTGTTTTTAAACTTGTCTAAACATTAAACGTGTTACAAAATGACAGGAATCAGTAAAAACATTTAAGACTCACTCTTCACTTTTTAAAGGGTCACCAACAATTTAGAAATTACATTACTGTCTGAATATTTTGCAAGCAACACCTATGACCCCAATACCTGACAGCAGTGAGCAAAAAACAAACAAAAAAACCCACTGCATTTTTTCAGATTGTTTACTATGCTTTTGACAACACATTGTGAATAGTAATATTCACCATTTCCCCTAAATAGACAGTTTTCTCCCTTGTTGAAAAGACCCTTATAAATATGGGAACAGAAAAACCTTTAATGTTTGAAGGGATTTTTTTTATATTAAGGATATAATTTTTAAAGTGGGTGCTCTATCAGAAACTGGAATTTAGAAATAAAAAATGCAAATTGACAGCATCTCTTTGAGAGACTCAATTAAAAATATTCTGCTTCCTCAGCTGATGTTGCCTGTTACTTATCTCTGATCTAATGGGTCAAATTATACCTAACTTCCTTTAAAAAGAACAGCAGCAATATATTCCTAGGACTAGGGAAATTAGTAACTATACTTGCACAGGAAGCCTAAAAGATAAATAGGAAAAATACCTAAGTCTATTCAGCTTAAAGAACAGTACTACTAAATTGGCTATCAGGAACAGACAGAATTGAGGAGCAGGGAAACGAAGATCAGAGGCTGCCATGCTAAAATATATACAGTATTGCATTGGCTAAATTTAAATTAAATCAGATAAAATTATCAAGTAACCACAACATTTTCACTTGTTATCCTTTCACCCCATCTACAGTCTAACAACTGTTTTACACTCTTTGGTAGCCAAACATAATGATGTTCATTCAGTCCTAACACACTTGAGATTAAAAAACAATTTGTTATATGCAACAGATCAATATTAGATTTACATGTGCCAATTGTCTGTAGGAAAGCCTCTTAAATCAAAGGACAAAACAGAAAATACATGTAGTTTGAGACTAAAAACTGATCAAATTTTGTTTTTTTAGTTATGGATTGTTAAACAATGATAAACACTTTGCTAAGTATAAATTACCATAAACATCAAAGATGAATTTTGGTGGTATTTTACAAATTAATGGAAATAAATTTTCACAAAATATTTATAGATTTTAAGGCCAGAAATGACCATTATGGTCATCTAGCCTAACCTCTGGCATAACACAGGCCAAAGAACTCTATGCACCAATTCTAATATTAGTGAAAAGTGCTGACTTTGAGTCTTTGTAGACATACTAACCTTACATAAGGTACAGGATCATTCTGAACCATGTTAAGCAACCACTGTAATTCCTCATAACTCCGATCAACTATAACAAAAATTAAATGACTTGTGAATAGTATGCAGAGACAACTAAAGAGGGAAATAAAGACCAATTAGAAAATTATTCTATATATGTTACACAGAATCACCAGGGATTATCTGTAGCTGTAGTATGATTGGAATGTATCACAAATGATAAAACAGACATTTCCATGTCAGTATAGATTAATACTAGTGATACATCTAAAATGACATTTTCTTTTTAAAAGGAGCAAAAATTCTTCAGTATTCAACATTACACACTAAAAAGTGAATAGTATGTAGAGAATATAATCCTGTAGTATATTTCATTCAGAAGAGTATAGAAAATATTATCCTGACACTAACTACTAACTATCCATTAAGTTTTGTGATAGATGTCTAGCTATAAATAATGCTAGGAAAATACTCACATGGACTACAGGCCTTACTTATACGCAAAACTGTGAACATACTCTTCTCCATATGCTTATAACCTGTTTTCTATCAAACTGTTTTTGAATATTTCAAAAGTCAGTGACCCAATCATGAATGTGTTAGCGAGTGCTCCTAGAGTAAATACTGTACATGGATTGGTTTAAGATTAGGAACTAAATTAGTAGGTTAGGTAGAGGCTTAAATCATTTGACTGTATCCCTTTAATTACCCTATAATACTACAAAAACAAACAAACAATAGTATGGGATAAAGTAAACATATGAAAATACACAAATTCAAAGAGGCTAATCTTCACTCAACTGTTTTCCTCATTTCATTTTCGTGGGGTGCCACAACATTATTTAATTCGCAACCACCCACAATATGTAGTTACTTGCTCAGCAGTGGCTTTACTTATCTATTGAGATAGCATCCTCCACATTTCAACTGCATTTACTAATTGTTCCTGTGCAGATGCCTTCAACAAAAAGTTTGCTGCTCTCTTTCTACTTTATAGAAACATTCTCCATTTTCTGTATTTCATTTCCCTTATCTAATTTTCATCTGTTTTATTCACTTCAGTTCAACTTTTCTTTCTGATTTGCTTCAGTTTTGGTCTCTACTTCAGCAGTTTTTGGACTATAATTTATTTAGCTTTTCAAGTCTAATCTACACCAACAAATAGTTGCTATTGCTCTTTGAAATGACCTATACACTTCTGAATATAAGGCAACTCGGTTTTAATGGAACAGGTAATTATACTGAAAATTATCTACAGAAAATTAGCATCTTCTCCTTAAAAATATTTTAATAGCTCTACTAGAAAAAAGAATGGTTACAAACCCTACAGGAATTGTGATTCTTCAAGGCGTTTAGTCAATGTGCATCCAACTATAGGTACACGTGCACCTCGTGTGAGAGAGACTGGACTTTTTTTTTATTTTTTTATTTTTTTTACTAGCAGTGTCCGTCAGGCTATGCATGTGCCTGTGCTTTCGTGTGCTCCTGTGTGAGGGCATAAAGGGTGGAGTGGCCACAGCCCTCCCTCAGTTCCCTCTCAATTCAAAGCCTGCATTGGTCAGGACTCCCAAAAGTGGGGACAGAGGGTGGGGTTATGGGATCCACAATATCTTAACTAACCTCAGTTGCTGTATGGTAAGTAATTGTCCTTTTTATGAGTATGTGTCAGTGTGGATCCCTCTAGAGGTGACTGACAAGCTGTATCCTACCCGGAGAGTGGGAATGAGAAGTTTCAGCTGTATCAGTCAGAGATAGAAGTACTGCACTCCCAAAGTTGGCATCTGATCTGGCTGCCACATCAAAACACGTTCAACAAAAGCTAGTGAATTGCTCCACATAACTGCCTTGCAGATCACAGAGACTAACTTTTCTGAAGCAGGTGGAAAATGCCACTTGAGCCCCGGGGAGTAGTCCTTGATGTTTGGACGGAGTGACTCACCAGCCAACTGATAACAGGTGGAAATATGCTGCATGATCCATTTCAAGTTTCTCTATGATGAGAGAGCTTGGCCTTTTGATACTGGATATAGTCACAAAGAGGTGGAGAAAGCCAGGAAAGTTTGGTCCTTTAATAATACAGGTAGGGAATATACCAAGGCTCTGGAGACGTCCAAGCATGCAGCTTCTTCTCTCTTGGCACTCAGCTTCACCTGAAGACGGATAAGGTGCTGGGGTTGGTTCAGGTGAATTTTGAGACCATCTTATAATTGATGAACTTGAGAGTGTGGTTTCATCACCATCTCGTCCCTATGGAAGGAGGAGTAACGCAGACTGGCAATAAGACCGTGGTGTTCACTAACTGTGCGATGAGGTAACTGCCATGAGAAAAACCATATTGATGGCAATGTGGTGTATTGAGCATTCTGAGAATGCTTCCTGGGACACTCGCTAAGCTTTAAAAGGAAAATGTGAGGTCCCATGTGGGAGTCAGGTCCTGACTGGAGGACAAGAATGAAGAAGGCCCTTGAGGAATTTCAGTATCATAAAGTGTGACAAGACAGTGTATGACTGTACTAGAACATGACTCGCCAATTTCACAGCAAGGTGAACCTTAAGGAGTTAAATGCTACCCTGTGTGTTTCAGGAGGGAAATGTAGTCCAGGATTTTTCAGTATTGGGGCCTGCACTGGGTCAATATTATTTTGAGTTGCCCATATGGAGAACCTTTTACATTTTGGAAAGTATGTCTTCCTGGTGGATGGTTTCCTGCTTTGTATAAGAATTTCCTGAACTTGTAGGGAGCAGCTTCTGTCAGCAGTGCTCAGCCAGTCAAAAATGACTACAGATCTGAGTGCTTTATCTGACTGAGGTTCCAGGATACTATGTCTGAGCAAACCAGGTGGTGTATAGGAGGCTTCTTTGATATCTCTACTAGGTTTGGCAGCCAAACTTGGACAGTATAAGGCTGTCACAATGACAAAGCCTTATCCTGTCCAATCTTGGAAGTTATTCTGGAGATCAGAAGAGTCAGCAAGAAAGCACACAGCAATCCCCAAGGCCACTGAAGAGGAAGGTGTCCGATGGGAACACTGCCTCCTCTGGAGCAGAAATTCAGATGTTTGGTGTCCTTTGTGGCAAATAAGTATATGGTGGGACACCCACAGACGACTGGTGCCTCCCCATACTGGGAGGGGGGCACAATCTAAAGGGGAAGACATGTGTGTCTCCCCTGCCCAGTGACACCCACCCCGCCCTGCATCCAGCCCAGGGCCGCCACACTCTCCAAGCCATATGTTACCTGTGGGGAGGGGGCTGTGTTCTGTTCTCTCCTTGTGTGTCCCCCTCCCACTCCCCAGGCACGTTCGGCCACTCTCCCTGGCAGCCGGGTGGGGTATGGGAAGGAGCTGCGTCTGCCTGAGAGCCTAGCTGCGAGGCAGTGATAGCCCGCTCCCTGCCTGGGCTAGGCTGCCGGGGGTGGGGTGGGATGTGGGGAGAGAGGGGCTCTGGCTCACTCAGCCTCTGTCCCCGCAGCAGGGCCCTGAAGGGGGACAGTGAAGGTGGGTGGGATGGTGGCAGGAAAGTAAAATGGATGGAGTATCCTGCTGATATGATTTCCAAAACCCACTTGTCCACAGTGATTTGCTTCCAAACTTGTTGGAAGTGAGAAAGGCCCCTGAAGCAAGGAAGGTATGCGAACTGTTGTAGCTGGTAAGGAGAAAGGGGGAGTAATTCAGAACCTCAACCAAACAATCAAAATTGGTGTTTTGATGATGAGGGTTGTGAGGTTGATACCTGTGTGGCAGACAGTCTCTTTCTGGAACCTCTGCCTTTTTCGTTGGGGTTCATAAGTTCTCTGGGAGTCAGAGAACTGAACAGGACAAGATCTCTGCGCTGTCTGGCACTTACTAAATTCCTTTTTATGTGCACGTGTGTAAATTCCCAGGGAATGTAGAGTGGCCCTGGAATCAAAGTATGCAGAGACTTTTAAGTATTCTCTGCAATCAGTTTTAGGTCATTGCAGGAAATGTCCTTAACTGTATTCTGGATCTAAATCCAAAATCCTGAGAGCTGAAGCCTGCAGGCCTCTCTCACGACTACCGCTGTAGAAATAAAGCAAGCACCTGTGTCAGCAGCATCCAGAGAGGTCTGCAGAGATGTTCTGGCAAGAGGCTGACCCTCTGTAATGATTGCCTGGAACTGATCCCTCTGTTCTGGTGGTAAATGCTCAACAAATTGAGCTTTGAGTAATTGGTGAAATATAATCATATCATCAACACCTGACAGTAGGTGATCCTAAACTGCAGAGCCACAGACGAACATGATTTGTGACCAAATAAATCAAGATGCTTCTGATCTCTATCGTACAGCATTGATTTAGCGTGGTGCTAACTTCCACGTTAATTGGGAAAGATGGAACATAATATGTTTTTTCAGCCCTTCTACAAGTGGGTGATATTGTCGCTGGGATATTACTTTTGGAGGATCCAGCAGAGCAGAACCTTATCAATAGGTAGTGAGTGCAATTCAGGCACATAACGCTGTAGGCAGACTATCTAGAAGTTTATGTTGTGACTCCTTAACCACCTCATCAAATGGTATCTGTAAGGAGGCTGCTACCATTTTAATAAGGTCCTGGAACTGTTTGAAGTCGTCAGCCAGGACTGGTGGGGCAGGCATGATTGCTTCATCTGGGGATGAAGAGGTGTTGGTTGGCATAGTGACTTTTGTCCATTCTTGCCTCCTGCTCCTTGAAAGTTCTCTTCTTGTACTTCGGGCCTTTGAGAGAAGGGATGGGGGGATAGTCTACCCCTATTGTGCTGACGAGTGATGCTGGGGGGAGGGGGGGGGGTCCTAGAGAATTGTTGGTAGTATGCCTCTCATGGCTCCCAGTATGGACAATGAAGAGGCCCATATGGTATAGGTGGGGGCATCCAAGAGTGCTCATACCACTGGGATTGATCTTGAAGGCGTCTTTTTGGAATATGCTCCTTCTCCCTAGAAGTCTCCATATTAATACTCCTCTGACAGTGAGGAGGGGAGCCCTGAACTTAAATCTGAGAAACTGATGAGAAATTCCCATCCTCCTCCTCAACATCACTTTATAGAGGTGGAGCATCGGCAGAAAAAGGTGATGACTCCGTCAGTACCGGGTAAATGTCTGGAGACCTAGAGGTCTTCAGTACCATGAACAGATCAGTACAGAACAAAGGGCAGCTAGGCATCTCTATCACAAAAGGTCTCATGAAAATCTAAACTCCTGCAATACCGACATGCTAAGTTCCCTCTAAGCTACGCAGCCGCCTATTAAGCGCTGCGCAGGTGCTTAGGGCTGTGGCGGGGAGAGATTCCTCTCCCCCAACCCTGGATCCAACCCAGCCTGGCCTGGACTCGCCGTGGCCGTGGGAGACGTGCCCCTCCCATAGCCCCAACCCAACCCCGGCACGGACCTGCCACAGCTGTGGGAAGGCACTCCTCCCGCGGCCCCAACCCAGCCCAGACCTGCCACGCCCGTGGGAGAGGCACCCCTCCTCCCCAGCCCAGGTGCTGCTGTGGGGAGAGAGAGCTGGGGGGAGTCCTCTCTCCCTGCCATAGCCCAGGGGCAGCCTGCACCCCAAACCCCTCATCCTCAGCCCCACCCCAGAGCCTGCACCCCCAGCGCAGTCCTCACTCCTCCTGCACCCCAACCCTCTGCCCCAGCCCTGAGCCCCCTCCCACACTCCGAACCCTTTGGCCCCACCCCTGCCACATGAATTTTGTTATGTGCACCGATATGGAGGTGATGTGTGACACATCACCCCCATAGTGGTGCACATAACAAAATTCATTCCGCACATGGGTGGGAAAAATTAGAGGGAACACTGCCAAAATGGTGTTCGGTACCAAGGCAGCAGCCTGAGTAGAGGTGATTGTAGCAGAAGGAATGGATGGTACCAAAGGCTTTATGCACTCCGAGAAGTGCCTGCCAGATGATAGTCTGGTCTTCTGTGGTACCAAATTGGTAGATACCAAGTGCCTGAGTGATTCTATTGGAACAGATTTAAAGGTGGTCGTCTTCTCCTTGCCACCTTGATTCCCAGATGGTACCGAAGATCTTCCGGAGCTGGAACCCTTAGATTCTTTGGGTTTAATGGTGGTCGCAGTACCTGAGGAATCTGCAGCCTCATGGGTACTGAGTAGGGAACCGCTGGGCACCAAAGTAGTTGTCTCAATCAGCAACAAGGGTTTCTTTGAGGTAGATTCACTACTTGAGGAACCTGAACTCTGTTTCCTAGAGTCTTTTTGAGAAGATTCTTGAATCTTCCTCTTAGAAACTCCAGGGGAGTGTTGTGACGAAGTGGCTGAGGCAGCCGACTTCCTTGGAGGCTGGTATACAAGGTGGCGGGGTCCTCTGGCCTGGGTCAGAAGCGGGATGGAGGGAGCTCTCCATCATGAGGTGGCACAATTTAATCTCCCAGTTCTTTCTGGCTCTTGATTTTAAGGACAGGCAAAAATTACACTTTTGGGGAATTGTGACTCTCCAAAGGAACAGGTACATCAGGAGTGCCCATTGCTCACAGGACAGCCTCCCAGCACAAAAGGCAACATTTAAAACCCAGATTGCCAGGCATACCCTCCCAACAACCTAAAGGTCCCCGCAGGGGAAAAAAACTGAAACAACAACGATCCTCACAAGATTTTTGTGTGTGTGTGATTTAACTACAGCTAACCATAATTTACTACTACTACTACAATGAAGTTAAGTAAAATTATGAAAAAAATTATAGTTGAGGTAAGCTCAACTTAGACACTGTTGAGGCTCCGTCTCAGGCTGAGGCAGCTGAGAAGAAATTGAGGGCAGTTTACTTGTGCAGCTCTATATAGCCACGGTGCAGTGCATGAGGTAGAGTAGAGAGCAGGCACGGGCCAAAGGGGCACTGCTACCTAAAATCTCTGATCACAGGTGCATGTGCTCCTGAAGTGAGGAACCCATACGGACACTATTCAAAAAAGAACAGGGCTCACACATGGCTCTGATGGACACTCGCACACCTACAGTGGGATCGGGGTGAAAGTAACACTCAACTCTTACCGGTACGGGGGCTGGCTCCAGTCAGCATCCCCCAGCCAGCCCATCCGCGCTGCCTGGCCCTTTTAAATCGCCGGCTCCGGGGCAGATGCTCCTTTTGCCCCCCACTGTCAGTGGCCGGGGGGGGGGGGGGAAGGGGCAGCGACGTTAAAGCTTTAACGTCAGCTGCTACGGGCTGGTTCTGGTGGCCACTTTTTACCAATACGCCATACGGGCCCGAGTGGGATCCACACTGACACATACTCAAAGAAGGACAGTGCCTTTTACACAAAGGAGTTATTCATTTTGGTTGCTCCTTTAAGACTTTTGAATACTTTAAGCACTGATAATTTGGTCTTGTGTCTGCATGTCAGGTAGACTTCAGCCTATCACTCTAAATAGTAACATCACAGGTTCCCCAGCTCCCTGTGCTCACATTCTGGGCACTCTGCTTGGAAAGTGACTGAAGTGGAGTAGAGGATGGATGGAGCATTACATATGAGGATAGCTTTATATGGAGAAAAATTAATACTGCTTAATTAAGAGACGTAGTTTTCCTTGTCTCCCTTAGCATTAAATCACAGGGTTATCTAAAAATAATACATAGGCAAATTGATGAAAACATGCTATTCAGCTTCTAAAAAACATTAAGAGAATATCTAAATCATTGCAAATAAAACTGTGCAGCAGGAGCTCACAATGTTTTTGAGCAGTTTAAATCAAACTTAAATAAGTTGCAATTCCTAGGATAATAAAGCAAGTTTTGTAAATGACCTTTTATTATGGAGTGGACTGTCTGAAAAGCAACTTCTCTATATGAATAGTGTCAGGGTACAGAAATAAAGAACCCCATCTTTCTTGGTAAAAAACAAGTCTATTCTATTTACTAAACAACTAAAGGCTCTTGTGCTTGAAATATAATAGGGCTCTTCTGACATTTGCCATGTAGTGTAAGCTGTTTATGCCAGACTTAAATGACTGATATTAATGCTTTTGATCCACTCTTGAAATTTACATGGTAACTAGACGACACTATAAGGAGCAAAGACAAGTCTGGCCTTTGATACAGTACATCTTTTAATAGTCTAAAAAAACCCAAAACAACCACCCAGTAGATCCTCACATTCCTGGCAGATGTAACAACTAAAAATGTTATTTTCCAAAGCAGGTACCTCAAATTACAAGAGTTCAAAAGCTCTGAAAGTTTGTTAGTCTCACTTTGGCACCAGGAACCTGAGAGCCTAAGCTTTCTACACCCTTCATGAAACAAGATACTCAACTCAGAGGTCAATGAGGGGGAAAAATACCTCAAAATGCACTCTACAGAAGGAGAAAGCAAATGAGAAAAGAGAAGGGAAGCTCACTATTACCTGAAAAAAAATGAAGCATTAAATTTGTAAAGGAATAAGTAGGGGGCCTAGAACACCCCTGACCACTTTTGTTTGCAGAGACAGAACTTCAGGGAGTTTGACAGTTGGGCGGAAATAACCTGCAAATACTACAGCTGTGCCAATCTGTGCACAGAGAAAGACAAGATCCCAGCAATATTGACTAATGAACAGGTTAAGCTAGTACTAACTATGCATTTGCATAAATCATTAAAGCCTTAATTTCCAATAGCCTCTGGAAAGTTTTCTAGTGTGGTGTCTTAATTTCAAATGATGGTTAAGAAGAAAGTTGCACAATATTTTTCAAGCAGTAAAGAATCCTTACCTCAGACCTTTAAACAAAGAAAAATAAATAAATAAAAGCAAATAATCTTTTCAAAATGGAAACATGCTATAAATAAGCCACATAAGGGAGTGGAAAACCACAATCAACCAAATAGCCAGCCAAGCTGAGCCCCTGTCTTCCAGTTCATAACCCAATATGCCTACAAATGGCAAATTATAACCTATTAGCAAAAACAAAAACTAAGGTTGCATCAAGAAACACACCACTCATTCAAATTCTTTAAATCTTGAAAATAAGTAAAGGGAATTCTTCAGCTTTTTATATCACCTACCATACCGTCAAAAACACATTCCATAAGGCATTTGTTTCTATCTTCAGGAGATACTGAAAAGCAATATTCATCCGAACTTCATGAAACTCATGCTTGTAAGGGCAAAAACCTTATTAGTAATCCTGTGCTCTCTTTTAGCCACACATTGGCTCATCTACTGTCATGGCGTCACTTCATCTGAAAAGTTATTCTATTTAACATTACTGAGGTCACTGTTCAGGTTCTGCATTGGCGTGTGAATTTTATGCAGTGATCAAAAGTTTTTTTTTTAAATTACCTTTTGTGTAATCAACAACTGCCTCCAAAGCTGCTATTCGGATGTCCACAAAGTGTCCATATTCTGCATATGTTTTAAAGAGAGCAGGATCACTGGGGACATGTCCATTCTTCTGAAGTACACGAATGGCTTTCAGACAGCTAGATCAGGGTGGGGGTGAAGAGGAAGGACAATCTGCAGTGAGTTTCTGGAATATCAATCACTGTGAATAAAGCTATTTTCTTCAATATTATGATATTAATTTGTAAACTTCACTGCAAACTTTCTAGGATAAATCTATCCAAATTACTATACCACCATGAGTTTTTATAGTTGTCAGGGCTGTAGGCACACAAAATTAATAAAAGATGAGTTTATACAGTAGATAGAAACACTGGACCAAATTCCCTACCGGAGCAAATTCACTCCTCTTGGCTTCAATGGAGCTGCTCCAACATACACTGGCAGAAAATTTGGCCATTATGTTTTGTATTCTATATATTGTCCCAATTGTTTCTTTTGCATAATCTTCATAAATTTACTGTGAATAATAAATATGGAATACATAATGTGATCATTTAACATTGCCATTAAAAATATATATTTTTAGATTTTGATGATTTGAGTGCTTAATTTTTCAACATTAAAGTTTCATTAACACTAGTTTTTGCATTTATTTGTTCTGTGAGGTTTTAATTTTCTTCCTGATATTTTCAAGTTTTCTTAATTCTATGGTTTTAAAAATACCTGACATACTTTGCAATATTTTTTAAATGAAAGAATGGTTTTTGCATGCCTTTTAGTGTCCTTATGCCAAAAAATATTTTCCTGCATTCTGTTAATGCCCTTTTTTGTGTATTTAAAATAAAGAGAACACATCACTTAAGGCTAGGGAAAGTAAGCTCAATTTGATTACATCAGTGTTAACAGCAGGATGTAGGAAATTAAAAAACAAACAAACATTAAACATGACTAGGTCTATTCTCTCTTCATATTTGAATAAGTTTTAGAAATTATTAAATCATACCTGACTGTAATGGTATGTCTGTAACTGGGCAGAAGCTTTTCCATATTTAAGAACCTGGTAATCTCCTCAAGTATAAGTCGAACATCAGGATTTAAATTATCCAGAGTTCGAACTTCATTGTTCACACTGACTGCAGGCGTTACAGAGTTGGCTAGTGCGTCAATCAGTTCAGCACGATAATAGTTGTCTGAAAACTGAATCAAAGGACCATCAATTGAACAAAGAGAGGCAGAGCACATTGCACCATTTATTTTTTTACGATAAAACAAACAATGCTAAAGCTCTTAGTTCAGTTTACTCCTGCACTAAATGTTTAGATAATAGCTGTCTAAAGAGTCACCTTCTGCATCAAAAAATAAAACATTCACTATTAAACTGAATGATTTAGTTGCTAGTGCACATACTTTTGAACTTAATATAGCAGGAAGAATATAGTAAAAAAATCTATGAATATTCTGTTAATAGTCACACTCTGACCCCTCTCCCCCAAATCTGTGAATGGAATGTTTTTCTCATTTATTAGATCTGAAATAAGGCCCAACACTTTCAAACATGCGTATCTTACATTAGGCACTTCAATTCGCATTTAGATGCCTAAATTTTCAGAGGTAGTAAAAATTCAAACTCTTACTGGTGTTAATGGGTGCTGTAGCGCTTCTAAAAGTCAGGACACTTTTTATTAAGGTGCATACATATGGATTTCCATGTCCAGCTCTCTCCCCCTTGGTGCTTCTAAGGTCCTCATCAATGTAGTACATTTGCAACATCCTTGTGAAGTAGGGAAGCATCATCCTAATTTTGCATGTAAGGATTTGGGGCATTGAGTGATTAAGCGACGTGATCAAGATCAAACAGGTGGTCTGTGGCACAGCTGAGAATTGGCCCTCAGTTTTCAGAGACCCAATCCAATGCCTTAAACACAAGACCATTCCTCTTCCTCGATACACCCAGGTTCCTAACTGTGCTTATTTTGCCTAATTTAAATAATGACACATTTTATTTACAACATTTTCCTGAAATGTCCTCTTGGTGAGTGTGGCATGGAAAGACGGTTACCTTTTGTAACTGTTGTTCTTCAAGATGTGTTGCTCCTGTCCATTCCATTGTAGGTGTGTGTGCTCGCCACATGCACTGGTTCCGGAAGATTTTCCCTCAGTGGTATCCGTAGGGGATGGGCTCTGGCACCCTCTGGAGTTGCGTGCGTATGCGCCGGTATAAGGGATGCTGCCGGCTCCCCCCGCCTCAGTTACTTTGTGACAGAACTCCAACAGAAGGGAAGGAGGCTGGGTCATGGAATGGACATGAGCAACACATCTCGAAGAACAACAGTTACGAAAGGTAACTGTCTTTTCTTCGAGTGCGTGCTCATGTCCATTCCACTGTAGGTGACTCCCAAGCAGTACCATCAGAGGTGGGTAAGAGTTCATGGATGTGTCGATTGCAACACAGCTCTGCCAAATCCATCATCATCTCTGGCTTGCTGGGTGATGGCGTAATGCATCATGAACATGTGTACTGAAAACCACGTCATGGCCCTGCAGATGTCCTGGATAGGGACATGTGCCAGGAAGACAGCCGAAGACACCTGAGCCCTAGTCGAGTGAGCCTTCACTACTACTGGTGGAGGCACAGCCTGCGCCAACTCGTAACAAGTACGGATGCAGTTGGTGATCCAATTGGAAATCCTTTGAGAGGACACCAGAAGGCCCTTCATCCTGTCCGCTATCGCGATAAAGAGATGGGTTGATCAGCGGAAGGGCTTGGTGCGCTCCAGGTAGAACACCAGGGCGTGCCTTACATCTAGAGCGTGCAGCTGCCTGACCTCATTGGTCATTTGAGGCTTTGGACAGAACAACGGGAGGAAGATATCCTGATTGACACGGAAGTGTGATACCACCTTTGGCAGGAAGGCCGGATGGGACGCAGCTGAACTTTGTCCTTGTAGAATATCATGTACGGGGGCTCCGAAGTGAGGGATTTAATTTCGGAAACATCTCGCTGAGGCAATAGCTACAAGGAATGCAACCTTCCATGACAAGTGGGAAAGGGACCAAGAAGCCATACGCTCAAAGGGCGGACCCGTGAGCCTGAAGAGGACCAGGTTGAGGTCCCATTGGGGAACCAGGTCCTGGACTGGTGGAAAGAGTCTTTCAAGGCCTTTCGGGAACTTGATTGACATCTCATGCGAGAACACCGTGGATGCAAGGATGGAAGGCCAATATGGCTGCCAGGTGCACCTTGATCGAACAAAAGGCTAGACCTTTAAGTGAAGTAGGTAATCCAGGATGGACTGCAGAGACAACTGAGTCGGGGAGATATTCCGCTCTAACGCCCAGCAGGAGAAACACTTCCACTTTGCCAGGTAAGTTGCTCTGGTGGAGGGCTTTCTGTCCTCCAAGAGAACATGCTGTACCTGACTAGAGCAGGCTTGTACCTCTGGATTCAGCCACGCTGTATCCAAGCTGTGAGGTGGAGAGAGGTGAGGTCTGAGTGCAGGAGTCAACAGTGATCCTGCGAGAGTACATCCGGGCAGCTGGGAAGTGGCCACGGAGCTGCAACTGCCAGGTCCATGAGCATGCCGAACCAATGCTGGCGATGCCAGGCTGGGGCGAGCAAAATGACCCATGCCTTGTCCCTCTTGATTTTTTAGAGGACTTTGCTGATGAGCAGAATTGGAAGAAAGGCGTACATCATGTCTCCTGACCAAGACAAGAGAAAGGCATCGGATAGTGAGCCTCTGCTGAGGCCTTGGAGAGAACAAAACTGACGACACTTTCTGTTCTGTCTGGTGGCGAACAAGTCCACTCGGGGAGCTCCCCACTTCTGGAAGAGCATTCTGATGTCCTCCGAGTGAAGGGACCACTCGTGGTGAGAGAAGGACCTGCTGAGGCAATCCACCAGCGTGTTCCATACGCTGGGGAGGTGCAAGGCTTCCAGGTGGATTGCATGCTGGATGCAGAAGTCCCATAGACAGAAGGCCTCCTGGCACAGAGCCGACGATCAAGGTCCCCCCTGCCTGTTGACATAGAACACGGTGGCCGTGTTGTCCGTCAACATCTGCACTGCCTGGCCAGACAGTTGGGGAAGGAAGACACTGCAAGTCAGGCAGATGGCTCTGAGCTTCCTGATGTTTATATGCAACGCGAGCTCCTTTCTAGACTATAACCCTTGAGTCAGCAGTGTACCGAGATGCACTCCCCAATCAAGGTCGGATGCATCCGAAATCAGGGAGACCATTGGTTGCGGGCTCGTGAACAGCACACCTTCCAACACCAGAATCAGGTCGAACCACCACTGCAGAGAGGTAAGTACCCGCGGAGGGATCGTGATGACCTTGTCTAAGTGATGTCTGCCCGGGAAGTAGATCAACTCCAGACACATCTGGAGGGGACGCAGACTGAGTCTCGCATGTTGGAAAACGTAGATGCATGCTGCCATGTGCCCCAATAGTCTGAAACTGACCCAGGCAGTGGCGAGCGAATGGGCAGTGACGATGGCAATCAGATCTGACATTGCCCTGAACCTGGCCTCTGGCAGGAATGCTCTGGCTCGGGTAGAGTCTAGCACCTCTCTGATAAACTATCTGTTGGATCAGGATCAATGTTGATTTTTGTTCGTTTATCAACAGGCCCAGAGCTTGAGAAGTGGCTCGCAACATCTTGATGCTGCACTGGACCTGGACCCTGGAGTGGCCCTTGATGAGCTAGTCTTTAAGGTGCAAGTAAATCTGGATGCCCCAACATCTGAGGTATGCTGTCACCACCGACATGCGTTTCGTAAATACCCTTGGTGCCGTTGCTAGGTCAAAAGGAAACACTGCGAATTGGTAGTGGACTGTCCCAACTACGAAACGTAGGAACTGTCTGTGTCCATGAAATATCGATATGTGAAAGTAAGTGTCTTTCAGGTCGAGGGCGGCGTACCAGTCTCCCAGATCCAGGGAAGAAATGATGGAGGCCAAGTTATCTACTAACAGTTTTGCTGAATCCGTGTGTATACTTACACATTATATGTTCATATACATATAAATTAGTAGCACAGGGCATTGTACAGAAAAGACTATTGCTCTATATAATGCCTATAACAAGAGAGAGTCATTAAAATAGATCAAACATTTGTAGGAAGGTTCCTTACCTTATTTTTCCTGTTGTCATTGTACTTGATTAGGTCTAAAATAAATGTTAAAACCTCTTTAGGACAGAGGTTATGAACATCCCTCAGCAAGGCCATGGCAACAGGCATAGTCTGTGTGAAGATTAAAATAAAATTCTTATTATATTAGCAGGAAAAACAAAAACATTAAATATTAAATCAAACAATGAGCAATGAACAGTTTTACTCTTTGAAAAGTCAATATTTAGATTGCTTTTGAAAGTCAGACTTCATACCTTATATACAAAGGGTTGCACAATTTTTAGTTGAAAATACTGTGAAGTTATTTTCTAAAAACAGTTAGCTCTGACGGAGACAGACTTGAAATGGCTCTGAATATGCAGGAGAGGAAGTTGATGCCAAGCAAATAAGGCTAAACATGGCAAATGAAACATCATGAGAAGCAGAATCTAAAATTTAGGAAGCTGAGGGTTAACATGCGGTGGGAAGAGAAACAATACTGAAGGTAGCAGGAGAGAATAAACAAAGATCAAAAGCATTTGCAAGAATATGAAAGAAGGCTGGGATATATATGAGAGAGAGAGAGAGAGAGAGAGAGAGATGGTGAAAAGGGTGAGTATTTTTGGAAGGGAGGAGTGGGAGAAGAAGTTTTACTAAAGTTAGGACAGAACTCAATAACCCAATTTTTTTTAAAAACAGAGCTTGACAGGAAATCATTGTCAATCCTTTCAATTGTTATTATTTTTTATCACAATAGCAAGGAGGGGCCTCAAAAGATTGGGGCACCTTTCTGCTGGGCACTGTACACATACAGTATAAAAGACAGTCCTTGACTTGAGAAGTTTAGAATCTAAATTTAGATGGAACAAGTGGGTTTGACAAACCATAGGATGGAGCGGGAGAACAAAGGGCAACAGTGATAAGATTATTCCATTCTACAGGCTAACTAGTGCACAACTTCATGATTTCAGATTCAATAATAATGACATTTGAATAATATTTGTGTCATAAGAGATTCTTGGACATTAATGAATTCAAAAAACAGCTGACAAATAATATGAATATTTAACTTTAGGTAAGAGGAACAAAAATTGTTTAACAATGGTAACTAAAATAGTAAGTTCTGTGTAAGATTACGTTTGCACATACTCGCAAAGCATATTCCTCTGTTATGCCTGTATACTTGGTTCTAATAGTGAAATATATTTTAAATTTAAATGATTCCTGCTCTCTCTTAGCTATTCAGAAAGAAGAACTGTTATAACTTTCAATGTACTGTCTGCTGACAAGAATGGAACAGACAGCATAACAAAGTTAGATACAATCATCAGACAGATTGTGGAGAGAACCAGTGATTTTGGCTTGTGGCTAAGACAGTGTTCTTACTATTTATATTGTGGAATTTGTTATTTGTAGAAAAAAACTTCTTCCTCTGACATCTCTTTAAAAAGTACAATGAGAAAACATATTTTACCTTTTGCAGAAAGTAGCTTTGAAAGTTCATGAAGTTGTTGGTCTTCACAATGTTTGGACAACTTTTACAACAAAACATTCGGGTAAAGAGTGACTTCATGGCTGGTGGTCCTGTCCATGTACTTACCATGGAATTTGCAATCTATATAATTAGGGGGAAGGGAAGGCACATTATCATCACCTCTGCAAGTTTATCATAGGCTGAACAAAAGCACACATATTTGTTTCCAATAATTAAAAAAAATACAATAAAACTACTCTTTTCAACAGAAACATTTTTATCAATATAATATCTCGAACATACCTTCTATGCACTGGAACTAAAGCGTGTGGAACTCATTTTACTCATAGGAAGTCTGCAACTAATTACCATTGCACGATCAATTTCTGTTTTTAATTATTTCCTCCTTTTATATTTTAGACAAATATTTTCTGTTCATTAAGCCAAGTTTTCTGTCTCTACAGAAGCCAATTACGGAAGAGGCATTTGCAATAACAACTTCCCAAATTTACCCTGCCAATAACCTCAACCTAGATTTCAACCACGCGTCAACCGCCCCAAGAGTAAAAGACCACCCCAAGAGTAAAAGGCAATTCAGGCTCCTGTCTAGCTGTAGTCATGGACCATGAGCAGACTGCAGTCAGGCAAATCTTCTTGAGATCTGTTTCATCCTGTTCTGAGATCTTTAGTGTATAGAACAGTAAATGTCTGCAGAAATGAATATGTATATTATATTTATTGATAGAATTTTTAATGTTACCAGCAGAACTCCATGCATTCTATGATTCTGCAGCAACAGAGGAGCAGTTTGCCTTTGGTAAAGGACACTCCACAGAAGAGTAAGGAAAAAATATTCCTTATATACTGCAAGACTGAATGGGATGTGTGATGATGGTGTTCTGACCAAGTCCTGACACAGCCACATTAATGTTTTCCCTCTAATTTGTTTAGAAGGGCGACAGTTTCTTCCAGGAAACAATTTTCAGTCAAACAGAGCAAGAAGCATTGAGCAAACAGGGAACTGCTCAGTTTCTTGGGGAAAGGCAAAGAGAGAAGGAGTCAAAGAGAGAAAATGCCTCTCTAGAGGTTGGCAGCTCCCTTCCCAGTGACAGAAGTTCCAGTGCTTCTAACCCAAGAAGCCAAAATTGATCCAAATCCTCGCCCAGTGAGAAACCTCCCATCTTCATGCCCATGGCTGCCAAATCCTTCTGTTTCCCTGAGACAAAGGTTATTATGAAAATGGGAGCTATATCCTCAATTCTGAAATTTCTGTAGCAGTGTAAGACAAACACATTCGGAAGCTGTATTACCAAAGATTAAAACATCAACACAGTATAAACTGTTATTTAAATAAAGACTGCATACCATAATTTTTTAAAAAGCGTTTGTATTAAGTTTCCATTTATTTTAAGCAATTTGCTGCAATATATATAGCAGGGGTGGCCAAACTGCAGCTTGCGAGCCACATGCAGCTCTTTTACAGTTGAAGTGCGGCTCGTGAAACCCCCCACTTCTTCCCCTACCAGGCTGGGGGGAAGGGGGAAACGTAGGACTTCTACCCTGCGGTAGGGTGGTGGGAATAGGGGCTTCTGCCAGAGATGACTGGTGCCTGCTGAGAGTTGGGGGACACAATTTAAAGGTTCACCCCTCCCCCAATAGCCTGGTAGGGGAAGAAGTGGGGGGTTTCACCCCCCTCCCCCGGCATGTCCACCCTCTTACCCTCAGTGGCCACTTCCTGCAGCTCTCAAGTGTTAGCTCTGTGTGGAGAGGCAGCAGCAAACAGCTGGGAGCTTCAGGGAGGGGACGCTGCTTTAGCTCCGCAAGGAGAGGCAACAGCAAAAGCAGTAGCTCTCCCTGCAGCTCCCAGCTGTTTGCGGCTGTCTCTCCCCATGTCCGAAGCTCGCAGCTTGCCAGCTCCAGCAGCTGCCATGCAGAGAGAGGGCCTGGCAGCACCATGTGACTGAGCGGGGCCAGCAAATGCTAGCAAAAATCTGGAGGGACATGTGCCCCCCTCCACACATGTCCTCTGGCTTCTGCCCAGTGGGGAGGGGTTCTTGGGGCTTCAGCCCCTGGGACGCGCCTGCCAGGGCTCATGACTTCAGCAGGAGCGGGGCTGAAGTCCCAAGCCCCGGCAGGTGCCTCCGGCTCTCGAACTTCTGAATATTGTTGTATGCAGCTCGGAGGGTCAGTAAGTTCGGCCACCCCTGATGTATAGGGCCAAGATCATCTATATTAAATTGAGCCAACAGCAGTATCTTTAGTATATTTTTATATTTTTTAACTTAGTCACATTAATTTCTTACCTTCTCAATCACTGACTTAGCCACTTTTTCTGTTTCTCTATTATTCTATTTACATGCTATAGTTTGTATGTGGCCTTTAGTGGAGATCTTCCATGCATGCATGAATTAAATGAATGACCCAGTTTTCCAAACCACAAGGTAAGAAGCTTGTCTCGAGTTATTTCTACTTTTAGGGAATATATAAAAGCTCTAGGACAGCTTCAATGTTCCCATCTAACTTACACTGTTCCCATCATATTCATCTAACAATATATTTTTAAGAGTTCTAACGTACCCTATACAGTATGTCATAATAAAAAAAGTTGGCTGTTCATTCCTCCTGAAATATGATCACATAGCAATGGAGGATCTTTAATGCTAAATTGTGATGCTACAGCACAACAGCATCACTGTCCATTTAGCAGAAGGGAATGGACCCAAAGCTTAAGTGTCCCACTCAAAAAAGAATTAATTTTACTCAAGAACTCTGCTTTCCCTTTTCTCTTCACGGTCATTTCCCCAGGAATCACGTACTCAGGAAGCTGTACAGTTGTTATTGCATTTTCTTCACTTTTGATACAGGTTCGCTGAAAAATCATTACCTGGTTGATGATAGTATCAGCCTCTAGGCCAGCTGTGGTACATTTTAATGTCAACTAAGATTGTATTTAAATAACCAGCATGGCTAGAAAGTCCAACATTCATACTACTGTTAAAATCTCAGACCATTACAGCTCAACGTGCCATCTGGCTGCTTCTGCTACTAATAGTTTTGAATGGAATATCTTAAGCAGATGTTTAATTCAACTTAGTTACTAATTAATGTTTTATCCTAGAATATCACATACTACTTCTGTGCATCAAAATAAAAATCCATAGTTCTGCAACCCAACATTTCACAATAATAATCACATCTCTAGTTAGGAGCCAACCATATTTCAAATAACCAGGGGAAATTTTGATTTTGCTCAATAAAGTTAATAAAAACTGAACACCTTTAGTCTTTGTTAAAATTAAAGTGAGTTGACAGTGAGAAGTGTTGTTGTAGCTGTGCTGGTACCAGGATACTAGCGAGACAAAGTGGGTGAGGTAATATCTTTTATTGGATCAATTTCTGTTGGTGAAAGAGACAAGCTTTTGAGCTTACACAGAGCTCTGAGTACCATTCCCAGAGCTGAAAAGCTCTGTGTAAGCTCAAAAGCTTGTCTCTTTCACCAACAGAAATTGGTCCAATAAATTATATTACCTCACCCACTTTGTCTCTCTGATAGTGAGAACACAGTTTTCCTACTATCCGCCTTAAGGTAAAATTGGCACTAAAATGCATCAAATTATACTTTCTCCCCACAGTATTTCCCTATGAAAGGAAAAAAATCCTGTCCACATTGAGCTGCATCAAACTGTTTCACCAGAAACTATTCATTCCAAAATTGCCACTGTGGGGTTTTAAAAACCCTTTATGGACTTGCTCAGAACCTGGGGTTCATTTTGTATTCCTCACACTTCCAGACCGCAACCAAATCCTGTTTCATTTTCCTCACAACTTTTAAGAAGAATTGACCTTTCTGTTCCTGCTGTCAATCCCTAAGCATATTCTTCCTTAACTACAGCAATCACCTCCTCTCCCTTAATTTAAGGCTGGCAAAATTTGGCCCTTTACTAGACAGTAATCTTCTTGGGACTAACAGGGACCAGGGCTACCTTTGTCTTTGTATAGCACCTAGCACAATGGAATACCCTGGGCACTACTGCAACATTGATTATCTTCACCATCACCAATCGCTCAATGAAAAATGTTCAAGCCAAAAACTTTCTCAACCATTGCTTCAGCCATGTCTTCCCTCTCTTGATATTCCATTTGACTGACTTCTCATTATGCTGCACAGGAAGTTCAAATTTCTTTCCCTAGTTTTTAAGTCCCTACACATCTCTGATGTGGTCTCCTTTTGCCTTTTCCACTACCAAAGATGCCAACTGAAAGTGCCTTTCATCTCACACATCTGTACCTTCTTCCATTTTGTCTCTTTATACTTGGAATATCCTTTCAAAATCTACATGTCAAGCCTTCACCCTCAAAGAACTCATGAAAAAAACACTTCTGCCACATCCCCTAAAAATATGAGGATATGCATATTTATATGTATATACGTGTGAGTGTATATACACAAACAAATCAATATGTGTGTAGTAACTGTATAACCAAATATCCATAATCATATTCTTCCATGCTTCAGTCTGGTTTATGTTATAGCCTCACTTGTCTGTCAAATCATTTAGATTATAATCTTTTGGGGGGCTGGGATCTGTCTTTTCTATGAAACACCTACCACTTGCAAGGACATCACCTTGTTCATATTGCTACACTCAGCAGAACTTACTCTGTTTACCAGGAGCAAACAGTACAGTGATAAAAGTGTTCAGTATAATAAGCAGTTTTTAGAGTGAAAAATGAAATGAGTGGAGATGCTATCAAAGCTGTTCTTTTTTAATACACCTCTACCCCGATATAACGCGACCCGATATAACACGAATTCGGATATAATGCGGTAAAGCAGTGCTCCGGGGGGGCACTCCGGTGGATCAAAGCAAGTTCAATATAACAGTTTCACCTATAATGCGGTAAGATTTTTTGGCTCCCGAGGACAGCGTTATATCGAGGTAGAGGTGTATTCACTTTTAAGCAAGACACTTAATGAGTTTTTCATAATGAATTCATACAGAGCACGCCAATAAATATGCACGTCACTGTTGAGTCAAACTGGCAGTATCAATGCCAGCACATAATGGAGAAAGTGTACTTTTATCTTTTGTGTTAGTATTTTGTAATGCTAAAATACGTTGCCACAAGTTTTTGATTTTGAAAATAACGTTACTCTAAATATATTTTCAAACAGATATATATTGTATACATCCTCGTAATGACAGAAAGAAAGTTCAGAGAGATTAATCTATTGCACACCAGAAAACATTCAGCTACTCCTTGATTATGCTTCCTTAAGATTTTTTTTTAAATTTTCGCTCTTTTGACATTTCCACCTGTAAGTTTCGGTGATATCCAATTTGCTTTTCATTTGAACTCCTTTAGGACTTACTAATTTTGTAACCAAACTGTTTCTCCCCCCCCCCCCCCTTTTTAAGTCAACAAATTGATTCTTAATTTTCAAATGCAGACTAACATTACATTTATTTTTGCACCACTCAACCTAAAGAGATATACTGCAACAATCTGAATGCACATAGTAGTCTCTCTCATGCTATAAAGGTGAAATTCACCACTTCACCAGATTTCTCAGAAGAAGGGCCAAGGACTTTCCCACCAAAATAAAATACATTTTGGCTCTCTGAAAATTTTTTAAACAAAAGTTCTTTTATTTCTTCAACTTAATGAAATCTGGAAAAATCCCTTGTGGTTTAAATGTCTGACATCTCAATTTTGACAATTATTATGAAAGCTTTCTGCAGTCTCCATTTACAGACTAAAATAATAAAGCTTTCCTTTCAAATCAGTCATGTTAAAAATACTTGGCAAACCACTTTAAACAGGCCAGATATCAAGCCAATTTAAGAACTGTGATGATTTTTGACTCATTTTCAAATGTTTACAATGTCTAGCAGATTTCTCTCATTATTTCTGTGCTATGTGATCTCACCTTTGCAAGACAGAAGCAGGCCAGCATTCTCACTCGGTAGAAACATTGCTCTTGTTCTAGTATATCAGTCAGGGCAAGTCGCGATGCTGGAGTGGGGAACTTTTCCAATGCCAAAATGGATTCTTCCTGTGCAACTACATCTCTCTCATACCGAAGCTGATATTGCCACATGAAGTCAGCTTGTTCAAATTCTACCTTCCTCAATACAGACATATCTGGATCTATTCTAATCCAGAGTAAAGGAGAATCAGCACTAAAAAAAGACACACAAAACATTCACAGCTTAAAACATTGTAAGCCTACAATAGTAAATAAAAAAGATGTCTCAGCTAATTGTAAATTAACAAAAAAAAGCTAAACCACTGTTAAACATGCTAAACTGGTAGCCATATGACAGGCAACAGCAAAATAAGTAATAGTCTTGATGTGTTTAATTCTCTTTCCTCAGAGACTGTATCTGGCATGGTTGAACAATGCTTAGACTACCCACACAATGGCCAATTAGAGACAATTGCGCTGATGGTTTTTAACATGTGGTGAGCTATCATGGTGGAAACTGACAGGACTCACCAGCTCATTTCACATATACCTAATAGCTATTAGAAGATCCAAGTATAACTATACAGGATTTAAAGTAGTGACCTAGAATCAAAAGGTTCCATTAACCATCATTTCACTCCCCCAAATTAAATTCTCCAGTGGTGCCCTCCAAAAGGGTGTTTTCCTCCAATACAATGTTATATAGCACTGTAGCCATATATGACGCTTTACAGGCAAAAAAAAGGCCTGTTCCAAGAAGCTTATCATGTAAAAGTCAATAACACAGCAAGATGATGACACTCAATGATAAACAACGGACAGTGAGAGGGCACAGGAGGAGGAGAGTTATCAATAATGAACATAAGCATATCTCATGCTCTTAATGTATACATCTTGATATGAAAGAATAACCAAAAGAAGCAAGTTTTAAGAGGGATTTAGAGAAAGAAAGAGCTTGTATGATATACAGAGACAAAGAAGATGTTCTAGGCATATGGGGGAGATACGGAGAAAAAAATGCAGTCACTTGTGAGAAAAGGAGACCACGAGTACAAAAGAGAGAAGAACTGGCAAAACTTCTGGGGGGAGGGAAAGCAGTGGCACTGAGAGGTAAAGTAGCTTGCCCAAGCACACACAGTGGTACATCCAGAAATAGAACTCAGGGCTCCCAAGTCCCTGTGCAGTGCCCTAGCCACTTGACCATAAATGACCAGAACCACTTACAGTTAATTGTGGTCATTTCTTCTTTTGTACATGATACTTGTACTATTTGTCAAATTATTTCTGTGTATTTAATATGTAGAAATTATTCATTAAAAAATTCACCAATGAAAATGTCCTCTATAAATTTACATTACTAGATCACATGTTCATAAACTAGGCTTAATTTATCAGATTCTTTTACCCCTAATTCTCTTGAAGAGAAACAGGCAAGCTGCCCTCCTTCATGGAGGTGATGACAATGCCTACCAATAATGGACCACTGGCCTTCATCAGCACAGGAGTACATGAAAGCCGCCAACACCTTCAGCAGTTCAGAGAGCAACACCAGTTCAAACTCACAGTGGGCATTTGTTCACAGCAAGAACTGACCCTGCTTCCATGGAGCAAGATAGTTTTAAGTGAATTAATACAAGAATTTATAAATATAATTTTAGCATATAGGTCTCAGTACAAAACATTTGTATACAATTAATTTGCAATCAAGATGGATTAAGTATAAATGAATCCCAGATAGGGTGACCAGATGTCCCGATTTTATACAGACAGTCTCGATTTTTGGGTCTTTTTCTTATATAGGCTCTTATTACCCTCCACCCCCGTCCCGATTTTTCACATTTGCTGTCTGGTCACCCTAATCCCAGATTTCAGGAACTCATCTAAGATGGATCCATCCATCCAGGTACTTACATGGCATTCACTGAGCTCCATCAAATATTTCCCTAAGATTAATGCAAGGGCAACAAATTCTGTTGCAAAACTAAAATTGCAATGAACACTTCTTTATTAATTACTTGTTTAAATTTTATTTTTAAACTAACCTTAGAGATATGATTAGAAATGCACAAGAATGAACATCTTCATTTATTCCAACACATTATCATGCCCAGTTTGAGTTTTCTCCAAAAACGGCTCATATTACTCTACGCATTTATCGGACAATAATCAGAATTTCCTAAACTATCCCCAACTAGGAAAATAAAACCTCAGATATTGAAAAACAATGGCAAATATAAAAATGACGGATTACGGGAATAAACAGCAATTATGAATTGAAAGATAAATATCATCACCCAAAACCTTAAAACATGCTTAGGGCAAATATTAATACTAATAAGGGAATTATATATAAGCATGGAGGAGACAATGTCCCTTTGTCTTCAACAAACCAACTTACTCCATTGCAGAAAGATCCATGTCCACCTCTTCTCCATTCATTAATGGAATCTTTTTTTTCTTATTTCTGTGTTTTAAAAAAGTAATACAATTTAAGCTATACCTTCATAATGAAGAATACAACCTTCAGACAACTATATGCTCTCTCTCTCTCATATATATATATAAATAACATGTTTAAATCAGGATTAAGTGTAATATGTGATCACTATGAATACTGAGATAAAGTACACGTACCTATTAAAAACACCATTATGTTATAGCAGGGGTTCTCAAATTTCATTGCACCACAACTCCCTTCTGACAACACAATTAATCCATGACCCCAGGGGATAGGGAGGAGCAGAATCCAAGCCCTGCTGCCCCGGTGGGAGGAGAAGGGGGCGCAGCCCAAGCACCACCACGTCGGGTGGGGAAGATGAGACTGGAGCCCAAGCCTCACTGCCCTGAGTTGGGGGTGAAGCTCGGGCTTCAGCCCTGGGTCCTAGCAAGTCTAATGCTGGCCCTGGCAATCCCATTAAAATGGGGCTGCGACTCACTTTGGGGTCCTGACTCACAGTTTGAGAACCACTGTGTTATGGGTTTATATTTCAGGTCTTGCTGAAGTCCTCTCTGCCTGTGATCCTGACAATACCCCATCAGTGATGCCACTTCCATGAAGAAGTATTTTAGCTTTGTTTATTAAAATTTCTCATTGTGTATTTTGATTTTTTATGGTTTGCTGAAGGTGGGGGTAACATCATGGTGTTCATATTCATGTTGGTAGTTTTAGTAAAACTCCAAAATAAATGATTTTTGGGAAGGGTCTGTTTTTAGGAACTTAATTCCCTTTCGCTCCCACTCTGACTCATTTACGATCCTGCAAACCCTTACTCACATAACTTAAAGCACATGAGGAGACCCCTATCTTAAATAAGACTACAGTACTTACATGCTTAAAATTAAGTACATACATACATCTTTGCAAAGTTGAGGCTGAAGTGATTTAAAAAAAAATCTTTTTAGGAGACAGACAATCTGAATAGGGAGGTATTTGGTTTGTTTTACTCATAAGTTTAATCAATACAGTCTTGGTATTTTTAGGGAAGGGGAAAATATGATATTTTTTAATCCAGTTGCCTGATTTGAGTTATTTCTTGTTGTTTCTGGTCTTCTTTCTTGGCGAGATTTCCCATTCAAAGGCATTTCTCTTTGAGCAATTCATAAAGGAATTAAAATTTACTAAAAACTATTCCATATTACACAAACAAGTTTCTGTTTAGATTTTTACAAGGCCTAGGAACTTTATGAACAACTGGAAATTTGTTGTTAAGTCTTAGTATCTGATTACCTGTAAACGTAGTGCTAATAACTGATTCTGCTTTTTCCTCTAAATTTTCTGTCTTATACATTGTAGATATGCCTGCTAATTATATTATAACATATTATTATTGCCTTCATTTTCAATAAGCATGATAATATGGCACATGTGCATGAAGCCAGTATGGCTGATAGAAATGAGCATCTAGAAATGAAAATTACCACAGCTGAGGTGGAAGAAGAATTCGAAGAACTTAATGCACTCAAGTCGAGGGGACTGAGTAATTTCCATACCAGAATACTTAAAGAACTGGCACATGAGATTGCTAGTCCAGTAGCAAGGATTTTAATACATCTACCTATGCCTGGAGAAAGATAATGTTGTACCTATATTTAAAAAAGGGGAAAAAAGGTGATCCAGGCAATTACAGACCTGTTTGTCTGACCTCACTACTATGCAATTATTCTTTCCTTCACAATTAGAACAAATTGTGAAGGAAAGAATAATTACATTCATGGAGGTAAAGGGATGCAATGGCAACATGGGTTTACCATGGCAAGCTAACCTACTTTCAGAAAATAACTGATTTTTTAGATAAGGGAAGTCCAGTAAATCTAACATACTTAGACTTTAGTAAAGTAAACTATCAGGTGAATAAGGAACTGACTAAAGGGGAAAAGGCAAATGGTTGTACTGAAAAGTGAATTATTGGATTTGAGGGAGGTTACTAGTGGAGTTACTCAAACACAGGTCTTGGGACCAATCTTATTCAATATTTTTATTAATGACCTTGGCACAAAAAGTAGGAGTGTGCTAATAAAATTTTGCTGATGATACAAAATTGGGAAGCAATCTCAATAAAAAAGAGGATCAGAATATTACACAAGAAAAGCCAGATAACCTTGAATACTGGAGTGACAGAAATGAGATGAAATTCAAGAGCACAAAGTTCAAGGTCATGCACTAAGGGTCTAATAATAAGAATTTCTGCTGCAAGCTGGGGCTCATAAGTTGGAAGTGACAGAGGAGAAAAGAGATCTGGACATGTGGGTTCATCGCAGGATGACTATGAGCCACCAAAGTGACGCGGCTGTGAAAAAGGCAAATATGATTCTAAGCTACATCAGGCAAGGCATTTCCTGTAGAGATAGAGAAGTATTAATGCCATTGTACACAGCACTGAGACCTCTTGGCATACTGTGTACAACTCTAGTCACACATGTTCAAGAGTAATGAATTTAAACTGGAACAGGTGCAGAGAAGAGCTACTAAGCTGATCAGGGGAATGAAATGCCTATCTTGTGAGAGGAGATTGGAATAGCTTGGCTTGTTTAGTCTAACAAAAAGAAGGCTGAGAAAAGATATGATTGCTCTCTATATAGGGGGAGTAAATGCCAGGAAGGATATTTACCAAAGAGCTATTTAAGCTAAAGGACAATGTTGGCACAAGAACAAATGGGTATAAACTGGCCATGAACAAATTCAGACTTGAAATTAGGTTTCTAACCATCAGAGGTGAGGTTCTGGAACAGCCTCCTAATAGGAGTTGTAGGGGCAAACAACTTAATTAGTTTTAAGAGGGAGCTGAACACATTTATGAATGTGATTGTATGATGGGGTTGTTTGTGCTGGTAGGGGGCAGGGCTTGGCAGCCATAGGGCTCACTTCTGGTTTTCGTCTTATTTTCCTAAAAAGTAATGCTTCATGGTGTCAACTGGCCACCTACAGGGGTCAGAAAGGGATGTCCCCCCACCGGAATATATTCTGGGTTGTTCTTTTTTCATCTTCTTCCTTTGAAGCATCAATGATGGCCATGGCTGGAGATGGGACATTGGACGGAGTAGGCCAGGGCTCTGAGGTGGTACTGAGCAGTCTCTCTCTCAGGTGCTTGACTGGCTGGTTCTTGCTCACATGCTCCGAGTTTAACTGATCACCATATGTCGGGTTGGGAAAGAACTTTCCCTCAAGATAGACTGGCAGTGACCTTTGGGATTTTTCACTTTCCGCATGAGGGTGCAGATCACTTGCCAGGATTATCTTGGTATCTCTCACTTAATCATTTCCCTGCCACTATGAAGGCCTCAGGCATTAGTGCACCTTGGTCCTTCCGGCTCTCTGCCTGTGGTACATAACAGTATAGTCTCCTGTGGGCTGTAACATTTTGGTCTAATTTCAGTTATTGAGTTAATTGGTGCTGGTTGCTGTAGGTGGCCTGTAATATACAGATAGTCAGACTAGATGATCTGGTGGTCCCTTCTGGCCTATGACTCTATTATCACAAAATTGGTAAATTATACAATAAGATTATCAACATTTACAAAAAGAAGTATTAAAAGATTTAGATTTCACATTTCCCATTAATTGCACTGGACATTATTATACATACATTCTATAAACATCTGCATTCTGTAGTTCTAATTCTTACCTTCTGCTTTTGGAATGGCAAGGTATATCATGTTTAAGACTGTTTTCTTCTATCTGCAATGTATGGTTGAAAGATCCATCAAGTTCTTGCACTGTCACTTTAAGAGGACCCTGAAGAAAATTAAGATACTTTCATTATTAGTGTAATAAAAACGAATTTGTCTAATATAAATATAAACCTAATGTTTATAAATGTGTGTACAGAGATAAATGCACATCAACAGTGTTGTAAACAAACTATGAAAAATGGACCTTACCACATATTTCTGGGTACCAGGAGAAGTGTAGTCTTGCTTTATTTCCAATTCCAATACATTTCGTTTTCTATTAAATGCAAAACTGCCATAAAATTTTACCACACCACTCTGATCCCTAATTAATTGTATAGGAATTTTGAGGGACAAGAGATAGTGTTTATAAATAAAAACAACATTTATAAGGTGTACATTCTCACATTCTCTAGATTTGTATTTGACTGTCACAGCACAAAAAGGTTCAAAGAAAAGTGGAGAGGGAAAAATATTTTGGGTTCCGTTCAGTCCCATCAATGGGAGACAAAAGCTGTGTGCAAAGGGAGCACCTCAGGAATATTTTTTAAAATAGTCTTATTGAAGATTTGTATATGCTGGTACAGAAAACAAGATTACAGAAAGCTCAACAAAAAGAACTGTAGACAGAATATCTAGTACTGTGAAGCGCAGCACATTTTTTCCACTGAAAATAAAAACAAGTCATAATGAAAAGCTGTATTATTTCACACCATGTTCCACAGGTCTCCTTGCGCACTTCCTCTAGCACAGAGGTCCCCAAACTGTGGGGCACATCCCCCCTAGGAGGGCATGGAGGAATGCACGGAGGGCACAGTGGGCCCAGGCCAGCCCCCACAGGGGGTGGGGAGGGAGTGCCACCCAGTCCCTCCCCACCCCCAGCTCTGCTCTGGTCCTGCCCCCAGCTGCATCCCCAGCTCCCATCCCCGCCCCCACAGGGGGTGGGGAGGGAGCGCCACCCAGTCCCTCCCCAACCCCAGCTCTGCTCTGGTCCTGCCCCCAGCTGCATCCCCGGCTCCCATCCCCTCACCTGTCCCTGTCCCCAGCCTTGGCATGGCTCTGCTCCTGGGCCCACGCCAGCCCCTTGCCTTAGCCACGGCTCTGTTCCTGGCCCGGGGCCTCAGCTGGGGGCAAGACTGGGAGTGGAGCTGCACCTGGCCACCCGGGGCCAAGGCTGGGGGCAAGACTGGGAGTGGAGCTGCACCTGGCCACAGGCCTAGCTGCCGGCCCCCATCGCAGCCCAGCTGCAGCTCTGCTCTCGCCCCTGCCCCCAGCCTTGGCCCCTGGCTGCGGCCCCACTCCCGGCCCAACCCACCCCCAGCTGAGGCCCCAGCCTCAGCCCCCTGACCACGTACCCCTCCCCCCTGAGCCGTGGCCCCACTCCCAACCCCGGGAGAATGGGGGGGAACGGAGAGGGGCAAAGGGGGGTGTGACCCTCAAAAGTTTGGGGACTGCTGTTCTAGCAGTACTGGGTCTCTCTTCAGGGAGGCCAGACTCTTAATTTGAGCACCACCAGTAAGTATGTTTGTTTTTGTGTGTGTTTTGGCTAAGTGAAACTCAGAGAAATATGACCAGAGATTATAGTTTACTGTTTTCTAACCAGATTTCACAAAAAACATCTATTTTCTAGAAGCTTTTCAATCTGGGTCATTATGGTATTGTTCTTGGGTTTGTCACCTTCACTAAAATTGAAGACAAATAGTGATCTCCACCAGTTTTGTATTTCAGGCAGCTACTGGTTTAACCATTTCTGTGAATAGTTTTAGTTTGTGTGACAATTATTGCCTTATTTTAGTCACAACTGAAGTGGAACAGAGTTCTCACTGAAGTGCAGTATTTTCATCTAACAATAATGTGGCTAAAGCACAGAGGACAGGGATTACCAAATCAAATAATCCTGAAGAGTTATGGATCAATTAAGTTCTCTTTTAGTCATGTCTTTTAGTCATGTTCTCTCAGGAATGTCTCTTTCAAAGTTACCCTGTTATTAGCTTGTTACCAGCTTTACCCACTTTATAAAAAAGATCACGTTCATGGAATTCTCCACTCATTACTAGTATTTTTGCATAGCTAGGTATGGAAAGAAGAATTAATAAATTAGATGATTCCTTACCATGTCCCATGAAAAAAATTTGATGCGTGTTTATCCATTGTGAAATATTTCACTCCAGAAATGTGGTACATTCTAAAATGTCTTTGGTGCACATTGATTTTTATGTATTGTTCTAGTATTGTAGAACAGTAATCTTGCTTTCAGGCCTTTTTACATACTAAGAGTTATATAAAATATTACTTATGGGAAAAGTCAGAACAAATGAATAATACCCTACATACATGAATAATATTGAGTTTTGTTTTCTCTACTGAAACAGTACAACCATATGGCATGTGTGATCCCCTTACACTTAATCTGTCCCAACTTGTATTTAGATTAGACACTCTGGTTACCATCCCCAAACCTGAAGAAGAGCTCTGTGAAGCTTACAACTTTGTCCCTTCCACCAACAGAAGTTGGGCCAATAAAGATATTACCTCAACTACCTTGTCTCTCTGATTTTGCTGCAGCCATAAAATGTTCATTTAAAATACCAATGAAAATAGATAAAACAATTTATTTTCAAATTTCTGCTAGTATTAGGGTTCACATTGATCTAAAAAATGTACTGTTACTATCAATCTGCTACCCCAGGTAATTTATGCCACAGTGATTTACTGGAAATCACATCTGAAAATGCACCAGACTATAGCATTTTCCATGTCAGACTTTAGCATATTTCTAATGGCAGTGTCCCCTGGATCTCTGTAGTATAGTTTGACCTTTAATTCCATGAGAGTGCTTGAGCTTCTTTATAGTAATTTCACTACTGGTAAAACTGACAAATACTGCAACTCCTTCCAGTCTTGAAAAGCAAAGAGCACCCAGAAAAAGCCAGCGTACTGTAAGTCATGAAAGGAATCTGAATAGGTAGTTTGTTCCTATTTTTAATATGAATCCCTTTGTTTCTAACTCTGTTAAAAATTTAGGCATTTAATTTCTTCCTGCACATTCCTTTAATAGTGCCAAAGAAAAGCTACATTTCTTCTCCACTTTAACAATTCAGAACTAGAATGAAAAGGATACACCCACTGCTTTATTAAAGGCTGGATGTCTTTGCCAGAGACATTAGAGATGGATTTCAAAAATCCAGATGTGGAAACCAGCATCTGACTCCACATGTGAGACTGGAACTTCTGAGACGAGGCAGTGCTGGCCAGACTCAACAGTTTGTTGAAAACCTAAAATGATAGAAAAATTCATTTTACATATTTTGAATACTGAATTATAGGAATGTTTTATCTTGATTGTCTTCAGACAATGCCGATGCCAATCAGCTCATTCTGTAATGTTTATCTTAAAAAAAAATAAATAAAGAAAAGATCCCTTTCAAAACAAAGGAATTTCAGAAACTCATTAGCTTGTCGCTATCTGAAGTTGGGATTTACAGATAGAGTGCAGATACAATGGGCTAAAAACAATGCTGCTAGGAAGAGGTTAGGCCTAATTCAAAGGCAGCTGCAGTACCAGCATTATCTTAATGACAAATAAAATGTTTAGCCCTGGGACAAAAGGAAGCTACATACTATTTCACCCTTTCCTATCTATGCTCATCACTCATCACCAGGCATATTTTAACAGGCAGTTTTCTAATAAATTTACATGGAGTTGAATGCAGAAATGTATTTCAGTATCTATTATCTAGCTATAAGCATTTCTAAAGTACAAGACTATAAATACTTTGAGAGCTTACAGTTGACGTTAACTATCATCAACAGCAATCATTTTCTTTTACACAAATACGATAATACATATGATTTTTTACCTCCCTTTTACATCTAAGGATGCATTCTCCAATAACTAACTTACCTAGTTATATGTGCATCTTTATAAAAAAAATTCTTCATGATTATATCTCATGTATAGGGCCCTACCAAATTCTTGGTCCATTTTGGTCAATTTCACGACCAAGGGAATTTAAAAATAATAAATTTCAAGTGTCATAAACAGATAGTTAAGGGTTAATGCCTCTTTTACCTGTAAAGGGTTAAGAAGTTCACCTAGCCTAGCTGACACCTGACCAAAGGAACCAATGGGGGGACAAGATGTTTCAAAAGGAAGGAGGGAAGTTCCCTTTGTCTTGGGTCAGTTTCAGTTCTGGCCGGAGAGGAAAAGGAATCAGGAATCAAACAGGGTAGTGAGTATTTAGTGAAGGAATTAGCTTATGTTTATTTTCTTTTTGTAACTTGTCTTGGGCATTATAGGAATAATCAAATTGGCTATTCCTTGGTGTACTAAGGGTTTTGCCCAGGGGAACATCCTCTGTGTTTTAAATCTGTTGTCTGTGAGATCAGCTTGTATGCTATCTCCCAGAGGTTTTTCTTTTACCTTTCTTTTCTTTAATTAAAAGCCTTCTTTTTAGAGACCTGATTGATTTTTCCTTGTTTTAAGATCCAAGGGAGTTGGATCTGGGCTCACCAGGAATTGGTGGGGAAAAGGAGGGGGGATGGTTAATTTCTCCTTGTTTTAAGATCCAAGGATTTTTGGATCAGTGTTCACCAGGGAATTGGTGGAGGAGTCTCTCAAAACTACCCAGGGAAGGGTTATAGTACTTGGGAGGGAAAGGTTTTTGGGGGAGAAGACAGTTTCCCAAATGACTCCAATATTTGGGTGGTGGCAGCATACTGATCTAAGCTGGTAATTAAGCTTATGAGTTCCCATGCAGGTCCCCACATTTGTACCCTAAAGTTCAGAGTGGGGGTGAAACCTATGACATCAAGATTTCAGCTATTTAAATCTGAAATTTCACTGTGTTGTAATTCTACGGTCCTGACCCAAAAAGGAGTTTAGGGGGGTTACAAAGATATTGTAGGGGGTGTTGCAGTACTGCTACCCTTACTTCTGCGCTGCTGCTGGCAGCAGCACTGTCTTCAGAGCTGGGCAGCTGGAGAGCGGCAGCTGCTGGCCAGGAGCCCAGCTCTGAAGACAGAGCCACCGCCAGCAGCGCAGAAGTAAAGATGGCGTGGTATGGTATTGCCACCCTTACTTCTGCGCTGCTGCCTACAGAGCTGGGCCCTCAGTAAGCAGCTGTCACTCTCCGGCCACCCAGCTCTGAAGGCAACCACACAGAAGTAAGGGTGGCATGGTATGGTATTGCCACCCTTACGTCTACACTGCTGCCGGCGGGGCACTTCCTTCAGAGCTGGGTGCCAGGCCAACTGCCGCCGCTCTCTGGCCGCCCAGCTCTGAAGGCAGCGCAGAATTAAGGGTGGCAATACTGTGACCCCTTTAAAATAACCTTGCAACCCCCCTGCAACTCCCTTTTGGGTCAGGACCTCCAATTTGAGAAATGCTGGTCTTCCCCGTGAAATCTGTATAGCATAGGGTAAAAGCACACAAAAGACCAGATTTCATGGGTGGGAGACCAGATTTCACAGTCCGTGCCGCATTTTTCATGGCCGTGAATTTGGTGGGGCCCTACTCATGTACTACATTACTGTGTTACGACTCAAAGTCTATTAAAAACTCTATTATACCTTACTATAAAAGAAGATTAACTTCTAAGGCTATCTATTGTAAAACAAGTCACTCAATTTATTTCTCAGGACAGTAAACTGCTGTATTTAAAGTGCATATCAGGGTTGAGTTTTCTTTTACACGGACTACAAAGGACAAGTTACCATCTGGATACTGTGTGAAGGAACATAGTATAGGCTGTTGTGATTCCAGTTTAAACAAGAACCATTAGCGTTGCATGTTTTGTCCTATATTTTATCATTATACCAATTAAGAGAATTACATCTTTAGAGAGGAATACTGCTTTATACTGTGCATTATAATCCAGTTTACCTGTACTATGAGCACAGTTTATCTCGAAGTTATTGATACACAAGCAAACACGAAACCCCAAGAGGATTTTAAAAAAGTAACTTTCGGAACATAATTGTACTTAAAGATAAAAAGTTGAATATACCTCATATAAGAATTTAAACACCTACTTGTAGCATGAACTCCATACTGATCCTGTTTTCTATCAATCTCATAACAAGATGGGCTTTACACTGGAACATAGTGTAATATTCCCAGGACAGCGTGTGAGGGTGTTTTATAGAAAAATGTAGATGTGATGCTGGGCTGAAAAATTAAATCAAAATAATTTAATGTATTTTCTGTTCTGAATATTATGGCAAAAAGCCCACAACAGTTACTGGTAAACAAGATGATTGCAGTTTCTACTTATTTAAGATGACAATGCATCATGGATTTATTCATGAAAAAGTCTAAAATTTTTATAATGTAGAGATAGGTGCATGTATATTACATAGAGTACAGAGAATAAATTAGAAGAAACTACAGTTTGAACAGTAATATTACAAACATGAAGTTGTCTAGTAAGAATTTAATCAATAAAAATCAGTGCAGAAAGGGTATATGTCAGACTACTGAGAATTGCTCATAGCTTTTTTGGAGAGGGGGTCCCCCTTCATTTAAAAGCAATTTGATTGCAATTACTATATATTGTGACAAAGTTCCTCCTCTACCTTGGTGGGTCCTGCGCTTATTGGCGGATTTGCTCGCCTCACAGATTCACCCTGTGGGTCGGGAAACAGTCCAGAGACCTTCCCCTCTGGTAGAAGCCACAGTCCAGGTCAATTCCTCCCGTGTTTCATCAGGAGTTGGGAGGTTTGGGGGGAACCCAGGCCCACCCTCTACTCCGGGTTCCAGCCCAGGGCCCTGTGGACTGCAGCTGTCTAGAGTGCCGCCTGGTACAGTTGCACGACAGCTACAACTCCCTGGGCTACTTCCCCATGGCCTCCTCCCAACACCTTCTTTGTCCTCACCACCGGACCTTCCTCCTGATGTCTGATAACGCTTGTGCTTCTCAGTCCTCCAGCAGTCGCCTACTCACTCTCAGCTTCTTGCACACCTCTTGCTCCCAGTTCCTCACATGCACTTCCTCTCCCTGGCTCTCCCTGGCCTGACTGGAGTGAGTTCTTTTATAGCATCAGAGGGGCCTTAAATAGAGTCAGGTGCTTAACAGCCTCACCTGACTCTTAGCAGGTTAATTGGAGTCAGGTGTTCTCATTAGCCTGGAGCAGCCCCTGCTCTGGTCACTCAGGGAACAGAAAACTGCTTATCCAGTGGCCAGTATATCTCCCTTCGACTACTCTGCTGTTCCCAACTGGTCTGGGTCTATCACAATATTTAAACAAACATTTATTTGGAAAGCATACAATTGATTGTTCTACAAATGAGAACAACTTAGTTGACTTTCTATGGATATTACTTATTTTATTTCAGTTTCATTTGAAAGCCAATCTCTGCAGCAAGGCTGTTAATAGATAGTAAAATGGCTAGAAAAAGGGTTTTTGTTTAAAGCATAAATTCTAAAGAATATTTCACTAGTCTTGAATTACACAATGCAGCAAACCCTCCCTTATCCTATACACTGTTTCAGGTAGATTTTACAGTCAAAAATAGCTAAAATGAATCTGAACAAGCTACATACTGTATTAACAACGTAATTTAATTGGTCAACAAAAGTTAGTATAAGAGTATTTCTAAGTCCACTGTTCTGCATTTATTTTTAGGTTGAAAAGTTGATGTTTGTTCAAATGCACAAGATACGATTTAAAAAATGCTTTCATGGAGGAAGTTTCAATATGCTTCAAGAGAATATAATTTTATTATACTTTAATAAAATGAAAAAAAGATTGACTAAAAGACTTTTTGGGCAGCACCAAACACAACAGGGTCCTGGTCCATGACTAGAGCTCCTCAGCGCTGGGATAGTACAATTAAATTTAAAAATAATAATGTAATCCTTTTAAACTACTTAAAAATAAATAAAAGTTTACTAATCAAAGCATAGCAAAACCTAAAAACAACTTCAGTACTTAGGCACACTGGCATCTCCTATACAAGGTACATCGTAAGTCCCAAAGTAGTGGAGTCAGTAAAATCACCATATTTTCAAATTCACTTGCTTTTAAGTTGCTCTGAGACAGACCTAAAATTTTCAGTGTACTTTTTGGTTAGAACATTTCATTAATTAATCACCCTCACTGACACTGCCCTTGAAGATGAGGAGGGATTTAAACAAAAATCTGAATTAAATCAGACTAGTAAATTAAATATTTGGAAAATAAAATATCACATTGCCTCACTATATGATCAGATAAGGAAAGGCCATATGATAATATCTACAAGCAAGAAATAGAGTTAAAAGTTCTCATAACTAATTCTGAATTTCACAGTGTCTGTTGGGTTTAAAATCATAATGCACATGATAAGCAGCTTCCCCCTGTGAGGAGAATAGCTTGTATGGCATACAGTAATTATATTTTAAATGGTCTTCTTCTTGATAAGATTGAAAATAACTTTTAAAAATAAGTTGCCTGATCTATAGTCCAGTTCAAAAATAGAAAAGTTACTGTAATTGCCTTATTTGTGAGAAAAATAAGAACATTTGCCTGTTTTCCATTAGCAGAGAAGAAACTGGAGATGATAAATTTTATAAGTCTGAATTTATTTTTGTTTGGCTGATGAATTAATGTTCAGTGACTGGTTTTGTTGTGCTAGAGTTTTTCCCTTTAGTTATTTTTATAGGTGTTTTATATTGAATTTTCCATAAACTGGTGACATGTCTGAAGGCATTCGACCCAGATGAGATTGTGCCAACTTCCTCAAAAGTGGTCTTATGTATCTGGATTTTTTATTATTATTATTTTATTTTTTGGTCATAGACCAACAATCTGTGATATGAAAAACACAGAATATTTTAAAATTACTGCTTTAAACTTTCCCAAGTTAATGCTCACCAGCAATGACCTAATTCAAACTTGCATGGCTTCAAGGTAGGCCCTTGCACCTGTTTTTTCCAGACTTGGGAGGCAGAGAAGGAGGAGCTGCAAGGCAGAGTGAGCAAAATTCGTAAACCTTAAGAATCAAGGACTAGGTTTAGAAGCCTCGCCTTTTGGGTCAACATCTATCTGAGGAAAAATTCACCTTCCAGAATCTCCTAGGCTGTTCACCTTGGGGAAAGTAAGGCCACTGCAGCCTCTGACCAGTCTCTCCCTGCACCTGAAGGAGGCCCACTAACAAGTAGTGCTGGGCCAGCAGAACATCATCTGGTGTCTTGTCTGCTGTTTCAGCTCCTACTTTACAAGAGCACAGAATACTGTGAGAACTGAAGAATTCCCAAACTTCCTGTTATCTTAAGTAACCTATTTTCCTGTCCCTATTTTTTGCCTTGAATTTAACAGGAAGACACCCCAGCCTTTTTATTTGCTTAATTTTTAAGATGGGAAAGCGAAAGTGTGGCTGTGTACATGCATGTGCGTGAGAGCGTCCTGTGACAGGGTGTATAAACCACGTGCCAGTGATAAGGGGTTAAAGAGCTGCTGTGGGCCTGGCTGGACCTTCCCCCATCAGTCACGTCATGGGTGGAATAAAGGTTTAAAAGCAGGAATTCCTAGGCAGTTGATGGGCAGCTCTGAGAGAGAGAGCAGACAATAGCTCTACAGCCCTCAAGCAGATCTCCTGGAAAGCTTCAGGGAAACTGCCCTCAAGAAGATCATTCACCGATTTCCTGTGCCTACAAGGAGGTAGAAGGCTCTGTTATATCAGCCGGGCAGAATAGATTTGGTAAGCCCTTAAGTTAGCTGTGAAATGTTCTGTGCTCCAACCCTCTGCCCTTCTCACAGGTAGTGAATCAGGAACTATACTGAAAGAACTTGGGGAGTGGGGAGCCAGGAATCCCCATCTCCTTCAAATGCACACAGACTTTGTGTCTTAAATTAGTATTGGAGAGACTCCCATTTATGCAGGCAGGGACACCCTATGGATTTAGCAGCACCCAGACAAAAGTAGGCACCCATCAGAGACACAAGAATTGCGACACACCCATAAAGTTTACATGGAGAAGGTACCAGAAAGAAAAAGTGCTCATAGTTTAAACAGCCCTAAATATTGTCTCATAAAGACAGTTATTAAACTGTGTTTTGAACCTGAAAGTATTGAGAGACTTGATATTGTCACCTATAATTTCTGGTAAATAAGCGTTATTTAAACTTCTGTTTATCAAGGTTGCTCTGCTAAAGTTAGTATTATAATCTCTGTTGAGGAAAGAGAAGGAGAGGAAAAAGGTTAGCCACCACATAAAAAACTGAAGTTTGAGAAGAAAGTTTTATAACTGGCTCCAAGGTTGTGGTTAGGACAGTAGGTAGCTTAATACTAAAAACAAGTTATTGTTTAAATTATTGGTTTGATTGACTTTGGTAAAAATCTTTAATTGGGATTTATAAACATGCAGACAACCACCTTCTTAGTGACTGGTTTTTGTACTAATTTGATGATTTAACTCCAATCCAATATTGACCTTAACTTATTTGATTGGATACTTATAACATTTTCTTTTTAGTTTAATATAAACAGCTTACCTTTGGTGATATGTTTTCATGATTTTAGTTTAAAAAATTTAATAATGTGTACAATTGATACCAAGTCACATTTATTTTTAATAAGTAACAGGGGTCCATATCCTTTGAGGACCTGGGATGGAAACCAGCCGGTCAAACTTAAAGCCTGACCAGCTCCCCTAATAAATGTACAGTGTCTGTCTCTGTGTGTGTGTGTGTGTGTGTGTCACACACACACACACACACACACTCTCACTCAGCCCTTTTTGTAATTTCTTCTTCTATCTCCTACCCCAAGAAACTGTGAGACTGTATGAATCTACTTGCATTTTTGTAGTAGCTAAGCACTGTATAGCTAGCAACTCCACAATCAAAGACTGTCCAAGAAGGGCCAAAATCTCCAAATGTGAAAAAGTATGAAGTGACCCATTTAATTTATATGCAGCTTCACTTTGAAACAGACATCCCTATTGTAGTGAACTGTATTGTTTCCTTTCTCCCATGGAGTGCTTCAAATTGTGGGGATTTAAAGAAAGCCAGGGAATCTGTAGCTAGCAATACTTGTGTTTTGCTGCTTGTGAATTAGATGTATTTGCAAAGGATAGGTTTTTCTGGAGACTGAAATGACTGAAAACTAACTATGGAAATTAATTGTATTTTGGCCACATTCCAACTGACTGTTGAGGAGAACATCAGTGCTAAAACCTAACTCTTCTTCATTAGATTGCTTGAGAGTGAAGTGAGTTATCTAGTCAGTCCCTCTACCTGTGAACAACAGGGTTGATTTTCTTTACCCAAAGGTATCTCTGAGAACTGACTGTCTAATTAGCTTTTCCCATCTCCCTGACATCCTAATGAGTTTCATAGAATGACAGCGCTGAACAACCAAAGACAAAGGCTCTTCATCATACTGATTCTTCAGAGATTACACTAACCATGTATGATTTTGCTCTAAATGCAAACTGAAATACATTTGGAGCTAATGCTTTTAATTATTTAGTGTTTCATGATTATGGAGCCTGCTTCCCATGTATATTTAGATGACCACATCTGTTTTAGTTATTAAATTAAAATTGAAGAGATTAGTAATGCTGCTTTAATTTATATTTGAGGTGTAAAATGACCTGATACTCTTATCAAGGGCATTATATATCATGTATTATGATTTTCTGAGAGAAATGCCATATAGATGGTGTCCACTTAATTCCTAACCAGGAATCAGAAAGGCTTTAAACGGCACTGTAGTGATGCAAAGGTGTGTCTGCCTTTCAACAATTATAGAAATAAAGGCCTGTCACAAATGCCATCAGCGTTCTCTGAGACCCATCTAAGAGGCAAGAAGAAATGCAAAGCTGTCTGAACATAATTTTCATTATAAAAATATCCCCTCCACTACAAATATGCATAATTTACTGAAGTCAGCAATTTAAAGACAATTTACTTACAAGGCAACATTAAAAACGTATCTATAAAATAAGCAACAAATATAAAAAAAAGTGACTAAATATGATTATGTGCACTCCTTTTTTGCAATGGGGAAAGCAGAGAAAGTGTGCAAATAGAAGCACATAGACGTGCCTGACAGCCTTCAGGTATTGGGAACATGTACACTTTTAAGCATTTTAGGGTAAGGTATTCTCAGATCTAAATTCTCAATTCTAAATCCAGAGTAAGTCCACTGAAACTAATGAAGTTACAACATAAAGCAGAATCCGACCTCTAGTTTGTTGGCTTTTAAAAAACTTGATCTATTTTTCAGTGGCTTTCCCCAACACCACTCATCTGAAGTCAGTTTCTCTGAAGTGGATAATATGTTGCTGTTATACTTTTAGCTGCTAACAAAAAAACAAACAAAACAAAACAAAACCCCCCAACACTAAATCAAGTCCTAGCTCAGCACGCCCAATTTAGTTTAACAAGGTATCAACCAGGCCAGGAGGCCTAAAATTAGATGTACCAGCTCTGCCTTGTTTTCCAGAGGCATGCGCAGCAAGGCCATCTCATTACTTTGCCTGATTTGCTATTTGTGAAAGAGCAGGGCACTGAATTAAAGCAAAATCCAACATGAGCAGGCAGGCAAAGTGGAGTAATGGCCTGGAATGCACATGAAAGCAGATTCTGTAACTGTCAACAACCATACAGCCTTGTGTGGTTGAGGATTCACCTAGGTGGGAAATTGGTTGTTACTTACATTCCAGTTCTCATTCTGAAAGACCTTTCTTTCTCTGTTGTTTTTTTTTTTAAATCAGTGTACAATTATTAAATGGGTATTCTGAGGCTATGAGTTCTGATTTTAAACCATACTAAAATCTGGATGTGCATACACTCAAAAGCAGAAAAGCATTCCTGAAGATGGCCCAGCCCATCTACTTTTCTCAATGGCTCTTAACAGCTGGTCTACTTTTAAGTTTCATTTTTCTAATTAACAGGACAAAAAGCTCAACATCAAAAGAGTGAATGTAACAAGAAGTGGTATCAGAAACAAGAGAGCAAAGAAAAACAAATCCAGCCACCAAATTCACCATTAATGCTGTTTAAAAATCTAAAAATGATTAAAAATCTTTGTAAAAATAGCAGGAATTAAGTTTTTAACTCCCTTTTCCTCTCCTGTCCCTGTAATGAAAACTGGTTTTTACAGCAGAATTAAAAACATTCAATAAAAATAACTCTTTAAGTTTTAAAATTAGAGATTCATAAAACAATAGTGATAAACTACACCCATGATGTACTTTATGAGACCATTAATACATGCCTTAGGCAGCTGAAGTCCTTCAGACTTTGGCCTTGTGCCTCACAACACACCCAAAGTATATATTAATGGCCTCATAAAAACACACCCTACAATGACTTATAGTTTAAACAAACATACTTGTCTTTCTCTTTTCCTCCTCCAAATATTGGATGCAGTAAAACTCCGCCAGTCTTCAGTTCATATACCACTATTTGGTCTAGCTCCTAAAAAGTACAATATATAAAAATGTATATATTGTTAAGCAGAAGAGGCTAATTAGTGGGCTTTCCAGTGTTCTATAAAGTGATAATTTCTTAACCTCAGAGATCAGACCTGAACAACAACAAGTGAAATGTATTTGAAGTAATTTTACTTATTTGTTTAAGAAAAAAAATCATAATCAATATTTTAGCACCAGAGAGCTAGCAATATTTACAGGATTACAATGAAGAACAGATGTCCATCATCCAGGCAAACAGAAATAAAACAGTGGAACTGAATAACAGAGCTAAAGTTTAATATTCAGTTGATAACATATCAGAGGAACTTTGCTATTCACTTTGCTACAGCATAAACTTCCTCTGATTCCCTGATGAGTAAAAGCAAGGGACTTCACCAGTATCTGGGAGTTAGAGGTGATTTTGTTTCCAAGGCAGATTAGTTTTGCGCTTCCACTAAGAATAATCTATCACCTGTGATTACTACTAGCACAAGGAACATAGGAATTGCCATACTGGACCAGTCCATCTAGTCTTGCATCCTATCTCTGAAAGTGCATAGTACCAGCTACTTCAGAAAGAGATACACCTCTACCCCGATATAACGCGACCCGATATAACACAAATTCGGATATAACGCGGTAAAGCAGCGCTCCGGAGGGGCAGGGCTGCGCACTCCAGTGGATCAAAGCAAGTTCGATAGAACGCGGTTTCACCTATAACACGGTAAGATTTTTTGGCTCCCGAGGACAGTATTATATCGGGGTAGAGGTGTACAAGAAAACTAGAATTAACATCTTCAGGGAAATTTTCTTTCTAGCCCCCATTAATTAGAGGTTGGTTTATCCCCTAAAGCCCAAGGGTTCATAACCATTTCAAAAACTCTTGGTTGAACTTGTGTGCTATTATTATGCACATATATTTTGCTTTATAACTTCAGAGCTTTTTGCAAACATGATTATTCAACATGAAACAGTAATGAGTATTGAGAAGGAGCTGTGAAAGAGAGAGTGTTAAACATGGGTAAATGAGTTACGTGAGAAGTGATACCTAATCTCCAAAAATTTAACTACTAAGGCCAGTCTCCCCATGAGCTCTGTCTAGGCAGAACCCTGTGCAGAACTTACTGCATAACCAAAGTCTAATATTTCTACCTGTAAAGATGATAAGGCAGTTTTGAGGAAACATGGTCAGAATATTCAGTCCATAACAAATCCTAATGTCCACCTTGATTCATCTTAGCACCCCGGATTCACACTGGCCAGCTTCTACATTTTTGTGATGCCCCAGGATGCATCATTCAGTGAAGTCAAAGCTACCAATTGGATCACTCTGGGATTATGGAGGCAGCCCACAGGATAGCAAGTCAATGGCATTTTTATTATAAAGTACACTTTTAGAAGTTGGTGGTATATTATTTTAGACGCTTTGGTCTAAAACACAAGTATTTTGCAAAACACAGGCTATAACACAAAACCAAAGACATTTTATTAACTTAATTTTACAGCCTAAGAGCTATATTCACAAAAGGATTTAGGCACCTAATTGCTACTTTAGGCACCTGAATCCCAGAACCAGGCCCCAATGGGATTCACAAAACCACCGCTCAGCTGCCACTGAACCCTGTCAGTTCCCAAACTCACTCAGCACCTAAGTTTTTGTAGTAAAAGCTCCTTAAGTGCTTCTGTTTCTGCCTCTGTGCTCTTCAGTTGCACTCTCGGTGTCCGGAAGCCGCACTGTGATAAATGAACCATGGGAAGATAGGCGTTCCTCTGCTTCACTTGCCTGCAGAGTTTGATCCAGCAAGCAGGCTCAGAGCTCTCCCACCAGATCAGGGATCTTAATGAAAGAGTCATTGGGCGCAAAAGAGAGAGAGAAGGAAAATGATTCTATAGCCTGGTTAGAGCACTCACTTAAGAGGTGGGAAACCTACGATCCAATCCCCCTGCTCCAATGACTTTTTTATTTATCTATGCACAGTGGAACAGCTTCAACAGGAGAAACTCTGGGAGCCTCACATCAGAATATCCCCTAGCCCAGTGGTTAGGGCACTCACCTGAGAGGTGGCAGATCCCTGTTCAAAGCCTCTCCCCCAATCAGGCAGAGGGGAAACTTGAACCTGGGGTCTCCCATATCCCAGGTTAGTACCTAGCCACTGGGCTACATGTTAAAAGGAAGGTCCTCCTCCCTCCTTCTCCTCCATCCACCCCCTCCCTCCACTGCTTCTTGCAAAAATGGTGTAGACGCCTAATGCCAAGAGGGTTTGCACAGAGGGAGGCGCCTCCCTCCAGGCTGGATTTAGGTGCCAAACTCCCTAAAAAAGGGGGGGGGGGAGGTCTTAAGACACACCCCTCTCCTTGACATCTTCCATTGGCTAGCTTAGGCGGGGAGCTGCATAGTGCGTGACTTTTGTGAATCTCATTCTTAGGTGCCTATCCCTCTCCATTCATTGTACAGGAAGCTTGAATGCCTAATTCAGGCTTTGTGGATCCCAGTGATTTTCTAAGAACCTAAAAGTTAAGCATGGTAACACTCAGCACTGCCATACTTAAGTTCCTTTATGAATCTAGCCTTAAAAGAATAACTGACAAATATTTTGCAAAATGATGCTATATGCAGGGCCGGCTCCAGGCACCAACAAAGGAAGCAGGTGCTTGGGGCGGCCAATGGAAAGGGGCGGCACGTCCGGGTCTTCGGCGGCAATTCGGCGGCGGGTCCCTCAGTCCCTCTCGGAGCGAAGGACCCGCCGCCAAAGAATGAAGCAGCGTGGTAGAGCTGCCACCGAAGTGCCACCAATCACGGCCTTATCTTTCCCTCCCCCCCCCGCTTCGTCACTTGGGGCAGCAAAAAAGCTGGAGTCGGCCCTGGCTATATGATAAGTTACCAGAGCCCCTATTGGATCACCTCCATAGTTCAAGGAGAGATCCAGTGGTAGCTCTGACACCACAGAATGATGAAGCAGATTCAAGTAATATACCTGTATCTGAGTTCCAATATCAATATCTGAGGTTTAAAAATCACATTCTTCTTTTCTTCCTTGTTACTGGGCAAAAGACCCAACAAAGCAGAGGAAACTGACTATAAAGGGGAAGCAATGACAATGACTGTGCACAAAATAAACAGATTAAAAAAAATATTTTGTTTCTAGATTTCTTCCATTAGGTATTTCACTTGCAACAACAGGAGATAAAAGTATTCTGTCAGAAGTATGATTTAACCTGACAGTGTCCCTTTAAATTGTAATTCAAAACTCTTATTTGGTTTCTATCTTACCTTATCTTGATATTAAAATGTATGCATGCTTTACAAGAACAAACTTCTTTTGTCTCATTACCTTCTTAATCCAGTGGCGATATTCATTGACACCAAAGGTTTTTTTCATCCAAAGGCCATAAATATAGCCAGAGATTCCCTTCAGCACCCACTCATCTGACCTGCAATAAAAAACAACTATGAACTCTGTCTCCTTGACTTGCAGGGTATTTTGAACTAGCCAAGGGCAGCTCATGCTTCACTGAGGCACACATTTCAGCAGGTTATATAACTTCTCAAGTCTAAGTCAATAGGAGCCTGATGAGCTGTGAACCGATTTATGTGATTTTTGCACCTGGATGGGATTCATGAAACCAAAGAGCCAGTTAAAACTGTGAATTTCTTTTACAACAGAAGCCCAGATTAAAATATAAACAATTATCTTAGCTGAAACTGTAACAGTAAAAAAAGATTAGAATACTTACTAAAGTAAGTATTAAAACCCATGTTGGTCTACATAGTCTTAATTGTTTGAAAGTTATTTTAATGCGATAGACAAGAGTTAGACAGTACAGTGCATAGAAAAGACTGACATAAAATAATCACAACTGTAAGTATGTACAAAAGTGTGCTTAAGGCTATACAAATATGAAAGAAGCAGTTCCTCCTACTCAGTAGACTCTCTCATCAATATTGAAGTCAAAATATATTCATTGATTCAGATTCCAAAGCCGGAAGGGACCATCGTGATCATCTAGTCTGTTCTCCTGTATAATACAGACCACACAGTACTTCCTTAAAATAATTCCTAGAGAATATCTTTAGTTTTGCCACCCCAACCATCTCATGCTTGGGTAGATGCCTTTGAGAAGTGTGTTCTGAGAAGGGATATGAATCTACAGAAGGAAGCTGTTTGGTGAACAATAGCATCAGTTCCAAGCACAAGAGTGGCATAGAAGGCTGCAAAAATGTCAGTGGGAGAAAGAGCACAAAAGGGGCCCTTGTAAGGTGCACTAAGGCCTTGTCTATACCAGGAATTTGCCCCAATTACAGCTCTTAGTGACCAGTCGAGTCTTCAGCACAGCTAAGATACATCAGGGCAAATAGTTCAGAGTAGCTTTGCCTAGTCTACACTAGGAGTTTCAACTGGTGCCACTAAACCAGTGCCAGGCCACTGATGGCTGAAATCTACAGTATAGACAAGACTTTACATGAATGCTAACAGGCTGATGGACAGGTGGGTAAGAATAGAAAGAAAGTGCAAGAGATTTTTGATGGGTAGAGTTGTACAGTTATGAAGGTGAGGCGCTCCCCATCCTAGTAAACTTGCCCAGCCAATCCCATTCTCTTTGCTCCCAGACTTCTCCCTCCCCCTGCCAGTTCCCAGGCCCAGTATCCACCCTCACCAGGCTCCTTGTTGTAATCTACTAGTTCTCCCACTCCACAAGTACCCTGTTATTCTTTCTGAAATTCAGTCAGGCTGCTTCCTCCTCCACACTGCCTGGGTGGCAGCAGATGGCAATACTGAGAGCACAAAAGAGAGTCTCCGTGCCATCAGTTCTAGTGCCACGTACCACAGCAGCCTGCAGTAGCCGGGAGCAACAATCACAGGGAAAGTCATGATCAGCCCCTGCAGCTCTAATGTAGGTGGAATCTTCAGAAAATGTACCTGCCAAACTCTAAGAATATGTGCACAGTGTAATTTTTCAAAGGCTTATAACTTAGCCAAATTTGGGCAATTTTTCACAGGAACTGCAAAAGGCACATCCTTCAAACAAAGGCAATCCCTCTGCCAAATTTAAAGTCTTTGCTCCAAAGCACAGAGGCACTAGAGCTTCTCAACAAAACAGCTGTAAGAATTTTTTTAACATGGGGGGGGGGGAATTTTTTTTAACTAAGCTATTTTTCTTAAAACTTTCAAATTCAACTTGAGGCAGAGAGCCGACTTGGAAAATTTCAGCCCAAATAGTTAAGATTTGGCAAAATGATAAGCAACTTGGAAAGCGTTGGGTAACTTTAACTAAAGGCAGCACTAATAGCTCTGCCTATAACGTGAGATTAATCTTCTTTGTGCATATCTAAATGCCCAGAACCACTGTCTACCATACCCCTGTGAGATATACTTTTTCTCCTGAACAGATTAACCTATTCCAGAACCAGAACTCTCAGCCCTGATCAGCTTGCCTGGGTCCAACAATTACAGGTCTCAAAAGGCTAGTTAGGACCCTTCATTCATCATTTTTTCATAGAACCCTTACAATTTTTTGTATTGACTATTATAATCAACCTCTAATGTCAGATTCTGATCCCCTAAGATTTAGTTCTTTTACTCACTTTGCCCTACCTTATTTGATAATGACTGCATACATTAGGTTATATAATTTCAGTAATTAGCAGCTGGTGGGAACAATGCTTTTTCTTTCATTTCTCTTTCACTGGGAAACCAAACAATTTCTCTTGAATTCTTATTCACTGATGATCCTAATGATTTGTATTATTTCTTCTAAGGATACTGTTTCACCTACCGTTAGGGTAAAATGCACATTCAAATTATACTTCCAAAATATCCTATTACCATTTTGCATATAGTACTGTTTTATGGTACTCACCATGACATTCTGGATATAAAACAGCCAAAAAATTGCTGAGCCAGAGCCTGAGCTAAGTATCTCCTTGTCAGTGGAGTCTCATCTATAATCATTGCACTGTGTAAAAGATTTGTGCTAGACCAAAACAAAAAAAGAACATAAGCACAATCTACAAGAGAAGGAAACATAATCAAAACAAAATACGAGATGTAATACTATAATTTGGGAATCTTTCACTGTTTTGCCATGCAGAACTTAATTTCTATTTTTCTTCTAAATAACCTAGACAGACCCTTTAAATAACCTAAAGATCTACCGCTGTTTTCACATGCATACAATGCTTCTGTCCCAAATGCACAACTAATGCTAGTTTGCTTTTTATGTTTTATCGGTGAAACTCTATGGATACATGGCACCTTTTTCCTGCTGAAGAAATATAACAAATTGTCAAACTTCTGTAAGACAGCTGCACTTTATTTAACACAATCTTAAATGTTTTATGTGACAGCAATTCTGATTACAGAAAGCAAAATGCAGCCTTGCAAATGCTGGGTTTTGTTTTGCTATTTTAAATATAAATGTCTTTGTAAAAAGTAGGAAACTAGAAACTTATGTTAAAAGACAGCAGTATGGACATAAAGGCCAATATTTTCAAACTTAGGTGCCTTAAGTCAGGCTATGAAGCCAATATGAGTTGTGGATATTCCACACCTTTGCAAATCAAGCCCTTATTTAAGTACCTAACTTTAGGCATCCAACTTAGAAATTTTTGGCCCTAATTTTCTCATCACCAGAAAAGGGATGCAGTCTAGGGGTTCTCTCTCAGCACAAATTTTTAGACATATGAGCGCTATAAATACTAACCTAAAAATACTCATGGAAGCATAAGCAGCTACTTCAACATATGCTTCATCTACAAAAACAGTCTTGAAACAGGAGTAAGGGTAGCGACAAGTAAGAATCTCCTCATAGAATTCAAAGACCTCATGAAGGTATGACGTGGTGTGTTTGAGCAATGTGAGAAGCTGTGGTAAACAAAAATGAGTCACCTAAAAAAACAAAACAAAATTAATTTAACAGGAAACTTAACAATATTTAAATATATAAATATCAAATTTTAACATTACACATTACATAACATTTAAAACAAAGAAAAAAAAGTCAAAAGAAAAACAGTGTTGTCCCTATGTAAGAGGCCACTGGAATGTAACAGAAACCAACATTTTTACAGCTGTGGTAACAGGTATCATGGAAGGAAAGGACACAGTGATGCCAATCTTAATTGTGAGAGCTGCAACAAAATAATTTATTTGAAAGGTATTGTATAACGAGTCAAGGTACACCGGTATGCAGTACTAAACTTTTAAAGTTAGCCCATTCACCAGTGTGCACTACAGGTCAACACACAGACTATTTTGGACCAGGAGATTGGGAAGCATTACAAAGGATGTCTACCATTCAAAGGCATAACATTTTTTTTAAATCCATCAGTGATTTTGTTGAACACTATCTTCCTTTACGCAATAATGCATTATTTTATATTGGACAGCAGCAAGTGAATCAAATGTCGCTATTGTTATTTAGTTTCAACCACATCATATCCTCATCCTAGTAAGTACCTTTTTGTTATTGTTATTTCCCCAAAGGTTACTGTGCAATTGGTAACAATGGACCTAATTTTTAAGAATTATGACAGGTCTAACACCATTGATTTCTGTGGAGTAACATCAGCCATGAGAGTCTTTGGATCAATGTCATTAGTAGCCGCCAAACCATTAAAACACTGCAGAAATGCCATTTCTGTTTCTTTATCACTGGATTTTTCAGATCACTTCCACTAATTTTTATAATAGATATTATATTTCCCACCAGATTTTTTGAAAAGTTAATTTATTCCTGTGAAAGATACCAGACTGTCAGCACTGGAGACTAAAGTCTTCAGTTTTTCCATAGATCAAATACAGCATAGACATCAGTAGTGTAGGTTTGCCAACAATACCCCCACCATGCTTGAACTCCAACCAAGAGAGACATAGATGGGCCACTTCCTGGGGTGAAAAGGTAGTTTAATTTGCCTGCCTAGTTCATCTTCAGTCTCTCTGAGAATATAGACAAGAGTATAAATCATAATGGCTCATTTTGTGGACATGGACAACACAACAGGCCACCATGAAAGAGACTCTTGCTACCAATTTATTTACATAAGCCACTGAACTATGTGGTAACAACTTGTAGTCACTATGAGCATTGGCTTGTATTTAAACCTATTGGAAAAGGTATCCTTTTACCAATTCCAACTAATCTAGTTCCCTGACTTCTACCTAGAGTTTTATTTCAGAGATACAAAACACTACCAGGATTTATAAAGGTAACACTAGATCAGTACCATCCCATAATTGTACTAGCAGAGACTGGTATGTTAATCATATATCTTTCTTGGACTGATGCTTGCTGGATCTAGCTATAGGCACTAAAATGAAATAAAGTTACCAGTTCTCTAAAAAGGAGAGTCCTCTGAAGATTATTACCTCATGCATGTATGGATCAACAAGGATTTCAAAGGGTCCTATGGCGAGAGAGATGTTAGAAGCCGCAGTTGGAATAGTCAGCAGGTAATGAAAGGTCTTCTTTCTCATATCATGGGTATATATTGTTTCCACCAAATCTCCATTTGAAACAGCCACCATTGCAGCATCTACTGTATATTCTAGTTTCCATGTGCACAGTTCAGAGTATGAATCAACACAAGGAAACCAAAATCTAGGAAAAAGATTAGGATGTTAAAAAAGAAAAGAATAAGAAAACACTACATACTTTTCTTTGTTATGACAAATTTTTCCTCTCCAATTCCAGGCTATATATATTCCTAAATACTTTGGTACTTGGCATGCAGGCAACCCCACTCTATAGCTCTCACTATGCACCAACTTCACACAAGTCTGCCAGCAGTGGAAGCTTCTTTGCTACTGTTTCCCATTAAATTATGCCATGCAGACTTTAGAAATCTCCAGTGGTTCATTTTGTGCCAGACTCTGTTGAATTCACTCCAAACAGAAGTTTGAGATTAAACAACTGACATTTTCCACAAGAAACTAAATTAGAAAACCGTGGAATTATTACGACGAGTATTTCCAATATGCTGAGATTCTGTAAGATACTCAAGATCTGTTATGCAATATAACATTTGAGGATTAAGATTCTTACCTTGTAGAATTTTGATATCCACAAGAAAAGACATGGGCCCCTCTCTCTGCCATGCTACCTTCTACATTAGGCACCACAAAATGAAGGCCTCCCTTTGGCTGGTCCAGAGAAAAATTTATGTGCACCTTTAGGACTTTTAACTCTACAGCAGTAAGAAAGCAACCGTGTGTTTAGTGAGTGTATGAAAGCAATTCATATAACAGTTATTTTAAAGGAAACATTCACAGGGCTCAATCTTGCAAGGTACTGTGGGCCCTCAACTCATTAACTTCAGGGGGAGTGGAGAACATTCAGTAACTCACACAATTGGGCCATTTAAAGTTTAAATATTGTAATGTACCATCAAGCTATCAAACTATTTTCTATATTAAAAATTTTATATTAATGAAAACCTTCACTTGTGGTTCCTTTTCACCTTCCAATGCCCCAATACTAAAACATCTTTACACTTACACTGTAAATTCTGATCTGTTTTCCCAGCTTGCTGAAAATGTTTTCCACAAAAATTACATGTAATATCCACATTTTATCCCTTCTTATTTGCACTATATTTCTTAAAATATCCTACTACAGTTAGAACTTTGTAGGCAACTGCTAAGTGTCTTTGCTTTTGTTTAGTTTCCCAGAATCTTGTGTGTGAACTTATTGCTATCCTTCTTTACATGAAGACTGACTGCTCAGAAATGAAGTTCAACTGATTTGTCCACTAGATTCCACCACAGTCTTAATATATCTGCGGCAATTAAGCTTCAAAGTGACACCATCAACTTAAAAATGCTATCTGTTTAAACATTTTTTCCAAAATTCTGATAAGTAACACCTAAAACAGTATAACTGAAATGGAGGAATTAAAATATTTCTCTTTCTAATTAAGTTTTGTGCATTTGATAGCAATGCATGCACAGTTTTCCATGTTAGTATGGATCTTTCACACATTAACAGGAAAATGTGGTTGTAAAGTCACAAAAAATGATAGGACAACTCATAGGAAGTGCAGAACCTTAAACCATCTTACAAATTTAACAGAACCGATTTCAAATTAACAATTGTCTCTTGAAATACTTGACGTTTATACGGCATCTTTTATGCAAAGACTGAATAATGCTTTATAAATATTATACCTAAAAAACCAGCTGTGGGGCAAGCAAACAATATAACGATCTTAAAGGAGGATGAAATGAGGCACAGAGAAATTAAATGACCTGCCCACAGCCACATCAAATTAGTGGCAGACATGGAGCGCTTGAAAATGTGGTGCCTGAGAGCACTAACCACCTGGTTAAAACACCCTAACGGAGTAGACTGTCTGCAAGCAAAAACTTATACATTTGATTGATTGCCTGAGTTTGGCACATTTTTACTACCTTATTCACCTTTCCTTTGGAATATGCTTAGATAACTAGGATTAAATGTGATCCACATTAGAAAACAAAAGTATGTTTAGACAGTTATGGCTGCGTCAGGAAACATCCCATCCACCAAGAATCCTAAAAACATGGATATATGAAGGTAAAGAGGAAGACTTGTGCATTTCACTGCACCTCCACATTGCCTAGAACAGGGGTCGGCAACCTTTCAGAAGTGGTGTGCCGAGTCTTCATTTATTCACTCTAATTTAAGGTTTGGCGTGCCAGTAATACATTTAAACGTTTTTAGAAGGTCTCTTTCTATAAGTCTATAATATATAACCAAACTATTGTTGTATGTAAAGTAAATAAGGATTTTAAAAATGTTTAAGAAGCTTCATTTAAAATTAAATTAAAATGCAGAGCCCCCCGGACCGGTGGCCAGGACCCGGGCAGTGAGAGTGCCACTGAAAATCGGCACGCGTGCCATAGGTTGCCTACCCCTGGCCTAGAACAACGTTTCTCAAACTGGGGTCTGCAAGGATACTCCAGGGAGTTTGTGGGCCCCACTGATCAACTCAACTACTTCCCCTCCCTCCCTCCCAGCACCTCCCCCACGACGGGGAATAGCTATTCCACAGCATCCAGGAGGTGCTGGGAGGGAAGGGGAGGATCAGGGATGGGGCACTCTCGGGGGAGGGAGCGAAAAGAGGTGGGGAAGAGGAGGGGCAGGTGTGGAGCAGGGATGGGGCCTTGGGGGGAAGGGCTGGAGTGGGTGTGGTGCCTGGGTGGGTGCGGTGCTAAGCGATGACTTGGGGGGTCCATGAAAATTTTTAAATCAAAATGGGGGTCCTCGGGTTGCTAAAGTTTGAGAACCGCTGGCCTAGAATGTTGTCATTAGTGCACTCCAACACTCCATAAGGTTTCATTTCCATTTCCAACAGATACCAAAAAGGATTATGTAACCCAACTTGATCAAACATCCACTGTGAGCAACATCTTAGTTGGAGTACATTATTGACAGTGTTGTAGGCAATATGAAGATGAAAAGGAATGCACAAATCTTTACATGTTCAGTAGTTATTCCCTGACTGCTTCCTGGAGTGGGGCGTGTAGCTTTAATCAATAAATAATAATGCAAATAAATTGCATAGTAATTTAAACAGCAGTTACAGGGGAACTAATTCATTACTCTAGGGGTGTGTGTTCTTAAATACAGGTTTCTGTCATTTCCCAAATCCTTCATTTAGAAAGAAAATCTATTCAGCATTCCACTGGTAAGATAAATATTGTGCAGCAATAGTTTTCTGGCTAAAGAATGAGCGCTATAACTATTTCAAAACAGTTTCTTATCAACTGGGTGACATGGTAGCCTAAAACCTGCACAAAATATTAGCAAACTATCCCACATAACAGAAAAGAAGGAGAGGAAGAAAAATATTGTGAAATGGGGTTTCCCTTAATTGCAATGTGAATGTCTAAACTTTGTAATAGATACAATAGTGCTAGGAACTTTATAAATGTATATACATATTAATTCTATTAAGGCTAGTTGAAGGTATTTTTAGGACAGATTTAGTTATCTAAACCTAAGAAATGAGATGTTTGGGATGGAGCTAATACTATTTTAGTTTTTGTGGGTATAGTTGAAATGTATTATACACATAGTTGCTCTCAAATTGCCAAAAACAGTGGGCTGAAATGAAAAGCTGCTACTGGTACCATGTATAACATACTTCTCCCCAATATACTACTAGTACAGGGGTAGGCAACATATGGCACGTGTGCCGAAGGCGGCACGCAAGCTGATTTTCAGTGGCACTCACACTGCCCGGGTCCTGGCCACCGGTCCGGGGGGCTCTGCATTTTAATTTAATTTTAAATGAAGCTTCTTAAACATTTTAAAAACCTTATTTGCTTTACATAAAACAATAGTTTAGTTATATATTATAGACTTATAGAAAGAGACCTTCTAAAAACGTTAACATGTATTACTGGCACGCGAAACCTTAAATTAGAGTGAATAAATGAAGACTCGGCACCCCACTTCTGAAAGGTTGCTGACCCCTGTACTAGTAAATACAATAAGTGTCAACTATTAAAGGACACCATCATTGCAGAAGCTTAATCTAGGAAAGATTGATGTAAATACATCCCAGAAAATATAAATTAACTGTTATACTGATGCTCTTTTGATTCTTTGTGAAAATAGTTAATTGTTCCAGCACAGTTATTCCAGTCTACACATAAATCTACATTTCTCCTTCACAATATGTATCAGACCACCCACACACAAAAATAAAATAAAATAAAACCTCCCACAATGTGACAGTCAAAAGAGAAATGTAACTTTAAAAATAGATGAAGATATGAAAATATACATATCCTTGCCAAAATATGCCTAATTGGCTCCCATATACCTTGATTTAGTTTACAAAAATAATTTTAACATGCAAGATATTTGGCTTTCACCAATAGACTTAAAAAACAGAACTCACTAGAGAGGGGTAACTGAACCATTTTCTTAACTATCACAAGGAAAGCTCGAAGCCATGAGTCAGAATGCCCTTTCAAATTATCCTTGTGAAAATGGATAGCTTCAGAAGACTGACATTGACAGGTAAAGCATTACCCCAAAAGCCTGTGCATTTAAGGCAAAAGGGCTATTTTTAAAAGAAGCTCTTGTGAGTGATGTGTGGTCCATATCCACAAAAGTACTTGGGTGCCCAAACCCAAGAGTAAGTACTGCTCCCTCAATTGCTCCTGTTGAAGCTGTTCCATTTTGGATAAATAATCAGAGTCATTGGGTAAGAAGCAGAGAGAGAATATGATTCTAATGCCTGGTGTTTAGGGCATCCACCTGGGAGGTGGGAGACCCAGGTACTAGTCCCCCTGCTCCAGTGATTATTTATCCAAAGTAGAACAGCTTTAACAGAACATCTCATAGCTCAGCAGTTAGAGCACTCTCCTGACATGTATGGGAGACCCTTGTTCAAATCTTCTATCACCTCAGGCAGAGGGGAGAATTCAACCTGGGTCTTCCACATCCCAGGTGAGTTTCTAACCACTGGGCTAAAAGTTATAAAGGTGGGTATCACCACCATCTCTTCCTCTCCTTTTGCATTAAGAAAGGCAGGTGCTTAACTCATTCTCAGAAAAAAAACAGCGTAGGCACCTAAATTCATAGATTCCAAGGCCAGAAGGGATCATTGTGATCATCTAGTCTGACCTCCTGTATAATATGGGCCATAGAACTTCCCCAAAATAATTCCTAGAGCAGATCTTTTAGAAAAACATCCCATCTGGATTTAAAAATTGTCAGTGATGACGAATCCACTGCAATCCTGGGTAAATTGTTCCAATGGTTAATTACCCTCGCTGTTAAAAATGTATGCCTTATTTCCGGTTTCAATTTGTCTAGCTTCAACTTCCAGCTATTGGATCGTGTTAGACCTTTTTCTGCTAGACTGAAGACCCCATTATTAAATATCTGTTCCCCAAGTAGATACTTACAGACCCTAATCAAGTCATCCCTTAACCTTCTCTTTGTTAAGCTAAATAGATCGAACACTTTCAATCACTAGAAGGCATGTTTTTTAATCTCTTACTAATTCTTATGGCTCTTCTCTGAATCGTCTCCAATTTATCAACATCCTTCTTAAATCGCAGGCACCAGGAGTGGGCACAGTATTCCAGCTGCTGTTGCACCAGTGCCAAATACAGAGATAAAATAATCTTATTCCTATTCCAGATTCCCCTGTTTATGCATCACAGGATCACATTAGCTCTTTTGGCCACAGCATCACATTGGAAGCTTATGTTCAGCTGATTATCCACCACGAGCCCCAAATCTTTCTGAGTCACTGCTGCCCAGGATAGTCCCCCCATCCTTTAAGCATGGCCTACAGTCTTTTTTCCTAGATGTATACATTTACTTTTAGCCATATTAAAATGCATTTTGTTTGCTTGTGCCCAGTTTACCAAGTGATCCAGATCACTCAATCAATGACCTCTCCTCTTCATTATCTACCACTCCCTCAATTTTTGTGTCATCTGCAAATTTTCTCAGTGATGATTTTATGTTTTCTTCCAAGTAATTGATACGAATATTAAATAGCACAGGGCCAAGAATTGATCCCTGCAAGATCCTACTGGAAACACACCCACTCATTGATTCCCCATTTACAATTATATTTTGAGACCTATTAGGTAGCCAGTTTTTAATCCATTTAATGTGAGTCATGTTAATTTTATATCATTCTAGTCTTTTAATCAAAACGTCATGAGGTACCAAGCTCTACAGAAGTCTAATAAAGGTAACAGTGTTGACATAATATACTTAACCAACTTGTAATCTCATAAATAAAATGTCAAGTTAGGTTGACAGGATCTATTTTACAGAAACCCATGTACATTTGCATTAATTACATAACCCTCCTTTAATTCTTTATTAATCGAGTCCTATGTCAGCTGCTCCATTATCTTGCCTGGGATGCTGACAGACCTATGATTACCTGGGTCATCCCTTTTACCCTTTTTTAAATTGGCACAAAATTAGATTTCTTCCAGGCTTCTGGAACTTCCCCAGTGCTCCAAGACGTATTGAAAACCAACATTAACAGTCCAGTGAGCTCCTCAGCTAGCTCTTTTAAAACACATGGACCTGCTGATTTAAAAATGTCTAACTTTAGTAGCTTCTGTTTAACATTCTCTAGAGATGAGGGTGGAATGGAAAGTGTTATCACCAGATGATGAGACTATATCATGTTTTTTCCGCATATACAGAAGAAAAATATTTATTGAACAGTTCTGCCTTTTCCACATTATTATTGATAATCCTACCATTTCCATCTAGTAGTGGACCAACAGCACTGTCAGGATTGTTTTTGTTCCTAATATATTTTTAAAAAACTCCTTTTTGTTGTCCTTATCCCTGATGGCCATAGATTTCTCCTTATGTCCTTTTGTTTCCCTTATCAATTTTTTACAATTGCTAACTTCTTATTTATATTCACTACTATCAACTTCCCCTTTCCTTCCTTTGTTACACTTTAAAAAAACAAAAAAAGCCTAAGCCATCTGACATCAGTAGAGGGGTTCCTGGTTGTGAATTGCAAGCAGATACGCATCTCCCCTGTAGCCCATATTAAGTTGCCCAACTCCATGAGGGGACAGCATCTCCCACTAGCTAGCTTAAGAGGCTCTCTGCCTAGCATGCTAGCTTTTGTGAATCCCGTTCTCAGGCAGCTCTCTCTTCCCATTCATTGTAGAGGCTAACTCAGGCTCTGCAGATCGCATTGTTGCTCCAGTTATTAATTAGGTGATGAGGAACTGAGTGCTGCAACACTCAAGTCCCTTTGTGGATCCGGGCTTTTTATTCTTTCCAAAAAGGTGTTGGTGGGGGGTTTTTGTGGGGAAGGGGAAAAAGTCATTCTAATTAAATCTATAGAATTTAATATATTATTTATGTTTACTTAAATCTAATGTCTTTCAATACAAAATGCCCTGGCTATCAAATCTGCAGTACCTTAATTTAAGTATCAATATGGTCTCTACACTTTACCATCAACGTGTTTCCACAGCTCCGAAGGAACCTTAATGCAGAGTTCTCCATTTCCAGCATCTGGGTCCACAGCACTGACTGCAGCAGCATAAGCATTGGAAAAATAGTTGAGATTTCTCCTACAAGAAAGTAAAACCCATTTCAACTCTTAAAATGCACATTCAAATATGGTATCAGCGCAACTTTTAAGATTATGCTCTCTGATTGCTTTCACTCTTGTTATAGTAGAGATTTATATCATTCTTGATATGATTAGCATTAAACATAGAGAAATTTAGACATATAACAAATTGAGAAGTATTGAACAACAATACTGCTTCTTGGAAAAATCAGGCTTATAAACATTTACTAACAAGTATGCAAAACACAAACAAAAAATGTCTATTCTTAAAAGAATCTGAACATATGTTATGTAAAAAATAATCTGACAACCCACTTACTGGCATAAGTGAATATCTAAGGTCAATAGGTTGAACCATGTGGAAAGTATGTTTTTAAGGCCAGGATTTTCAAAAGCAGGAACCTACAGTTAGGCTCCAAACTAATATTTAGGCATCTAAATAAGTCACATATTTTTCAAACTGCTTAAGCACTTAACTGTTCCCAGTGACTTTAATGAGAGTTACAGGGTGCTCAGCATTTTGAAAATAAATTCACTCAATATTAATTACTACTAAATATTGTTGTAGAAATCTAATTTCAGGTACCATTTTGGAAAGTATTGGCCTAAATGTATACAGTGCTCTCAGAAACCTGATTTAAAAATAAGGACAATGGACTTTAAAAAAGCAGACAAACTCCGAACTGCTACGTAAGCTCCCATGGGAAGAAAATCTAAGGGAAAAAACTGTTCAAGAGAGCTCAGTTTCTCAAGGAAACAATATTAAAGGCACCACTGAAAACTATCCCAATGATAAGGAAAGGTAGGTAGAGGCCAATATGGCTCCATCAAGAGCTCTTTAATGATCTGAAAATTAAAAAGAAATCCTACAAAAAGTGGAAACATGGACAAATTGCTAAAGAGGAGTAAAAAATAATAGCACAAGGACGTAGAGACAATCTCAGAAAGGCTAAATCACAAAATGAGTTACATGTAGCATAAAACATTGCAATAGAAAGAGGTTCTTTAAATACATTAGGAGCTAGAGAAAGAAAGGATAGTGTAGGTCAGTGGATCTCAATCTTTCCAGACTACTGTACCCCTTTCAGGAGTCTGATATGTCTTGCGTACCCCAAGTTTCACCTCACATAAAAAAGTACTTGCTTACAAAATCAGACATAAAAGTACAAAAGTGTCACAGCACACTATTACTGAAAAATTGCTTACTTTCTCATTTTGTCTGTATGAAATTTTAGTTTGAAACTGAGTATGAAACTGACTTTGCTAGTGCTTTTTATGTAGCTTGTTGTAAAAATAGGCAAATATCTAGATGAGCTGATGTATCCCCTGGAAGATCTCTACCTACCTCCAGGGATACACATACCCCTGGTTGAGAACCACTGGTGTAGGTATCCTACTTAGCAGGGAAGGAGAGCTAATAACTGATGACATCAAGAAAGCTGAGGTGTTTAACACCTATTTTGCTTCAGACTTCACTAAAAATTAACACAATTACTATTAACAACAAGGAGAAGGAACTCAAGACAAAATAGGGAAAGAACAGGTTAAAGAACATTAATTAGATGTATTCAAGTCTGCGCGGCCTGATGAAATTAATTCGTGGGTACTTAAGGAACTAGCTGAAGCAACATCGGTATCTTTGAGAATTCATGGTGGTCGGCTGAGGTCCCGGAGGACTGGAGAGGGGCAAACATAGTACCTATCTTTTAAAAAGGAAACAAAAAGGATCTGGGGAATTATAGATCAGTCAGCCTAACTTTGATACCTGGAAAGATACTTGAACAAATTATTAAACAATCAATTTGTAAGCATTTAGAAGATTAAAAATAGAGTATCAGGAATAGCCAGCATGGATTTGTCAAGAACAAATCATGCCAAACCAACCTTATTTCCTTCTTTGACAGGGTTACTGGTTTAGTGGATGGGGGAAAAGCAGTAGACATGATATATCTTGATTTTAGTAAGGCTTTTGACGTAGTCCAACATGACATTCTCATAGCTAACTAGAGAAATGTGGTTTAGCTGAAATTATTATATGGTGGATGTTGTTAAGTGCTGAAAGCTGGAATGTCGTTGCTGTGATAACACTGTCCAGGTGCTGCTTTCAGCTATTACAGCTGCTCAGTGTTTCTCTCTCTGGAACGCCAATGTTATTAACACAAGCATAGAATGCAGCTTGTTAATTCAACAGACCTCAATGTTATTCACAAAGAACGATCACCGGCATGGTTCAGTGATGAAGGCAATTGGCCAGGTTTACTGCCCTTAAGGCACAGTACTAGTGTCGCAGTTCCATGGTTACAGGTACATTAACACGAGTGCCCAGTAGCAAGGAACAGTTCAGTCAGCAGCAGGAATTTCTGTTGTCCCCTTGGCTGCACAAAGGGTTAAGGCAAAGAACCCCAAAATGTATAGATTAAGAAAAACAACTTACATACCACCTCATGTGTTTCATGACATCTGCTTGTTATCTCCCTTTGTATCATGCTCAGGTGTCTTGGGCAAAACATCCTCTTATTTAGTATTAGGTCAGGATCTTCTTGAGTTAATATTTTGGAATGTGTTCTCACACATACCCAATATCTGTTGCTTCTTAGGAATGCCTGTGTTTTAGCAATGCTAGCAATACTTTTGCCAAGGTCATATATTGGGCGGTGAACTTGTAAACATCTACTTTAATACATGGCCTAACTTTGGTTCACAGCCTCTGGTTCAGACCTCAGATCTTACACCAGGCCCAGTGCTCCAGGCTCTCTCTTGCTCCTACAGTGGGTGCAAAAGTGGTTGAAAGAACATAATCAAAGAGTAGTTATCAATGGTTCACTGTCAAACTGGGAGGACTTTTCTAGTGGGGAACCAACAATGTTTTCATTAATGACTTGGATAATGGACTGGAGAGTATGCGTATAAAATATGTGGATGATAAAAAGCTGGGAGGGGTTGCAAGCACTTTGGATCACAGAATTAGAATTCAAATCAACCTTGACAAATTGGACAATTGGTCTGAAATCAACAAGATGAAATTCAATAAAGACAAGTGCAAAGTACTTCACTTAGGATGGAAGGAAAAATCAAATGCGCAACTACGAAATGTGAAATAACTGGTGGGGTGGTAGTACTGCTGAAAAGGATCTAGGGGTTATAGTGGATCACAAATTGAATAGGAGTCAACAATTGTGATGCAATTGCAAAAAAGGCTAACATCATTCTTGGGTATATTAACTTGAGTGTCATATGTAAGACACAGCAGGTAACTGCCTCCCTCTCATTAGCACTAGTGAGGCCTCAGCTAGAATACTGTGGCCAATTCTGGGTGCCACACTTTACGGAAAGACGTGGACAAATTAGTGAGAGTCCATAGAAGAGCAACAAAAATGATAAAAGGTTTAGAAAATGTGACCTATCAGGAAAGGTTAAAAAAAATGGGCATGGTTAGCCTTGAGAAAAGGAACCTGAGGGGGGAACCTGATAACAGTTTTCAAGTATGTTAAGGACTGTTGTGAGCAGGACAACGATCAACTGTTTTCCATGTTCACTGAAGGTAGGACAAGATGTATGGGCTTAACCTGCAGCAATGGAGATTTAGGTTAGCTAATAAGAAAATCTTTAACTCTAAAGGTAATCAATCTCTGGAACAGACTTCCAAGGGAGGTCATGGAATCCCCATCATTGGAGGCTTTTAAGAACAGGTTGGACAAAACAACGATAAGGGATGGTCTAGGTATATTTGGTTCTGCCTCAGCACAGACTTGATGGGTCCCTTCCAGCCCTACATTTCTGGGAATGAAACAGGTTTTTAATTTGGTAGTCCTTTTCTCTGCTTTGGTTGCTGGATACAAATTGTTATACTTTATATGCTTTTCACACCACATACTGTATTGAATGTTGGAGCTCTGGCTTAACTCACAAAAGCACAGAAAATCATAGTTAAGAATCAGTTCTCCAGTAGTACCTAGCTATAACTATCCCATCATTAACACTATCCCATCTGCATCCTGTTGCCCGTAAATACTGGAATTTTTATGGTCAAGTTTGAGTTTTCTTGATTTTGTGGTTTTATATCATACCTTTAAAAAAAATCTTTTAAAAGAATGCTAAACTCTGAAGATCAAGAACACTTTTCCAGTGTAAATCTTCTACAGATTTTTTTTTTTTTTAATCTTGCTTGTTGAAGATTATGGTGTGATGTTGCACACCCAAAGTATATTTTAAATTATTCATCACCTTTCATCTCAAAAGTATCTAAAGCATTTAAAAGCTCACTGCCAATGAAATCCAGTCATTGTGGGGATGGAGGGCTGCAGCCAGGCAGACAGCCAGTTCATAATGTGTTGCACAACAGTGGGCAGATGAATAGTTTTGACCATAGATATCAAAGCAAACTTCCACTCTAGTAAGAGGGCCATGAAATCTAAAGTCCACACAAAGTAGACATGACCTCATTTTAAATCATTACTTTCTTTTCATCTGAACCCAATCCCTATCCACCATCCAGAGTAAACTACAAACTGCATTAAACTCAATTTACTGTATCTTACTTGGAAGGAAGAAGGGCTAAGGATCATCCAGGTGTCAAACTTGATGCTTACTCAGCCTTCCCCACCTGTGCCTTGGCTAAAAAAATAAACTAAGGTATACTGAGAACAGTATCAGCAGTAGGACTGAGAACATTAGGAACAGTAAACTAGACTAGTTTGCTTGAAATCTTCTCATCATAGACATTAGCAGAAAATGTGAGCATCTGATTACAGAAACTCCAAAATCCCATGTGTTAACATGATCAATTTTTCCTGTATTGTAGTTGAAGTGCTTTTAAAAGGTAGGATTCCCGAAAAGAATCAGTCACATGAACGGTACCAGTGAGTTCATTTGGACTATTCACATGTATAAAGTATCAGAGGGGTAGCCGTGTTAGTCTGGATCTGTAAAAAGCAACAAAGAGTCTTGTGGCACCTTTAAGACTAACAGATATATTGGAGCATAAGCTTTCGTGGGTGAATACCCACTTCGTCAGACGCATGTCACATGTATAAAGACACATGTATAAAGTTACTCAAATGCTTAAGTCTTTGCAGGACTTGGGGTGAGAATGAAAAAAGCAAACACTGTATGAAAATAATTCCTTAATTCACTCATGGCTTAATTTAGTAATTATGCAAGTCACTATCAAAAGAAAATAAAAATTAACAAGTCAACTTTAATATTAGCTTTAAATTTGGGGTTTTTTTTGTTTTAACTCATTTTAATGTAAATCTGGGAATGTTAACATTTTCTGTCTCTAATTATTGGCAGGGGATTCCTTTCCAGTACGTCAAAGAATTTGTTCAATTCTGAGGAATCGTGGTGAGATTGTGGTTACATTTTAAATTCCAGTGGATTCACAGACAGGAAAAGGTTATTATTATGTAACAAGAAAGGTAGACTATTAAGATCAATAGAGCCTAACATTTTAATAAAAATCAGTCTTTATTTTGTTCCTTTTATTGTGGAGATGTATAGTGGTCCAAATCAAATGGGTGATTCATTATAAAAGGAATCTATTAGAGGATTAGTACCATAGAGCAATCTTTTCATTGAATTGCCCTTTATAAACCAGATATGGCTGTTTAAAAATAAACCCCCCCAGTTATAGACAAAAAATTACAGGTCAAGAAATAATGATAAATCATTCTAATTTACCAAGTGTAGACTGATTGAGAGAGAATAAAATACATTCACTTTCCAGCTCCCCCAAATGACACAGTTAGGAACCATACCTCCCATTTTAACTTTCTGTAACAAAATACTCAGTTTAACATTGTTTTAAATATGCTTCTAGGATATGAATAAACACTATACATGAACATGAATGCTGAAAATATGACTTCATTTTTCCATGACTTACGAGTCCTTAAACAGCAACATCAAGTATACAAACTATTAAGGAAACAGTATTTCTTTGCCATTTTACTAAAAACAATAAAGAATTATACAATTATGGTAATCCATGAGTACATCATAGCAGGTTGCAGATGTAGCAGAATAAAGTCTTGTACAAAAAAGCAGTATTTACTCAGCTGCTTTAAAATTGAAGTCCTCCAATGTTTAACCCCCCAGCAACAAAATATAAAGAAGCCATTAAAACATTACCATCCACATTAAAGACAGAAACAGAGTCCACTAAATGCCAATTGTTTTTTCTACATACTTTATACAATGTAGTTCTATTTCTAAACCTATATTTACCAAAACAAAAGAATTATCAGAAAATTGGTAGTCTTCTAAAGTAAAACCTAGCAACTGTATTAAATAGTGGTGTCTTGAGTCTGATACACATGACATATGATGGGAGAGGGAAAGTTATATAATTGTTTATTTTAAACAAGCAATCCAAGCTGTGAGGAAACATCTTGATTCTAAATGGCATTAGTATGACACGTTACAGCATGAAGTAGTACAAGTGTTGAATATCATTATAACCATAATAGTAAAAATAGAAAATCTGATGTCTATTCCGTGGCCTGTTCAAAACAATTTGATGGTCTAAATCCAGTTCCTAGAATACAGAAGGAAACATCACAAGACAAGTTCAGGGCAACTGCATCTGCATTTCCCCGCAGTGGTTCAGCAAGGGTACCCACTCTTGGCTTTCAGCTCCCCAGCTGGTGCCTCTCTTGGGTGGAGAGACACATTTCTCTCCGTTCTGACCAGAGTATTTCCAGGCTTGTCAGTTACCTTGCCTTCACTGTGTAACTTCCAGCACAGACAGGTTTCCCTAGAGCACCTGCTTGCTTTTTCTTTCGATACAGATAACAGTATATATTGTTTCATAATACTATTATTGGTATTCCCTTTAATCCCTTTATTAACATATCTGAACACACTATTGCTCTAACTGCTTGTAGCAAGGAGGCATGGCCTCCCTCAGATGCGGACACGGAGGGGACACCGCAAGCTGCCTGGTGGGTGGAACCAGGAGGGCCATGCCCCGCAAGCCAGAAGCAGAGGGGCGGGACAGGAAGAGGAAGCATAAAAGCATAAAAGCTCAATTGAGAGGGAGCTGCGGAAGGAGACAGACGCTCTTTCCGCACTGCTGGAGTGGGATGCCCAAGAGAACCGCTGCTGCCCTGACGACCAGCCTGAGCTTCCAGAGAGCCCTGCCACTCCAGACGCTGAGGAGCTGCTATCGCTACCCTTGGCAGAGTATCCTTGGGAGACTGAGAACGACCAAGGGGGAGAATAGGAAGCAGCCCAGGGGAGCCAGACTACTGTCTGGCTGTGGTGATGCCGGAAACACGGTCAGTGTGTTGCGGGTGGATTTCCTGCTGATCTAGTGGCAGACCACTCTGTCACTGTTAGGGCCCTGGGCTGTGATGCAGTGGAGTTGGGCGGCCCCCCGCCACCCCACCCCTGGGGTGGCAGTCTAAGTTCCCTGTAAGCTTCGCGGCCGCTCAGCAGCCTATTTAGCGCTGCACAGGTGCTCAGGGAACCCACCCACTGTGACCTGCCGCGGCTGGGGTAGGGGCGCCTCTCCCCCAGCCCCAACCCGACTTCCCCTCTAGCTGGGGGGTGCTCAACACCCCCCCTTTCCCTGAGGTCCCTGCTCCCGCCCCACTTCCGCTCAGCCCTGTCCCTCCTCTTCCCCTGAGCGCGCCCTGTCCCTGCTTCTCCCTCTCAGAGCTTCCGTTCCTACACGCTGCGAAACAGCTGTTCGCGGGAGGCACTGGGAGGGAGGAGGAGAAGTTGGTCAGCAGGGTCGCTGGCAGGTGAGAGGTGTTGGGGGGCAGGGGGAGCTTGGCTGCCAGTGGGTGAGGCTGAGCAGCACCCGCTAATTTTTCTCTGTGGGTGCTCCAGCCCTGGGGCCTATGAGGGCGCCCCTACCCCAGCCCTGCTTGGGGAGGGACAGCCTGAACCCAGCCCTGGCCCTGACCCACCGGGGCGCCCCTCCCCTGTCCTGGCCCCAACTTAGCCCCGACCCAGACCTGCTGCGGCCGGGGGAGGGGCGCCTATCCCGTAGCCCCAGCCCTGGAGCTGCCGTGGTGGGGAGTAGCACCTCTCCCCCCCAGCCCAGGTGCTGCTGCGGGGAGAGAGAGTTGGGGGGAGTCCTCTCTCCCCACCGTAGCCCTGGAGTACCCTCCTGCACCCCAAACCCCTCATTCCCAGCCCCACCCTAGAGCCCACACCCCCAGCAGGAACCCTCACACCCCTGCATCCTAACTCTGCCTCAGCCCTGAGCCCCCTCCCACATGCCAAATCCCTCAGCCTCACCACATGAATTTTTGTTATGCGCACCAATATGAAGGTGATGTGTTACACACAGAACAAAATTAATTCCGTACACATGTGGGAAAAATTAGAGGGAACACTGGTGGCAGTACTCCCCCTCCTTAAGCCAGGAGGCCTTTGCTCCTCGGGCATCCCTACCGGAGCCCCATAGACTGTGCTTGATGCTCCACTCTGCAGGCCCCTAGACTGGGTGGATAAACTGCTACAGCTCTGCCTGACTGCAGGCCAGAGCCTTGACTGCTTGCCACCCCATCCTGTTTAAAGCTTGGACAAATAAACTGCTACTGCTCTGCCTGGTTGCAGGCCAGAGCCCAGACTGTTTATGGCCATGCCCTGCTTGAAGGCCAGGACCCATTAAGAACCGCTAATTCCCCCCTTGTTTTTAATTCCTTTGGGAAGATACTCTAGCAGACCAAACTGCGAGGAGGCATGGTCTCCCTCAGACAAGGATGCAGAGGGATGACCATGCCAGCCTACACTGCTGCTGTGGCTAGTAACATCTACACCAAGTTATTTATAATGACTTCAAGTCTTTTCCTCAGAGGATCTTGAAAGTTCAGAGCTAATATTAAACACATTTTTTCCAATGTAAATAACAGCCAGAATTTCCAAAGTAAAGTTAGACACCTAAATAAGTGGCCTGATTATCAGAGCTACTGATCATCCTCAACTTCCAGTGAAGTCAATGAAAACTGCAGCAACTCAGCACCTCTGAAAACCAGAAGACTCTTGTGTAGGTGTCTAATTTTAGAGGCACTCACATTTGAAAGTATTGGCCAATGTTTATTTAAATTATATTTTATTTGCATACAACTTGACTCTCCGGTATATTTACATACAACCAGAATTGCTTAAAGGCCTCCACAGATTTGCTAACTAAAACATAGTGCCATCAGTAAGATTGCTGCTCACTTCCTTCTCATAGATCATTAATATATAAAACAAGAAACTGAAAATTGTACACATAAGCTCAATGAGCAAACCTATTAGTCAGAGGCCAAAAGTGGAGGAAATTCAACTTTTCTCCTCACAGTTTTGCTCTTTGGAAAGTGGAAGAGCACCAGCTGTTTCTATTTTTACCTATCGGCTGGGTTTTGCATTTGGCCGGCCTCCCTCCTAGACCATGTCCATTTTACTCTGCTGCTGCTAGGCCATATGGCTCAGGAAATATTTTTGTGCTACACTGATCACAAGATTAAGAAAAAAGAATCAGAGTAAGCCCTTTAAGCAGTTTTTAATCCATAACAAGATTTTGCTCTGTATTTTGTGATTATTTTCCTTAAGAGTCTTATTGAGGACTTTATCAAAAACTTTTTGAAAATCCACACTAACCATATTCATTAGATGACCTTCATCAACCATTAAAAGCAGCAAAGAATCCTGTGGCACCTTATAGACTAACAGAGGTTTTGCAGCATGAGCTTTCGTGGGTGAATACCCACTTCTTCGGATGCAAGCATTAACATTTTCAAATATATTTTAATAGGTCAAAGAGGTACAAATCTTCTTCCCTTTAAGAAGCTATGTGGATTTGATACCGTTATTCTATCGTTAGTCTCAGTTTCCTAGATCCAGAAGTGAGACACTCACTGGTCAGTATTTCTCAGAATAATTTTTAGGTTTGTTGTTTTATAAATATAGGCACCAGTTTAGCAACTTTCCAACCCTCTAAACATCACTAGTCCTGGTGATTTAGAGTGCTTGAGTTTTATGGTGTTCCATAACTTCCTCCTTAAAGACTTCACTCTAATTTCCTGTGAAAATTGCTTTAGGAATAGGACTGATTCAAACAATTTATTTTACTTTTCTGCTACTTCACCATAGTCTTTAAATGCACCTCCAAACCCTGGCAACTTCACTTACAAATACAGTCTTCTAATGCCCTTAATACACTTATTATGATACTGTTACAGCCAACAGGATCTCTTTGGAAAAAAGGTGGTTTATCTCAAAAAGGTTTCTGCCACTGAAAGTAATTTAACAAATTAATAAACATTGTGTTAACTGAGACATTATTGTCACATGGACTTTTTTGTCCTGAAGTCTAAAAATATTCTCCCTTCCTTCCATTCCCCCATATTTGACTACTCATTGATTCTGTCCTAAGGAAAGCAGGTTATTCGCAAAGGATAAAATTTAATTTGTTAACGTTTATAAAATACTATCACTGAACTGTTACAAAATATTTCAGGTTGTTTTTTAAACTGTATCATCCCTTATAAACAGGAACTATCATTTACCAACCTATCTGTATCATTTACAGTTTTGGAAAGCTGCTTTTTGTTTTCTAAAATACAAGTATTTTTCTCAATAGCAATTAGCCCTGAAAATGTGCTCCACATATACTTACTACTCTCTTAGCCTGGCTGCATATCACCCCATGATTTATGAGAAACAAAGCTCTTTACAAATGTGTATGATAGTGTCATCAGCTTACTGACAGCTAGCTGAGCTGTGCCGTGATGTCTTCTGGCTGCAAATATTTATAAAGTATAAAATATTTATATTTATAATTTCTAATTAACCTATCTAAATTGGCCATTTTTTTTGCCAATAATTGCTTTGTCCTTCCTTCATTTAAGCAACTTAAGACACTGTAGGCTTAAGATAAATCATTTACTTTTTGGAAGATTAAAGGAAATTACAAAACGCTTTGGAAAATCAACATAAGTTTCACATTCTGTAATCATCTTCCTCTCCCTGCTTGAAACTCACACATCATTGCTCTCCTCACTAATGTTTATGTACACACCCATGCTAACATGTCTGAAAGAGATTTCAAGACACCCATGTCAGCACTCATTTAAACAAACAATCCTCATAGTAGTGGCAGTTCATAAAATATCCACTAGACAGATCCTTTGGCTGAAGCAGTAAGGGCAAGGTAAGGAAGCATGTGAAAGAGGGCATAGCGGGGCATAGCAGAATTGCTAAATCATTGGGGCATTGGCAAAGGCACAATGCTTTGAAATTTTACATTTAAAACATTGGGTTCAGTGTGTTAAGAAGTGGGAATTTACATGAAATTATATCTTTTATATATTTAATATAAACTATAAAAATATGTTCTTGTCCAAGGGAAGACTTCAAACCAACTGGGAGATACAATATTCCCCTCTAAATCTTGCATCCAAAGAAGTGGGTATTCACCCACGAAAGCTCATGCTGCAAAACGTCTGTTAGTCTATAAGGTGCCACAGGATTCTTTGCTGCCCTCTAATTCTGTCATCTGTTTTACCCCACCACTATAAAAGTCTAAGGACTGGTACAATGATGATCCTTCCAGTTGAGAAAGGTCAAATGTAGCTCTCTGGAGGGCTTCCTCACTGGCTCATAAATACAGAGAGGTCAGTGCAGAACAATGTATGACCCTGTCCCCAGAACCTGGGGCTTCAGACTTCCTATCTTTATTGGGTAGGTCATACAAAGACTTCATCATGATTTTAGGAAAAAGTAGGGAGAGGCCATCCATGGGGAAATCAAAGTTAAGATAGTATCACCACTTCTTAAATCTATTAGTATTAAGATTTTATCCTCCAGAACATTTTCTAAGAACAGTTATGATTGTGTCTCAGAATTACATTTTTGGGATATTGGATGCCTCAGGACAGGGCTTACAAAATTAAACAACTTACTAGCCAGAGTCTTGAAAAAATTTACTTGTTTACTCACCCGCCCTGGGTAGAAATAATTCCTTCTCAGCTGGAGAAACAATGCCATCAACTACTGTAGAAGTTAAGCTTTAATTGTAAAGAAAACTAAATTTCTAACTCTTATGGTTGTAAAGATAAACTTCACAAGATGAACCAAATGTGAAGAAATGGAGTGCATTCTGACTATGCAGAAAGACAGCTCATCATACCACTGCTGCTGCTTATATTTTTCCCAAGCCAGAGCTGAGTGAAAACTGAACAGAATACTGTCAGTTTTCACAGGTGCTATTCAAAATCCTGTGGACAGCCGTGAAATTGTGAAGAACTATCCCAGTTCCTTGTCACTGCTTGGGAAAGCTATGAGCAGCAGCATCAGGAGCAAACACTGGAGCTGTTCACTGGAGAGGAAGACCCAAAAATTTGAGTTTTGGAAGGGTGTGTGTGAGAAGAAATAGAGTAGTGGACACACCCCACTTTCACAGAAGCCAAGAGCCTGGCCAAAGGAAAAAGGAGCAGAGACCCTCTTCCTTCGTAACACCGAAGCAGTAAGAGGGGGTGGGTCACTCCCACTATCTATACTAGCAAACTTCATTCACTTAATACACCACTAGTAAAGTTCTACCACTGGCAGCAATGGTGCATTCTACAGGGTAGATGAAACTTCAGCACTTTCACCATGTGTGGTCTAATCCTAGTTTAAAAGGCTGCATTATGACAGAAAAGTTTGCTTCTGTAGACAAGACTCCAGTGTCTATTTTTTTTGGTCATTCACACACAAAAAATAATTCCACAGACTGCATCTGCTGAAGTACAGAGCTTTGCCAAGCATCAGCACTATGAAATTAACATGATTCTTGTCAGTTTTACAGTGCTCACAAGATACTGAACAGTAGTGAGTCAACGTTAGAGCTAGGACTAGATTCAGGTCTCTTGACTTCCACTCTGGTGCCCTATCCACCGGACCGCATCTGGCAGAGTGGATTTTTCAAGCTTTTGCACAGATGGTTAGCAATGAGATACAGAGTCTATAGCTTCAAGAATACAACTTCAAATACAGTCCAGGCCTGGTGAAATGCTTCTGGAGGTCTTAGTCCAGATGCTAGTATATAGGTGATGACATTACAATAACCACAATTGGTGTCATTCCCGATAGTCTCAGCAGAGAGGCCAAGAACAGAATGGGCATGAAAAACAGAACTAGCCTAGCACTCTCCAAAGATGGTGCCTGTAGGCTGCTGCCTATGCTATGGATAAATAGAAGACAGCGTTCAGGGATGTCAGTCGTACACTTAAAAAAACCCCACAGTAAATTCACATTCAACATTAAAAACAAAAGGAAAATGCCATCAGTGAAAAGACTTGACAGGAAAGAGCAGTTCTGGATTGGACAACAGGAGCTGATCTACCATAGGCTGAAGTGTTCCTCCTGATTTCATACTCCATATAAATTAGATCCCCAACTGAACAGCTAGGTTGAACATGAAATTAATAAAGGACAATTCCAAGTTAGGGAACAGCACTTGTGCTTCAGGAATTGAGGCAAGGGAGAGGAAGTGCACTAATCCTTCTCTAATAGCTAGTTCCTAACCCGTGTCAGGAGAAGTTTAAAGTTAAGTTTTATAGTTTTGGGCTTTGAGGTAACCCAGATGCTATTATAATTCATCATGGAAATCTAATAGTTAAGAAATGCAGGGTTCTAATGTATGCACAGATAATGATCAAGACTAATAAACCTGACAGGTTATTAAATTAAGCTTCATAGAACACGACTGGTACTTAAAAAAAACATTTAACGGAATCTTAATTTAGGGCACGTCTACACCACAGTAATTATTGTGGTTTTTCATGTCCACACTACCCTCCTTCTGTTGGTGGTGTGCATCCTCACCAGGAGTGCTTCTACCAAGCTAAGAGGGCAGTATTGGGGGCTAAGAGTCCAGGCTCTGAGCTCCACACAGAGCTCCCTGCTGGGAGTTTGGATGCCGCCGGGACTGCTGTCTGATTCCCCACTGCTGCCCAATTTCACTGCTTCAATGCAGAGTCGTGAAATCAACAAGAATGACAGCCAAACAGCCAATGTAAGTAGTTCAGTGTCTACACAGACACTGTCTCGCCCTAACTACACCAACATAAGCCTTAAGCCTCTCGTGGAGGTGGAGTTATTATGTCGGTGTAGTAGGGCACTTACATCAGCTGGGGCAAGGCTGTAGTGTAGACACGGACATAATTAGGTTGACATAAGGCAGCTTTTGTCGATCTAAGTCTGTAGTGTAGACCAGGACTTAGCCTCTTAACTGTTAGCATTCCACTAAACCAGCTTGTAGCAGAAAGAGCCTGAAACATGAGGCCTGAAGAGATCTGGACAAAAGTAGTGGTCAAGTCTTGCTGATACAAAGCAAAGTTACTAAAAGTCAGGCTGTGAGCAGAAGTCAGGCCCTGTTACAAAACATGCCTGCTTGCAAGTTCACAGAATGGGGCAAGAACAGGGCTAGCATTGCAAAAAAAACCCACATTCCTAAGAAGTACTAGGCACAGGACACTCATGCAAACACATTCCAGAAGGGTGGTACCAGAACACCCTGATACAGGGTTATGGTGTAAACACACTCCCCGAAGATGATACAAGGACACACTGACCCCCTCTTAAAGATAAGGTTAGGATACAGGGTGATGAATAAAGATGTTTGATCAAACCATCATGTACAGCTTGGGTACCACTGATTTATTCTGACATCTATCATAACACAGGACATAGAACCTCGCCTAGAAGGGATTAAATAGGGATAACTAAAGCTTTGTCTACACAGTTTTGCACTGATTTAACTAAATTGGTAGAAGAAGCAATTAAGTTAAATCAGCGCAACCCTTGGGTGGATGCAGTTATTCCAGTACAAAGATGGCATACCAATATAATTATAAACAATCTGTTATTTTTTCCTCTGATTTTAGTTAAATTGGTGCAAAAGTTTTGTATAAACCAGTGATTCTCAATCTTCTTGGGCTCAGAACCCATTTGTAAACCTTGATGGCCTGTCACAAGCCAGTAAATAGCTTTAGTACAAAAAACTCGCTTACTATATATCTCTTACCCATGATATATAATTTACACATTAATATAATAGGTAAGTACACATGCATAATATAGTGACTGCACTGGTTCCACGGGGTTGGATAGGCTCGGCTCCCCACTCCAGGTGTTGCCATCTCCAGGGTTGCAATGCCACTCAGGTTTGGCCTGGTCCAGCCAAATTTGTGAGAGTGGTGCTGTGGCCTGGCCCATGGGGTTACCCATACAAGTTTGGCCCAGTTGGTCCTCTCATCTTGAAACGAGGCACTTGGGCCAACCGTGAGTGGGTCTGTGACCCTGTGTACCACGTCAAGTCTCAAATCAGAAAGTCAAGCCCAGCCAGTCCTGCAGAACCAGTGCCACAAAAGCCACTGCTGCGGGTCGAATGTGGGGAAGGCTGTGCAACCCCTCCCCCACTCCAGGACCCAGCCTTCTTTCCCTCCCCCCAGGGCCTCCCATGTGCCCCTTTGACACATTCTGGCAACCCAATTTTGGGTGGCGACCCACAAATTGAAAAACCTTGGTGTAGATAAGCCCTAAATCTTAAAATTGTTCCCCAGATGATATGACATGTCTTTTAGCCTTCTAGTAACATATTCATTTGAAAATAATGAGTGAGAAAGACTAAAACACCTGAAGCATTGAAGGTGAACCTCTGAGTTCATCACATTTGCCTAACAAAGTACATTTAAAAAACATTTGATACCATGGCGAAATAAAACAAAGAAATGTTAATTCAAAAATCAGTAATGAAATTTCTGTAGCACAGCACTATAGAAGGAAACAGACCAAAGACTGAGGATTATATTTTACTTTATAGTCAAACTATTAGAGTAGTGGCCCAAGCTAGACAAATTCTCTTGAATTTTTCAGGAAATAATTCAGTATACAAAAGAAACTGACAAAGGAAACCATGATTTAGTTAATGGCTAACTCTTTCTTACTAAGATTGACATTACTATAAGAAAATCATCAGTTGAAATCTGCCAGTGAACAAAAAACAACTTACTATCACAGTAACATAAGGCAGCTCATTTACAGAATTTCAAACAAGTTACTTACTGCTTTGACTCATGGTGACAAACCTCCAGCGTTGGATCATTATAAATAAAAGCTGCTTCCAGATCATTGACTCTTACTCTGTATATCCTGCATTGTTTACTGTTCAGTTTGATTCTATTCAGGTTTGCAACCGTGGGAAATATAGTCAGTTCCACATAACCCTATAAATATATAAACCAATATAATTTAATTATACAGTCATATTCAAAAACACAATATAAAAATATTCCTTTCTATTCATATTTTTAAAAGGGACACCATAGTCAAACAATAGATCCAAATGCCAATTTTTTGTTTAAAAAAAAAAGAACAAAGTTTCATAAAAGTTAAAAATGGGTTCTCTCTCATAACTTTTGAAAGGTGAATATTCTCAGCTGTAAAACTAAGGAAGTTGGCAGTACAATTCAGGAGTAGGTGTATTACTGGAGATCATTTAACTTATTTTTAATGGACTAGAATTCAACTTGATGGTGTCCCTTTTAATTCAAACTGAAATGATTGTACCTAACTCATAATAAAACTGGATTCCATAGCCTAAAGCCTTGAGAATCCTGCAAGGTGATCCACACAGGCAAATTTGTGAACTCATTCAGAGCTCCATTAACTTCAACAGTGTTCCTCATGGCTGTCAGGGTCTGGCCATTAGTCCATATAGATTCAGGATCAGGGCCTAAATCTCTACTACTCTAACCCTTAAATAAACAGTGGCATTAGCTGAAATTGTGATTGTTTATTTTTAGAGGTATAAAAGCCAATTTTAACCAGGGTGGATAAAAATGATGGGGGGGGGGGGGGAGATATTTTTTTACGTACATAGGATTTTTTTATTTTGTTATTTAAACTATAATTTTAAATAAGCCTGTGTAAAATGAAATCTGAATTTACCACAAAATATGTTAAGGCATAACCTTATTATAATCTCTTAAAACATTTTAAAGTAAAATTTTTATTTGGCATATATAGTCCAAATGAAATTAAAAGACTTGAATCTAATTCCAAATAAATTCAGGCACAAATTACTGTCCATCTTGTATCTGTATATCTGAAATTCATATTAAACCACAGTTCTGTTTGGCCTCGTTCTCTTGGGCGAAAGAGTCCTGTAACAGGCTCCTGGTCAGAACATAGATAGTGCAAAGAAGTTACAGAGCATATGCAGCTTTCGTGCAGTTATATTTCCTCAAAAATACAGAAAAAATCTTGGTTTTGGACATGACCTTTAATATTTTTGTAAACAATATACTTACTACAACAGACTTTCTCTGAAAATTTATGTTGTTGATGCAGACTACCTGGTGGGTTGTGCTGGAAAAAACCAAAAGCATTTAAAATAAGGATACAGACAAATAACATGTCAATGTCATTTCTCATGTTTCTTTAACCTAGTAAAAAAAAAAATCTTAGTTGAACAATCTTTATATCATATGTGTGTCCATATACACAGATATTGTATACATATTATACTCAGTGTGTAAATATGTATACATAAACATAAGGAGAGAATTCATGATGGTGTGATGTAGTATGAAAGTCTTATCTGCATGAATGGCCACATACAAGCAATGAAATGGGAATTGTGCAGGGCATCCCAAAGGTGTCACTAAAACCATCAAAGTATCACATCATCATATAGGCTGTACACACATATGCTACAAGGAAAAATATAGTTTGAACTGTTTTCATAGAATACCAAGGTTGGAAGGGACCTCAGGAGGTCATCTAGTCCAATCCCCTGCTCAAAGCAGGACCAATCCCCAGACAGATTTTTATCCCAGTTCCCTAAGCGGCCCCCTCAAGGATTGAACTCACAACCCTGGGTTTAGCAGGCCAATGCCAAACCACTGAGCTATCCCTCCCCCCACAGCTTTAAAATATTACACTGGAATTATTTTTGAATCTTTTTGTCTGTTACCCCAAATACGATAGTGCAGGGCTCAGAGGAAGTTATGAAAGCTCTAACAATTACCTAAATAGCGTTTCAATACGTGAAATGTCAATTATTAGAGTACAATATCACCAACTATATAAAAACTGACTGAGTTCTGTCCCTGCCAGGCTTCAAGAGAATAGGACTAGCTATTGCCTGCTATGGACCTCAAACAGGTGTAATTGCTGGGGAAGAAGGGGGGTGGATGGATAGAGGGCAAAAGGAGTAAACATTTCTCTGGCAAGTTGACTCTCTCATCATATATACACATCCTATACATGAAAGAGGAAGACAGCCAGCTGTCCTTTGGGAAACAGCACTTGCTTCAAGCATTGGAAGGTCCTGAGAAATAAACATTTAAAGCAATGGCATACCTCCACAAACTTTGTGCAGGCAGATCTTTGCACATCTGCAAAGATCATGCAGGAATGAGGCCTGAAATAATTTTTACCACTTTTTCCTTTGGTTCATACTACAGAGCACATACAGCTATAGAACAATTAACAGAATTCTATTCTGGTTCATGCATCATAAGTAGCATTGTTAACTAAGTTCCAGCTGAAAAAGGTTTATACATGAGTTGGAAAGCACACAGCTTTTCTTCCAGATATCATGCTGAGTCTGAAGAGTAGGTAGATAGAAAAAAATATTTTACATGAAAATTGTGAACATTTGATATGGAATCACTGGAACATGGAAACCCACAATTCATCTTTAAAGAGTAAGATTTCAGAGTATAACTGAATGTTCAGCAATAATTTTAAAGCATCCCTAAATTACCCCTATACAGCTTCATCTGACTTTACTTAAAAACCAACCTTAACGGTCAATTTTTGATCAGCATACAGCCTACACGATAAAGCTTTCAGATTACACAATAAAGAGAACGAACACTAATCTCAAGCATTTAAAAGAAATATAAAAAATAATACTTATAATTTATAAGGTCTTGGGCTCTCAAATCCTTTGTCTCCTTTCTTCCTATTCATCCTGCACAGCAGCACTGAACTGTTGAGAGTCAAATATGCATCAACATCGTCCTCATTAGTGGTCTTTGGATGGGTGGTTTGATTTTTCCCCTTGTCAAGTTCCCTTTCATTACTGTTCTCTCATCAGTGGATCTAAGACTCCCAAGATTCAGCCAGAGAAGCTGCACAGTTATAAAGTCAACAATATACAGTCTTCTTATATATATATGTATGTGTGTGACACACAATTCCCTTCCACAGAAGGTACAAGGAGGGGACAAATCTCCTGCCTCCTTCACACAATCTGAGCTGCAAAATGCGGAGGGGAAATAGGTGTTGCGGGCCTGCTGCTCAACAGGTGACGGACTCTGCTGGGGGAGGTCTGGGAACTACTGATGGTGATGACTGGGGTGAGGGGTTCATGCTCCTGCTGGGTCAGCAGGGGCTGCTGCTAATAGGTAGGTGGGAGGGGGCTACAAAGGCGTTTGCTATTTTTAGGCGGGAGCAAGGCTGCCGCTCTTGGGGGTGGGGGAGTCGGCGGGCGTTGCTTGGCGGCGTCGGCTGCTGCCAGGAGGGGATGGGGCAGGTCGGGGGCTGCTCTGCGGCTCCTGCCGGGTGGGGTGCCGTGGGGGCACGGCTCGGCTGCAGCCTTGGGCGAGCAGGAGCTGCTCCTGACTTGGTAGCGCTGGGGTTATGGCTCCTACGCGCGTGGAAGCTGCTCCGGTTCCTGGCTCCGGCAGCGTGTCTCGGGGGCAGTAGGGGCGGCTGGGCGCTAACCCGCGCACACAGCAGCTCGGGACCCTCAATGTAACTCCGTCCCAGTGCTCAGCAGGGCGGGCGAGGCGCTGCCTGGGCCCGTCCGGCGTCCACCGGATCCACACCGCTAGTAAGCCCTGCAGCAGCTATGGCCACCATTTTGTTGGTAACCTTTGACCTTCCGGCAGTTGAAAGGTCAAGTCCGGCTTTAAGGCTTTTAAAAAACCCTCGTCTCCATTGCCCCCTGTGCCGCGCGGCCTGGAGGAATCTGAGCGAGATAGAGAAAAGGAGGGTGGTTGAGAATCAAAATTATAGAGATGAGCTTTTCGGCCGGAATGCGCATGCGCATCTCGCCCGTGACAACGGAAAGCGGCCCGGCTGTGAGCGGATTCGGGGAGGCGCGTGCGCAGTGTTTGTGCCCTGCGCGCCTGGTAAGGGATGGAGGCAGGGGGACAGGGATGTGCTGTGTAGGGACAGGCTGTGGGATCCCTCCCCGCATTCCCCGAGCCCCCACTCTCCCTCCTGCCCCTTTCCCCCCCGGGCGTCTCACACCATTTCCTGCCCAGTTCCTTATCCACCGAGCACTGGGCAGCTTGGCTGTGCCCCATTGGAGAGGGTGGAAATCTGTGTGAGGCGATGCCTCATTTCCACCGTCCAAGTAAGGTGGGTGACTATTCAGCAAAAACGTTGTCAGTGGGGAAGAACTATTTTGTGACTCTTTTTACTAAATGTGGGTTTGCTTTGTGTGTTTTTTTCGGGGTGGATTGTAGTTGGTTTTTTGTGTTTGTTTTGTTTTTTGCAAAAAGTGTTGGCTTTGCGTTGCGGGGAAGACTTAAAAATGAACAGCTGAAAAACGAAATATTTGGAAGTACTGCCGCACTGCCTCGTGGGAGTTGTAGTTCTGCCCTCTCATGTCCTGTTTTCTCTGGGCTGGTTGGCTGGCCTACATCTTCCATGGTGTGCAGCCCCCCCTCTCCAAGAGAGGAGACTGCTGTTGTATCATGAAAGATGCAGTCTGACCAGGCGCCTGGCCTATAGCAAATGGGAGAATGAGGCACCAAACTGAAATGTTTTAGATTTTAGCTGAAATATTTGTTCTTGTATTTCTGCTAAATTATCAATATTCCATTGAAGATTTAGATGTAAACAGTTTTGTTTGTTGCAGTTTTTCACTGGGGAAGGGGGTAGGCTCCATTTGTTTTGACCAGCTCTAATGGTAAGATGTGATAAAATTGCAGTAGTGGCCAACTCCCCACAGGGAGCCTGATGGGAACTAATCCTGTAGTGAAACTTGGCTCCTAATACATTTTGGACAAACACTAACCTTAATTTCCAGAGCTGGCTTCAGCTGTATAGTTTGTGTAAAATCTCATGATCAATAGTTAGTAAAAGATATTAACTCCCTGTGGTATCTGCAGCTTTTTCCTCTTCATCATGGACATTTAAGTCAAGGCCAGGATGGGGATGGTTGTAAAACAATTTCATTCCCTTCTGATCCTGCCTAATGACAATGGCTGCTTCTCCCATCCTCTTAATGTCAGACCCTCCCAATGCTGTGTTTTATATGCATAACTTAGTGACAGACCCTCCTCCTCTCCTCACTCCCATCGCCACTCAGAGCCTGACATTCAACTAGTGTGAGGAACCTATTATTTCTATGACAGCTAACTTGTGTATTTATTCACTTTGTCTGTAAATTTGAAACTATCATTTTGTTATGCTCAAAAAGGTCTAAACTAACTCATCTTCCATAGGGAGTTTAGCCTGCACAAAGAATGGAGCGTCTGGTTCATGCATTTTTCTGTGCTGATCGCATTATATAGAACTGTCCCACTACAATGAATGGGACAAGTTTTACTTAAGAGAATTAAATTCATGAAACTGCCTGTCATGATAGCATATACATCAAATAGAGTTGTCAAATTAGGGTGCCTAGTTTGGCGACTAAATCCATATCTGAGCATCTAAATTTAAAATTTTGGCCCTAAGTTTGAGGACATCTGTTTTACATTGCTATTCTAAATGTCTGCATGCTTCAAAGAGCCAGCATGAATATTTGCTAAGCTATTGTTAGTGTCATGTAGTATGTATGTAGATCTGACTGCCAAACATTGTTTGTAAGAAACAAATTCCTGCCACTGTATTTAATGCCATTTTAATCTCAGGTTATAGGTATATCCATGTGTAGTCATGTCAAAGATTGCTTGTTAGCCTCTGGCTGTGTTACATGGATAAACTATAGCATATATTGTATTAAAGTATCTTAACAGTTCATGGAAGTATTATATTGTGCAATATTCAGTTACAACTCCTTGATTTACAAGTGCTAATCTTTTAAAATGTTCACAATTCCTTACAGTTCATAAAATGTACAAATCTCACGTGGGTAACTGTCTTTCTTTATACTTGCTCCACCTTAAAATACATGGAAGCAATTAATTTTAGAAACATAGCTGACTGTTTTTTACAGCCAACCTACTAATAGAATTCTACTGTATAACATTTGAGTAATTTTTAAACTAAGCCTGTACTATAGCAAAAAAGAGTGGATCAAGTGATTGCAGCAGAATGAGATACAAATGCAATAACAAGGAAGCGAATGGCTGTTGCATGTGTATTTTTGCTATCATATGCTGCCCTCATAACTGAGTGGGAGTGGGGAACTTAGTCTAAAAAGTACTTTCACTTAAGAGGATAACTCAAGGAGGGAGGCTATGTAATAACAATCACTGGAAGTGTTCAAGGAAAGATAAGACAAACTGATGAGTAGTCAATGGAAAGCTGATTTTCCTGCAGTCATAGCAATAGTTAACTTTTGAGAATGGTGGATTAATCACCAAAATCTAGTTTACATATTTGATTCAAATAAAACCCCACAAGAGAATGACGGTTGTACGAGGCTGAGACAGACTAGGTAAGTTGCTATAGGAAGCTGTACGAACATCTACATGTATAATATACAGCTCACTCTTATCTCTAAATTTGAGAGAGAGAAATACAGGCATTGTGGATTTCATTCAAGCCCCTGCTGCATGGCCCCAGTCCTCATCTACTCATGTAATAGTACATATAGTCAGTCCTTGAGGTGCAGTAGTGAGCAGTGCAGTGTGTGGTCTATTTGTGAATACATGAAATTCTCCATGATACTAAGTATTATGCTACTGGCCAAAGCTGCTGTGCTAAATTACAAAAGGAGTTCATTAAAAGCATGTCACCCCTATTTTTTCCCTAGAAGTGACACTGAAAGTTTCTTCACACTTTAGTTATGTTCCCAGTAAGCTCTTTGTCATGTTTCCATGAGTTTAGGATGAAAGCTGTTGCATCTAAGGCAGGGGTGGCCAGCCTGAGAAGGAGCCAGAATTTACCAATGTACATTGCCAAAGAGCCACCGTAATAAGGCAGCAGCCCCACTGATCAGCTGTTTTGTGGTGTGCAGGAGGCTCTGGGAGGAGCGAGGGCACAGCAGGCTCAGGGGAGGGGGTGGGAAGGGGCAGGGCCTGTGGCAGAGCCAGGGGTTGAGCAGTGAGCACCCCCTGGCCAGCGCCGGCTCCAGGGTTTTTGCTGCCCCAGGCAGCAAAAAAAAAAAAAAAAAAAAAGCCGCGATCACGATCTGCGGCGGCAATTCGGCGGGAGGTCCTTCGCTCCGAGCGGGAGTGAGGGACCCTCTGCCGAATTGCCGCCGAATAGCTGGACGTGCCGCCCCTCTCCCGAGGGGCCGCCCCAAGCACCTGCTTGTACAGCTGGTGCCTGGAGCCGGCCCTGCCCCTGGCAATTGGAAAGTTGGCGCCTGTAGCTCCAGCCCCAGAGTCCATGTCTATACAAGGAGCTGCATATTAACTGCTGAAGAGCCACATGTTGGCCAGCCCTGATCTAAGGTGTTACTGAAATCTTTATTCTACCATCTCCAACTTCCTCTTTCCAAATCCAGGATTGTTTTGACTCCAAAAGACAACTTGTTTCCTATTTGGCAGTCTGCTAAAACTGATGAGCAAGTATATTATAGTCTTATTAAAAAGTCAGCTGATAATGAATATTATACATTTATTAAAGAGTGTTTAGACAAATCTGATTGATCAGTTCTTTTAGTAACAACATCATGGCTTCCTACTGCTTTCCAGTAGATCACATTACCAAGTAAATAGCACTGTAAATTTACATGGTGCTTTACAGAGTAAGTCATTATTTAGAATCCACAGGAAGAGTAATTGTGTATTAAGCAATTAAAAGTGTTGACCCTTAACATGCTGACCAATCCTGTTTTATATTTTTGTGTTGAGGGTCTTGTGTGGGAGAATGGAGCTGCTGAGAGGAAGGAGCAAAAGTTGGGACTCCTGGGCCACACACTGCTCATCCCCTGATGGGAAGAAAAAACAAAAAAAGCCCACACACTCCTGCTTCCCTAGCCTAACAATTAGGCTATATAGTTCCTGAAACAGAACCCCCAAATTCTGCCCTGAAGACCCAGTTTGTGGAGAGTGTGAGATTTATTGTTCACCAAGGCCTTTTGGCATCCATATTATGTTGGGGATATTCTAGAAAAATGGAAAGACTGTCCTTCAATAATAATAATAAAAAATAAATTAACTGACAACAGCAAGGTGGTGGCGCTGGAGTTTATTCAGCTCTTACATTAGAATTCAAAGGATAAGTATACCCTATTTTAAGGGTTAAAGCAGGTTATTTTATAGCATGTTTGTTCCTCTCGTCCCCTCCTTCCCCACTCATTGGCACATTAACCATCATATGGTCTTCCACATGTGTATATAATGCCTTATGTGCATTCAAATTTTAAATAGCAAGCTACCTAAAGTATTACAATAATATTTCCATTTAACACTGAGATTTGCAAAGCTGTCAAATAGCAAACGGGTGCACAGGGTTACTAATAAATGACAAATGGAAATCCAGTTATAAAAAGCCTTTACAAAATTTAATTTGGCAACATTACAAAGAGTATGTGCTTCACAGCTCTACATTTCAAAAATATTTACATTGGGGTGGAAATGTTGCAGAAACTTTTTTTTAGGGTTCTCATATATTCTAGATATGCAGTATACTACTACAAACAGTTTAATTTACCACTTCTAAAAATGTAAGCTTTCTGGTATATTAATTTTATGTTGACAATATTCCAGTGGTGAAGGGCAGGTTACAGAAAAAGTTGCTGAGTCCATAACATGTCTGAGTAATTTGAGGCATCCTCTTAGCATTATGTAACTTAAGGCAATTTTGCCAATACTATTAAATTGTCAAGAACCCAGAACATTAAGTGCCTCATAATTCTGTTTCATGTTATCCACATTCAAAGACATGAACAGAAGAAGGACCACCTTCCAAAGGCCTGACCTGTAGTCCACAGTGGAAATGAGTAATTCACCTATAAGGCCAAACTTCTCATTTTACACACACAGCTCAAAACACTAATATTGCTTGTTGGTAACTAACACGCTCTGACAGTTCAGTTTTTATAGCAAACAAACCAAGCATTCCACTTTGCTTTTGAAATACTATATTCAGTACTGTCACTGGAAGTAGACTGCTTTTACAAGATAAATGGGGGGGAAATGACTGCTGTGTAGAAGCAATAGTTTTCTCTGTAATAATTTTCTATTGGACTTTACTAACCTATCTCAGCAGACTTAAGAAAAAAGAGTGTGTGCAAATATTTTGCACAAATGAAGGGCAAGTAAAGTAAGGATAGAGTTTATATTGCTTCTAGAGTTTTAAGACAAACTACAAATTTCAGTTCAATACAAACAAATTTGTAAGTCTTCCTGGTTAAGTGGTGGAAACTAGATTCCAGCAATGTGTGTTTTTAGATTTTGGTAGAGCAATTATTTCCACAAAGATCTAAAATAAAGAATTCCACTGTCTTTGGTGTACAGTACTGCACTTTTTTTTAAGCTGACAGATCTTTCACAACAGTGACATTTCCAATTAGTTGATATTGCTACATAATTACAAATAAATCTGGTATGAACACCACCAGTTGTTATTCCTTGATGTATTCTTGATTCTTAAATAAGGTTGTTTCTTGTTATGAAATGGGTCTTCTAGAGTTATAAACTTTGACACCATTCTGCATGGAAGAACGAGCATATTTGGTCAGAAGTGCAGCTACTGTTTGCTTCTCTGCACATAAGTCTCTGGAGAGAAAAAAAAAAGTGGTGAAAACACTCTTCAGTAACTTTAAAAAAAAAGGTTATCAGGACAAACTATTTCAGGATTGAGTACAAACTGTTTCAGTAACCAGTTTTCCTAACGTAGCAATCAGCCTGGCTAGAGTGTTTGTTAATAAGCTATTGGTGTGCTTCTCCCAAAATGCTTTCAATCATCTAAAATTCATACCTCGGCATAGCTTGCTGCATTTATGTAATTCCCAAAAGCATACTACATGCTTTACAAAACAAAGATGGTTCCTACTTTGAATAACTTACAATCTAAAAAGGCAAAAGCCTACTTCTGTTCTCCATTACACCAGTATAGCTGTTTACACTACAGAGCCTGTGCCGTCATAGCTATATCAGCATAGCCCCATAGTATAAACTCAGACTACATTGGGGTTTTCTGTCAGTGTAGATACACCACCTTCCTGAATTATGTTAGCTACATCAACAAAAACACTCTTCCGTTGACATAGCTGTATCTATACTGGGAATTGGCATAGCTATATTGGTCAGGGGTGTAGTTTTTTTCCACACCCCTGATGGACATAGCTGTACTGATAAGTTTAGACCAAGCCTGAGTCAATGGAGTTACTTCAGATTTTACTCTGAACAGCAGAATTTGGCTCAAAGCTCTGAGGCAAGGACCATGTCAAACCAAGCGTGTCTGCTTGTACATTGCTTAGCCCAACAAGGCCAAAAGCTTGACTGATTCATGTGAGTGTTATGTCAATTTTGAACAAGGGAAAGGATGAAACATGAGAAGTACTACTGGAGCATGGTTCTGGAATTAAGTCTGATTTTACTGACTTAAAAAAACTAATTTGGGAGATATGATGTATAAAGGAAAGTTGAAGTTTTTTAGCCTTTTCTCTAAAGTCATAAATATTTGCTGCTAATCTTTCAATTTTCCCTCATTTTAAGTATTTCCTGACTATGCTCTTCTGATCCCTTCATCTTCCACTAGCCTGTCTGTCCTTTCTCCACAGTGTGGTTCAACACCCACTGTGAATTCACTCTCTTAATAATCTGCAAGAGAAAAGTTGAGTTACATAACTTCCAGTTAAGATTTTGATTTCAAGACAGCTCACGTGTATGGGTCACAAAGTGTTACTAAAGGGAGAAAAAAGTCTACTGGAAGACAGTTTATAACTTTTTGCTTTTTACCCTTTGACTTCAGTGGGGGTAGAATTGTCCAAAGTCAATACAAAACTTCCATTTAGTTCAATGGAGCCCAGGATTTCACCCTCAATGTTCACATTCACGAAGTACAGATAATACTTCTGAATGACTATACTGGAAGTATATTTTACTCGTGTAGAATTTGCGAGAAAATTCTAGCACTTTGTTTTATCAGCTATAGTTGTCCATGATGCAACCAAGTATATACTACAAGTACTATGCAAGTCTTTATGTACTTACTGTATTTTAAAACAGTATTATGCTTAGTAGTGAACTACTTACTGAATATATGGGGTAATATCTGCTTCTGTCCACTTTTCCCGAATGGTAAATAGCCTGTTGAACCTTTCCTGGTTATCCTCAGGCAACTCTTCTACTTTTAGCAAGAAGATAGTCTCTGGTCTTGAGTTTCTATCCAACAGAGCCAAACCCTATAGGGACAACAATAGGATGACACAAATTTTAACACAGAAAACATGATCAAACCTCCCATCTCTTGGCATATCAATTTGTGTTACTATTGCCATTTATCTCAGTACTTTTAACCCCTAAACTGTACAAAGAGTAGCAATACTAAAAGCAAAATGGAAGCCTTCACAATACCTGCCATCATGAAGGAGGTAGTTCTCATATCCCTTAAGGGAGAGGAGCATGTAAAAATACACTACTTGATATCCCACTACCACCTTCAACAAAATGTATATTGGTTGCAGCATGCTAGAATCATTAAAGGCTGTTCTACAGTATGTTGGACTTCTAACGCTGTCTATATTGATAGTAATAGACTCTAGATTTGAATTTTTTCCTCTATAGCTATGTGTATCAGGTTCAGGGAGACAGCTAGAGCACTGTCATGCTCCTACACTACGGAGGTCCTAGGCAGTTTCACTTTACAGGAAACACCTCATAAGTGCTTTAATGCAGGACCAAGATGCTTCTCTCAGCTGCTGGCAAATACTGTTGAAATAAAAAAGAAGAAGCCAGTTGTTCATGATTCATATACAAGTCCTACACAATACAGCAGTAAGAACATCCTGCTAATACATGAAACCAAATCCACTAGTTTAGTTTTTACCTTGAGCTGATCCAGCCTTGTCGTCAGCCCTTCAGGGACACTTTGTTGCCATACTTCTTGAAACTCTGCTAGATTGAATTTAACTGCATTTTGCAAGAGCATTTGTGCTGTAGCTGTGCATATTTTATCTGCATTCATTTCAAAATAAACTTCATCTGCAAAGGAGAAAAAAAATTACACTCACAGGTTCTTACCTGCATTGGTATCAGGACATTTCTGTGCCTCAAGTTTCCCCTCTGTTCTGCAGTCTCCTCCTCCTGGCAGGGTAATTTGTGCCTAAGTTTCCCCTCTGGCTGATTGAGAAATTTGATGATGTTTTACCCTCTGGCTAAACTAAAGTCCCCTCCCTTCCCAGGTAAACAAGAGTCAGAACAGAAACAACTACATCCTTAGTCCTCTCCTGGCCCCAGCTTTTAGCCCTGTTGATCAGGACTAACATCAATAGACCTGCACCCTCCTCAGGTGAAACAGTCCTTTTACCCTCCACCCCCATCTCTTTCACTCTTGTTTATGCAAGTCTGATATCAACAGCTGTTTGCACTCTCTGAGCTAAACAGTTCAGTAGTCCTTTCACTTCCCTAAGGTCTGTATCCTGGTCTTCTCCCTTGATACAGGGTAGTGAAGAGGGTGAGGTGCACTTTCTCCCACTCTCTGAAAGACCTAGTCCAAAGCCCATAAAAAAAAGAATACGTGCAAACCCTGGGTCTCAAGCTTACCTGCTTCACCTTCTCCCTTCCCAAGCTCCTCCTGCGTCCAGCTCCTCTCACAGACTTCCAAGCCACTTCCTTGGGCTCAAACCAACCAACCCCTCCTATGCTCCTCGTCTAGAGATATCCCAACAGTCACTGCTGCTATAGTGCCATTCCCAACGCCCTTAGTGGAGAGCTCCACACCAGGTCTTGCCACTTCCCTGGTCTCAGTTTACGCAAGTAGAGTGCCTTCTATAGCTCTGCCTTTCCCAACACTCATTCCAACCCCACATTATGGTCTGAAATCAGAAACACTCATGTTGGGCCTGTAGCCCTCTAAGAGCCACTATGCCCTACTACACAAGTTAATTCAAATGCCTGGATAACAAAATCCATCAGAAAAAATGTTCTTTAATGCTGTGCAACACATTTAAACTCAATCACAGAAATTATGAATTGGAAAGATCTACTAGCTTATCTCAGGCACCTCTCTGCTAATTCAGGATTTTTCTCTAATGACACTAGTTTCCCTATCCCACAGTTTAGTAGACCTCCCTGTTATGGAAATTTTCCATGATAATCAGCCTAAACATTTCTTAGCTCAGTGTTGGCCTCCCTACTCTCTAACACTTTGTTATTTTAGTTACATAATTTATTAATCCTTAACCCTCCTTTCTTAATAAATGCATCCCTGCCATAACTTACCTTCATCAGTATATTTCATTCCATAACTTAAAAGAATATGTTGTATCATTTCTCTGAAAGAAAAAGTTAAACTTTAAAATCTACTTTTATGCATTTCAGATTCATGGCAAAGGAATGCAGTCTGAAAAAATGTATTATATAAAGTTAATTAGCGTACAATCGTTAAAAAAACACTACAAATCCCTCCCTCCCTCCCACTAACACACTGAAACAGGGACGGGCAAGGCAAAAGCAGGAAAGACAATAGGGGATGGGATGTGCCATGGTTCAGTCCACTACCCCAGCAACTTCACCTCCCCCTGCCTCCCTAGTACCCACTCCCATGTGCTTTGAAGAGGTACAGAGGGAAAGAAGATAGACTCTTGCCTTCCCTCATTTTTCACTGGCAAAAAGCATCACAAACAGAGTTTCACAAAGAACTGCAGTTATGTATAACATATTAATAAAAGGTACTTTATGGACTGGTTGCATCAAATTATAGCCTAACTTGTACTACTTTGCAGATTTTGGATAAAATCAAAATGTCAGTATGGGTTTTTTCCCTCTAAATGAAGTTCAACAAAAATTTATAAAGCCTCAGTCGGTAAGCACAATTCAATAGCCTTGTAATTTGAATGGAATGGCCTGTAAATATTTTAATACTATTCTATTAATATGATCACTGATATTTATTCAAATATAGCATTATACTACCAGAAGTACCAGTGCTTAATACAAAATGATTATGCAGGAGGTGCCCACCACACATTTTTGGTTTCCTATGCTTCCTGAATGGTATTCCACCATGGGCAGCAGTTTGCCAATTAAGTAATGGGTACAAGCAGCACGTACAATAGAGTGAACAGCACTTTAGCTGTTGTGTCAGTGTACATTTTAACAGTAGTCACTGGAATCAGTGGATACTTACGCCTGCCATGAGACTGGAGTAGGATCTTTTGTAATCCCGACCCATGTTATGTGACAGTGATCAGGAAACAGAGATTAGTCTAACCAGACCTGATGTGTCACACCTTTACTGCATAAAATTACTCAGGGCCATGCTATGCTCCCCTTGAGCACATAAAAAATGGTGGGAGAGAAAAAAAGGGTACAAGAAGCCCTCATTGTGCCCCATGCACAGCAAGGGACACAAGTGCAGCCCACATACTCCCTTTATAAAAGGACTGCTCCTCTATGGGACAAAAGATTCCTGTAAAACATGAGGAGACAGGCTATAGCCCTGTCCCACCTACATACCAGACAACAAAGGTGGCCAGAAGCATTTAGTGTGGGCAGGGGGTAAGTTCATCCCTTCCACCCCAAGTAGGTTGTAGCAATGAATGTGTTCCAAACTATGAGCCAGTGCAGCTCCACACTGACCTCAGAGCAGGGCTGGACCTTGAAGGTGAAATGGATTTATGTTTTACAGAGTCAAAGAACTTCTAATCTTGAGCACTGTTAGTTGAATATAGTTATATTATAGGACTCCTCTATGGTAAGTGCAAATACTAATGATGATTAATATGGGTAACAGTAATTTGTTTTCTGGTGCTTTAAGCACAAAGAAACAAAAAGATACTTACTCAGGTTCCAGGGGTCCAAGTTCTTGAAGACAGATACTTAAAGGAACCTTGCTAAAAGACCAAGATTCAGAATCTATTAGTTGAGTCACATGATTCAGAAGTTTCATCTCATAATCAAATTCTAGAACCCGCCAATATCCTGCCAAACAGAAGAAATATGTAATAATACTTTGTAATTCTGCTTCTCTGAAAATATCTTTCAGGATTCTCACACTTGAGTCTCAGCTCCCTTTCAAGGCACAAACAGAACACCAAGCTCTTAAAAGGTTATTTAAACAACATTTAACAAGAGGAGAAAAAAGGACAGAATAGTAGAATGGAGCAGAGACCAGTGTGATTAAATTTTTCAAGGAGATCAAAATACTTAGTTACTTTTCTATGTAAATCAACTACTACACAGTTGTTACAGGGATGTTTATACCATTGAACAGGGATGTAGTTAATAAGAATTTTTAATATTTTGTGATCCAAAATATTAAAGCATTTGAGAACTACTAACAATAGTGGCAGGTATTCTCAACCCACTATGCATGCCTATCTGCCTGCCTTCATGTTGTGACTGTTTGGAGTCAAATAAAGCAATTAACTCCTTTGACTCCCACATAAAACATTGGAAGATACTATAGACATTTCAGGAGAAAGCTATACAAAGCACTGCAGAGACCACCACTTTCATGCATTCCTCACTAAGTTGACCGCATATGTTATGCTACAAAATAATACATATCCTACCTATAGGGACAAATACCTTCAATTTTACAGGCATTTATAACCTGCAACTGATGCAGTATTTCCTCCTCACTCGCTTGAATCCGATCTAGCAAGTCTTCCATTGTATACTGCAACACACAAGAAGAAAAAAAATGGGTTACCTTCAACCCTTGCTAAAGCTAAATTGAAGTAAGTAAATATTACCTTATATAACTATGATGAAGATAAACATTATTTAGAACAGGGATGGAAGAATACAATGGAGGCTTGGGTTTTGCAGAGTTTTGAAGTCTCTTAAATTTACCACACTAGTTCAAATTTGCAAACAATCTTTTCCTGCAATTTAAACTAGTTTCTCCAAAGATCATTCAATTTAAAAAAAAAATAACATTCTTGCTAATTAAAGGAAGCCTTTGCACCATGTACCAGTGATAATTTACAAACTTTGAAATTTACAATATTCAAGCAGGTTTAAATTAGGCAAAACAAATTCTGAAATGTGAATGAGTTACTTCAATTATTGTTGTCAGCAAAATAAGTTGCTTCACATCAGTCCAAATAATTGACAAACATGTTCTACTTCAGGGGTTCACAAACTGGGGGTCATGAGGCTATTACGTGGGGGTCACGAACTCTCAGCCTCCACCTCCAAGCCCCTGCTTTGCCGCCAGCATTTATAATAGTGTTAAATATAAAAAAAATTATAAGGGGGGGTCGCATTGAGAGGCTTGCTGTGTGAAAGGGGTCACCGATACAAAAGTTTGAGAACCACTGTTCTACTTGATTCCCCAAAATGCATCTCACCAGGTTTGTCTTTGTTATGCCTTTACATTTTTTAAAAAGGCACATCTAATATTTAAGATAATACTTAAGTTTTTGTTTTTAAAAAAATTTCCTGGCAGGAATGAATTGATTCATCTTAAGTATAGTAATCTGGTAGACTATGAGAAGGCAAAATAGCAAACCACCACTAACTTTGGTGGACACCATCTTAATTTTGGGATAAGAAAATGTTTTCTCTTTTCCTCCATATTTCTCTTCTTTCCTGGTGTTTGCTTTTTTCTCTTCCATGCTTCCTTCCTTTTCTATTAGGATGCATGCTGCAGTACCATGAGATCTCACAAACTCAGCAGTGTTGGGACTATGTCAATACTTCAACAGGTGACCTCCAAGCTACACCCAGGCACTTCAGGAAATGTTATTGGCAATTTAGCAGATGAAACAATACTCTCAGAGTTAGAATAGAATAAATGTCCTATAAAATGGTGTTTGAGTGCACTGCTGGATATGTGGTCTTTCAGATGAAATGCAACACCGAAATCCAGACCACTAATGCTCGTTAAGAAGCCTGGGATTTCTATGTAAAAGTAGATATATTAACTCAAGTGTTTTAAGCAAGTTACATCTTAGGTCATTTATTCTGTCTAAATTTTACTGTAATTTCACTGGCAACAGTATTCTTCACTTTCTGCCTCACACTTGTTTAGTGCTGCTGTACTTGGATACTAAACATCCGCTGTTTTACTTCAGCAGTGAAATATTTAAATGTTGAGTGAATATATGTAACAAACACTTTAGCAGTATGCTGTGTTATGAAAAGATGAGTTTCCTATAATCTACTGAATTGCTCATTTTCATGCAGAGGAAAAAAAAAAAATCACTTGTTAGTTGCCCATGACAAGAGAAATGCAATGAGTAAACAAGGAGCATAGCAAAAATTCATATCATCACTTGTATTGTGGTGGCATCTAGGGGCTCCAGTCAGAATCAGCGCCCATAGCAAGGTGTAGCCTCTCCTCCCAGGGAACTTACAATCTAATTTAAAGTTCCACAGGGTTATCTGTAACAGTTAAGAATCTTATGTTTTTAAAAAAAATCATTTTTATTCCTTTAATATTCTATCTTCTGACCAAAATTCAGAAGATAATTAGACAAAACAGACATGTTAAAAGTATTTTCTTTTAAATGCAGAGAAGTCTTAGATGTTACCTTTGAGCATTAATATTTGAAAGGATATTTGCATTATCATGCAAATGTAAGTTAGCTTTAAAACTAGTCAGCTAATAGATCATATGTAAATGTTCAGAAACTATATTTTACTCCATCTTTATTTAATATTTCCTCAAGACCTGCCTTATATTTTAGGTCAGATGATTCATACCTCTCATTCTGACCATTCTTGATGTCTGAACTGGCTTTTATGGAGGCAGAACTTGCATGTTAATAACAAAATAAAACCCATCACTGGCAGGACAGATCTGTAATTACATTTGCCTTGGGAGTAATCTCAACCATTTCTCCCTCCACTTCCACCATATCACCCTTGCTATTCTACTTCTCTTCCTTCCCATATTATTTTACTTCCCTTTCCTTAGTGGTGAGTGCCTTTTATATAGGGTAAGTGATGAAGTCACAAGAAGCACAAGTAACTGTGGGGAAAGCCACTACACCTGATAGTCACATAACATTTGGGGGATTTAGATAGCCAGTTCCTTAAGATTTCAAAATGGACGTTGCCAGTCCCCCGCCCCCCAACTTCTGGCTTCATTTTGCTGGCTTAGTGCAGAAGTCTTTCCCCTGCAGGAGGGGGACAGTAATTCTCACCACTCTCTAGTCAAATGGTTTTCAAACTTTTTTAGTTGAAGAAAATTGTTGATGCCCATGACACAGTGGAGCTGGGAATGAGGGGTTCAGGGTGTGGGAGGGGGCTCTGGGAGGGGGTTAGGACTCTGGGCTGGGGGTGCAGGCTCTGGGGTAGGGCCAGGGATGAGGGTTTTGCAGGAGGGGGCTCTGGGTTTGGGGGGGGGGGAGGGGAGGCTCAGGGCTGGGGTAGGGGATTGGGGTGCGCAGGTGAGGTGTGGGCTTACCTGTGGCTGCTCCCGGTCAGCAGCGCAGCAGGGGAGCTAAGGCAGGCTTCCTGCCTATCCTGGCACTGTGGACCGCGCTGCGCCCCGGAAGCGGCCAGCAGCAGATGCGGCTCCTAGGCAGAAGCACGTAAGCTGCTCCGCGAGGCTCTCGCCCGCAGGCACACACCTGCCCCAGCTCCCATTGGCCGGGAAACGGAGTGTGGAGCCGGTGCTCGGAGCGGGGGCAGCGTGCGGAGCCCCATAGCCCCCACGCCTAGGAGCCGGACCTGCTGCTGGTCACTTCCGGGGCACAGCACAGTGTCAGCACAGGTACAGACTAGCCTGCCATAGCCAGGCAGCACCGCCAACGGGACTTTTAACGGCCCAGTCAGCGGTACTGACCAGAGCCGCCGCGACCCAGTGCCTTACATTCCGCGACCCAGTACTGGGTCGCAACCCGCAGTTTGAAAACCACGCTCTAGTCTACACAAAAAAGGAAGACTCCGTCTCTTCTCACTACCTTTCTTTTTCTTCTGTGTACCATAAGGCAAACAGTCTACTGACTGCAGCCAGTAACACTGCTACCAATTCCCGACTAGGCTAGCATGCCAGGCTGTCTCAAGCAGGGAGAAAAAGCAGCTCAGAGCAGGACTGTGTACAAGTGCACAGTTCTGCATAATTAAGTAAAACTGTGAGCAAAGGTATTTTTTCTAGTTAAGAATGTAGCTTTACTAGGCTTTTATATCATTACCAATTACAAAGGAAAAGTAAAAACAAGGAAGTGATTTACTTAACAGGCTTACCTTTGAGTCAGTCAGAACTTTCTCTCTCTCACTGTCTGGCCCTTCATAAGGATTTTCCATTAGAAGTTTCTTTAGTTTCTTTAGTTTAGGTCGACATTTCCTTAATTCCCAGTAATTATTGGAGAAACCAGCAATCTACAAAAAGAAATTAAATGTTGGGTGACTCATTTAATTTAACACTGTCAGCCAAAGTAACTTGCAAAGAATAATTAGCAATGAATTTTACAAAGGTCACGTAAAAAAAAAAAAGTCAAGATTTTTATTAAGAGATTGTTTCTCTTTTCTAAAGAAGAGTAGGCAGAAATATTCTCTGCGCTGAAGTCCATTATTGGTAATAAGAGTTAGAAGCCTGTAGTTCAGTAATAAAAGCATACCTGCTGTCTACATGACAAAGAAACCGGCTGGTCTCTACATATGGACAATACCTGCTAATGGCCGGATAATTTAAAGTCCTGTCAATTTCACCCCCTTCCAACATCTGTTCTTTTCTTCTTAATACCTCAGTCTTGCTGCTCTCCACAAGCCATCTTTTTATTCTCCTTCTCTCATCTTTCCAATTATTTCCCATATTCTTGAACTCCTAGTTAATGGATATTTTACTACACAATGAATGAGAAAGGGAGCTATGACTCATCACTTCATTAAACATGCATCTTAGGAAAGAAGATGTTCGCTACACAGCTATGTAAGCCAGGTACATGACTAAGTGTGCCCAGAGGTCATTGTTAAAAATACTGCACACTTCTTTTCCCCAGGCCCTGAAAAAGAGGTTTACCAGTGACACTATGGCAGGGTTTGGAGCCAAGGTGGGTGGCTCTCTTTCCCAAGATATCTATACAGAGACAGGACATGACAGAAGCTGAGTGGGGCAACCGACAGAAGAACTGCCTTCATTCCCTAATCTATCACATAGGCAGAACCGAAAGCAGGGGTGTAATTGATACAAGGCCTCCAATCTTCTAAACTCAGAGGATCTTCAGAGGAATCTCAGGGTGCGTTGGTACATCTCTGAAGCATACTTTGGGCATCCCCCAAAAGTCCTATTGAGGAGTTCAGATGATAGGAGGCCTTAGTCAATGCTCTGCTGTTGAAGAGGCCATCAATCAGACAGGTGTGAGCACAGAATGAGGAAGGCACAGCAGGCTGCAAGCTCATTTAGTAGTATTGCTCTCAGATCCAGCCCCTATTCCTGTATGAAAAATCCTGTTAACAGCTGGCGTAACAGAAAAGCTCAATTTTTTTTTTAAATGTATTTTAAAAAGTCAGGATTTTAAAGATGTTCTATCAAATTTGATTTTTAAGTAAAAAAAAATTTAAATTGTCCTTTTAACTATTGAAGCTACATTGTCAATTAAAAAAACCAAAACACTTCTACTCAAGAAAGCAGCCTAGATACAAAATGCTGTATCCAAATTCTGTTTGGAAATCTTAGACTTTTTTTTTTTGTTTATAGTTTTTGCCTATTAGTTTATTTAAATAAATATTAGTTTATGACCTCAGTTCTCCAGCTTTTTTCACATGCAATGGCAATTACACAAGCAGAATAACTACATTTGGGTCTTTTTTCTGTGCTTATTTTTCATTTCTTTTCAAATCTCTCAGAGAAGAAGATATTCCTGGTCATTTAGTGGTAGAAAAATATGCTAACACATGTGAGTTCATAGCCAGAGCTAGTTGCTCACCCTGGACAAACATAGCAGAATGCTCAGACCCTTTGAAAGGGAGTGCTTGCTCCTGAGTGATCATCTCTTTGGACTGATGCATGAGCCTATCAATACTGCTTCCAGAAGAAAGGTAATTTATCTTATTATTTGTATTATGGTAGCACTTACAGGCCCCAACCCCATTGTGTTTAGCACTATGCACACATAACAAAAAGAAAGTACCTCCCACAAAGAGTTTGCAATCTAAGCAATATAACTATACACTACATGTTTGGGAGGGTCTTAGGAAAGATCCCAACCAAAAAAACCCAAAAGTGATTTGACAGAAAGTTATCTTGGTGCATGTGACTTAAAAAAATCATTACAGAACATAGCAAGACTGAAGGAGGGGGAATATTACTTTCTTGTTAATCTACTTTGATTTGAATGGACTTTTTCCTACCAGCAGAACTGCGGACTTCGTGGAATAAATGATGCTCTGATTGTTCTAGGACTGGAGAAGGAGGGGGACCCCTCCCTTAGTGATGTCATTATACCCACTGCACAAAATTAAGAACAAATGATAATATTTTCCTAACCATTTTTAGGAAAATTGGATTTATTACATTTGCTTCAAAGGGGCAGAAACAATGAATTCTTTAAACTCATAATTCTAAAATCCTCCACCCCACAGAATCTTTCCAGATGCAACAGTTAGGATAGAAGAATCATCTTTGAAGATTTTTTGTTAGACTATGGAACTAAGAAAGTGCCGCACAATCTGCCTTTCAGGGTAGGCTATTTAAACAGGCACTCTACTAATGTAAAAGTGTCAATTTGCTCTTTGTGTCTTATATTTAAGACAGCTCACTTGAGTGAAGGAGAAAATATCTATTCTTTCAAGTTACTAAGCACCATGAGTACTTACTGCACCACCAAAAATAGACTTTATGCTTGGATCTGTTAAACAGATGATAACTGAAGCCATGATAGATAAGTTTTATGTTAATACACTCATATCCATCATTTGCAATTGTAAGACACTATAATAACATGCACCTTAGATGTAACACTAATGTGAAAAATAGACGATAAGGAAACAAAAGAATATACCTGGCTGTGAATGATATTATGTGATGCTTGATCTGCAAGCAGCTGTTCTGGAGTTTTACAGCCAGGGATAAACAGTAACATATTTGAAGTATCTGCTATTTTCATATCATACGTTTTATCTTTACTGCACAGCACAGCTTGTTCATCTTTTTCACCACGGATCACTAGGCTGGAAAAAAAAAGTTCTTGTTTTTAAATGCAAAAATAGCAAAGGAATACTCATCTTTATTTACAGATGACATAACATTTCAAATACATTAAAAGTACTGCTAACCAGGTGGCAAGTTGCAGTTATTATGACTACTGCTACCAATTGGAATATCATATCTACAAGTTGTGACATACAGTTAGTTTAATCATATTACTGTTGCCCCTTCTTCCTTCCCACACCTCTTGCTCATTTGTTTATTTCACCCACTTTCTTATCTTTTAAATCTTGATCCTGCAAGCTCATATACATGACTAACGCGGCACTGAAGTCCCAATCACTCCCAGCTTAATTCAGGCCACTGGGTAATGGCACAACAACTACTCCTCTAATAAAAACCCAGACCTATTAACAGTGTAACTTTGAATGTTCTTCAGAAAAAAATTCTGCTTACATATGATTTTTAACATATTCTTACACTTTTACCTTAGAACAGCAGTTCTCAGGGGGCCTGGATCAGGTTTCAGGGGGTCCTCCAAGCAGGATCAGCATTAGATTCACTGAGGCCAGGGCAGAAAGCCAAAGCCCCTTCACCCCACCACCGGGGGCTGAAGCCAAAGCCTGAGCAGCTTAGCTTCATGGGGCCCCGGGCAAGTGCCCTGTTTGCTACCCCCTAATGCCGGCTTTTATATGCAGAAAAACGGGTGTGGTGGTACAGCTGGGCCGTGGAGTTTTTATAGCAAGTAAGAAAAAGGTCGAGAACCCCTGCCTTAGAGGACAACTGTAGTCAAATGAAGGGGTTTTCAAACCTTTTACCAACCACAACCCCCAAGCCACTCACACTTTCTCCCAGGGCTCCATGCTCCAGAGCCCTCTGTGACCCCTAAAACCAGAATACATCCCATTGTTTCAACCAAAAGAAACTACCCAGAATCACAAAAAACCAATGTGGTTCACACATATGCACTTCATGAATAGTCCTATGGAGCTCAAAAGAACTATTCACAGGCAGAAATGTTTAGAAGTTGAGAGCCACATTTTAATTAATTGTGCTATACATGGGAAACGGATATGTTCTAGGTATCCAAAAATTGATCATTTCACATTTTAACAAAGATATAATTTAAAAAATTAAAAATATAAATTTAAACTCCGCCCAGCCAAGATGTGCAGGGGGCCCAGGGAGACTTTCGGTTCGGCAAATTGTACAGATCCATTTTAACTGTGATCTGCCCCCCCTCTGCCTCCCCCCCGTTGACACGATCCCATGGCAAGGTCCCGGCAACCTCCCCATCCCTATCGTTCCCGCCCGCCAGGGGGCGCTGCAAGCCCGGTCCCCCGTGAGTCCCGCAGTCCCAGGCCGGGCCACTTCCGCACCTGTGCCCCGCCTCCAGCTCGGCGCAAAGGCCCGGCTCCAGCTGCAGCAGGCAGCACTCTCCGGCGCTGGCGCGGGGGCTGAAGTTGAGGCAGTGCACGGGCGGCAGCAGCTCCGCCGAGTTCAGCTTCGCGATATGCAGCGTGGCCTCCACCTCCTCGCGGCTCCGCATCCTGCCAGGCGCCGGGCTCCCCGCTCAAAGGGACGGGCCAGCGGCGCGCGGCAAACGGTTCCAAAAGCGCGCGCGCTAAAACACAGCGCCCCCCACCCCCTCCACGCGCCGCTCTTGGGCGGGGCCATGAAGAGGGAGAGAGGCCTATGAAGAGTCACGTGACCCCTAGTGCGCGAGAAGAGGGTTGGAGGCGTGCGGCAGTGTCTAGCTGAGAAGGGGCAAGAATGAGCGCGAGCTCTCCCCCTACCCTATGGTTGGGGGCAGGACAAACGCGCGTGCGCGACTTGGATTCCAGCGATTCTCTGGTTCACGCACTAATTCCCCCTGCAGAGCAGGTGCGGGCGGTGGGGTCGAGGTGTGTGGAGTAAAGGGGAAAGAGCTTCCCCCACCTTGCTGCCTCCTCCCTAAGAGGAGGGCTGCCCTGTGCTCATCTCCCCAGCTTTCCCCTTTAGCTGCACGGAGGTTCCCCGCAGAAGCTGGGAATGGGCGACAGGATGGCTCACTTGATGATTACCTGTTCTGTTCATTCCCTCTGGGGCACCTGGCATTGGCCACTGTCGGTAGACAGGATACTGGGCTAGATGGACCTTTGGTCTGACCCAGTATGGCCGTTCTCATGTACGTGCAGATGGTTCTCGAGCTAGCTCTGTCCCTGAGCTCCTGTTTCCCTGTGAAGACATAATCTGTAACAGAGAAATGCGGCCCCCAACCCATTGTGTTCCCTTTGGCCTCACTGCCTCCCATTGCACTTCATTGACACATGTTTTGGGGGCCCCTGAGCTTAGGGGAGTTGGTACAATTCCCCCCCGGCCCCTTGTTAGACTCCCGTACAAGGGGAGCAGCTGTTTGTTGACTGCCCTTTGATTCCTATTTGGAGTCACACGCCATGTGAAGGACCTAACCACAATTAATGGTAGCAAGGTGGAGAGAGTTTTTCTGATCACCGTGGGCAGCGGTCATGGCTCTGATGGGCTGAATCCCTGAAAATCAGAATTATGAAGCAGGGAAAATAACCATGATGCTGGTGAGGCCCTTCCAGCAACAAACAACAGAAGTTGTTTTGCTCTCGCCGTTAACACCAACATCTCCTTTGAAAGGCCGTGGTGAGCGAAATCTCAGGTTCTGTTTCCAGTTCATTTTCCCTTATGCCATGAGGAGGAGCTATTGACAAAGGCTAAGTGCAGGTCAGACGTAGGACAAACGTCTATAGCAGCCTTTGCCACTAGGTAACTTGCCAAGTGCAATGTCACATGAGACTTGATCAGCATAGAGAAAACAGAGCAAGGGTGAAAGCAGAGAACTTCCGTGGTGACCCTTTTAATCCTATGATTCTATGAAATGAGGACAGCTGTTCTTCAAAGAGCTTGCATACTACCAACAGAAGCAGTAGAGATGCCTCCACAAGGAACTGCTATTCAATGGGGCCAGATTAAGGAATCTGGAATCTTTTCCCCTAGTTCCCATGTTCAGAGAGGCAAGAGGCCACTCTCCTTCTGGAAGCATCCTTCATCTTGGGATCAACAGGTGGCAGCCCCTCTCCCATTGAAACTGACAGGGCAGCAGTAGATGGATCTCCTTTACCATCCAGGAGTGACAACCGGGGTTTCCACTCCCCCTTGGAGAGGCTGTGGTGGCACAGGGGGGCTCAATACTTACCCCAGTAGCTGGGGTGTATCTCCACAGGTTCATGAGTTCACTGTGCATACTTCATTCTTCTGCCACACTTTACTGGGGTGGTGTTAAAGACCCCTAAAGCAGTGGGGAGGGAGTTAACACCCCGTAGAAGTAAATGGGGTAGTTTGGTGCCCGCAGTGCTACTGATTTGGTTCTGTTCAGACTGAGGCTGAGGTCCCTGCATTGGTTATATTTGTTCCATGTTTTCAAGTTTTTCTTCATATCATAACCATGAGGGCTAGACATATAGGCCTTGTCTACATGGAAAGTTTGCACCAGTCTAAATCACTTTTTAAAATGAGATAGTTAAAGTGGCACAAACCTCTGTGTACACACTCATTTTAGATTGACTGGTTTGTTTTGGTTTAATTTAAACCCGTTCCCAACCAACTTAAGCTACATCAATAGTAAAGGACAAACAATAGTAAAGGACAAAATTGTCAGACACATAGAAAAACATAAACTCTTGAGCAAGAGTCAACATGGCTTCTGTAAAGGGAAATCGTGTCTTACTAATCTATTAGAGTTCTTTGAAGGGGTCAACAAACATGTGGACAAGGGGGATCCGGTGGACATAGTGTACTTAGATTTCCAGAAAGCCTTTGACAAGGTCCCTCACCAAAGGCTCCTACGTAAATTAAGCTGTCATGGGATAAAAGGGAAGGTCCTTTCATGGATTGAGAACTGGTTAAAGGACAGGGAACAAAGGGTAGGAATTAATGGTAAATTCTCAGAATGGAGAGAGGTAACTAGTGGTGTTCCCCAAGGGTCAGTCCTAGGACCAATCCTATTCAATTTATTCATAAATGATCTGGAGAAAGGGGTAAACAGTGAGGTGGCAAAGTTTGCAGATGATACTAAACTACTCAAGATAGTTAAGACCAAAGCAGATTGTGAAGAACTTCAAAAAGATCTCACAAAACTAAGTGATTGGGCAACAAAATGGCAAATGAAATTTAATGTGGATAAATGTAAAGTAATGCACATTGGAAAAAATAACCCCAACTATACATACAACATGATGGGGGCTAATTTAGCTACAACGAGTCAGGAAAAAGATCTTGGCGTCATTGTGGATAGTTCTCTAAAGATGTCCACGCAGTGTGCAGAGGCGGTCAAAAAAGCAAACAGGATGTTAGGAATCATTAAAAAGGGGATAGAGAATAAGACAGAGAATATATTATTGCCCTTATATAAATCCATGGTACGCCCACATCTCGAATACTGTGTACAGATGTGGTCTCCTCACCTCAAAAAGGATATTCTAGCACTAGAAAAGGTTCAGAAAAGGGCAACTAAAATGATTAGGGGTTTAGAGAGGGTCCCATACGAGGAGAGATTAGAGAGGCTGGGACTCTTCGGCTTGGAAAAGAGAAGACTAAGGGGGGACATGATAGAGGTATATAAAATCATGAGTGATGTTGAGAAAGTGGATAAGGAAAAGTTATTTACTTATTCCCATAATACAAGAACTAGGGGTCACCAAATGAAATTAATAGGCAGCAGGTTTAAAACAAATAAAAGGAAGTTCTTCTTCACGCAGCGCACAGTCAACTTGTGGAACTCCTTACCTGAGGAGGTTGTGAAGGCTAGGACTATAACAATGTTTAAAAGGGGACTGGATAAATTCATGGTGGCTAAGTCCATAAATGGCTATTAGCCAGGATGGGTAAGAATGGTGTCCCTAGCCTCTGTTCGTCAGAGGATGGAGATGGATGGCAGGAGAGAGATCACTTGATCATTGCCTGTTAGGTTCACTCCCTCTGGGGCACCTGGTATTGGCCACTGTCGGTAGACAGATACTGGGCTAGATGGACCTTTGGTCTGACCCGGTACGGCCTTTCTTATGTTCTTATGTATCAAATAAAGCCACATTTATACCGAAATAAGTGTTCACACGGGGGTTGCCCAGTTTTACAATATTGGCTTAAATTCACACATTAGGTTATACTGGTGCAACCAGTGGTGGATTACTTCACAGGCCAACTGGGCCCATACCCAGGAGCCCTGGCCAAATTGGGGGCCCTCAGGAGCACCGGAGCTCTGACCACGCCCCCTGCTTGTCTACACTAAACAGTCGTGTCGACAAAAGTCAGCTTTCATCAACAAAACAGTGGAGGTGTACACATTAAAATGCTCCTCCCACCGATGTAACTCCCCTGCTTTGTAGACATAATAAAACCACCTTGACAAGCGGCACAGAGCTTTTTGTGACGTAGTTAGAGTGTAGACACCTTTAGTCTCTAAGGACTCCTCGCTGTTTTTGCTGATACAGACTAACACGGCTACCACTCTGAAACCTGTCACTTGGTTATGTCACCTTAATTGGCCTCCAGGAGGTATCCCACAATGCCCATCCTGACCACTCTGGTCAGCAGTTTGAACTCTGCTGCCCTGAAGGTACACAGGTATACACCCCTCCCCCATTAAAAGGCCTGGGAATTTTTGAAATTCCTCTTCCTGTTTGCTCGGCATGCACAGTTCACACAGCATCTTCCCAGCTGACCATGCTGGCTTTACACAGCAGACTATCTCCTGCATGGAGCACACTAGAGCAGTTGGACCTACTGAATATTTGGGGAGAGGAGGATGTGCAGTCGCAGCTTTGCACCAGCCGTAGGAATTTTGATACCTATGGGCTGGTTGCTAGGGGCATGCAGGAGAAGGGGCAAGAAAGGGACACGCAGCAGTGTCGTGCTAAAATCAAGGAGCTGAAGCAGGCATACCAGAAAGCAAGGGAGGCCAATCGCCATTCTGATGTGACGCCGAAGACGCCATTTCTATAAGGAGCTGCATGCCATCCTGGGCAGCAACCCCACCTCCACTGCCAAGAGCCCTATGGAAACTTCGGGGGGGGACTGGAGCCAGCAGCGAGCGGACTCAACCCAGATAAGGATGTGGCAGAAGAGGAGGTTGAATTGGAGGATGATGTGGAGCACACAGCAGGGTCGTCCAGTGGTACGGCAAGTCAAGATCTCTTTTCCACTCCAGAGGGGTCTAACCAGCCCCAGCACTCCAGCTCCAGCGCACAGGATGCAGGAGATGGGCGCGCTGGTAATTTTTTTTTGCTTTGACCCTGCATGGTGAGAGGAGATTGAGCTCTCATGTACTTTGTTATATGGTAGAGGAGGGATAAGGGACAGAAATAAACAACAGTGCCTGTCCATCTACGCAGTGGGGCCATGGTGGAAATTTGTTAATATACACAGAGATGTCACGGGAATCCTCCATAGAGGTCTCTAGGAAACTTTCCTGTAGGTATTCTGCAATCCTCTGCTGAAGGTTCTTTGGGAGAGCTGCCTTGTTTCTCCCCCCACTGTAGGAAAGTTTGCTTCGGCACCCGGCAATTATTTCTGCAGGAACCAGAGCAGCACACAGGTGAGCGGCATACCCTTGCATCCTGGGTTACCCTTAGGAGTGAGATATGGGGTTCGATTACCCTAGCCCAGGGATTGGCAACCCTTGGCACGCTCCAGGCAGCGCGGTAAGGGGGCAGGGAGCAGGGGGGTTGGATAGAGGGCAGGGGAGTTCGGGGTGGTGGTCAGGGGGCGGGGGTGTGGATAGGGGTCGGGGTGGTCCGGGGGGGGAACAGGGGGTTGAATGGGGGCAGGGGTCCCGGGGGGGCAGTCAGGAAGGAGGGTGTGTGTGTGGATGGGGCAGCGGGGGTCTGGGGGCAGTCAGGGGACAGGGAGCGGGGTGTGTGGATGGGGCAGGAGTCCCAGGGGTAGTAACTGTATGACCTCTTGTAGGACACCACCTCTCCCCTCCACCCCAATGGCAGCTGCTACTGCTACAACTCCCCCCCACACACACACTTCCAAGTCATTGAACTTTTAGAATATCATTAATAGTAATACTAAACAGACTTAGTAAAAATGCTTGTTTACAAAGTTGTATTAACATATGTATACATCATGTAAAAAATCCTAATTATACAATGAATTTCAAGTATTCTGTTCACTATTGATTTTTGTAGATTTGACTGAATGTGTGCATCTCTGATATATTAATTTGTAAATTTTAGATGTTATAACACATGATCTATTAACATGAAGATTAAAAAGTGAGTAAAGTATCATATGAGAAGAGTCTTGACAAGTGGATGACGCAGCTAAAATTAAAGTATATTTCCAATTCCATAATCTAAATGCAGGACCCTTGTGGCAACACATCATAGGGTGACAAAATACTTGTAAAAGAGCACATTCTTTTAAAGGTGCATTGGTGCCACTATTGTCAGCTTCGGTCTCAACAGTGACTCAAGCATATTTTTTTGGAGTGGAGGATTTTCCCCCCCAGTAACTTGGTGATCTGAATTAGTTAATCATGAATCACTGAACAAGTGTCAATAACGTTCACTTTGTTCGAAACAACAGCTTAAAGAAAGTGTAATCTCATTTGGCTCTTCTCCCCAACCACTGTTCATAACACTAAACACATTCCACTGGACTGTTTGTTGTCAACACAAAGCACAGTCTACTCTGTGTAGTGATACATTTTGAACCAACATTTCATAGTTAAGAAAAAAATGTTTTGACTGACAAAATGAAAAACCAGGACAATTCAGGCAGCTAGTAGGTCTCGGGGGACAGAGTCATCATCATAAACTAGGATACACAGTCTTTTTCCCTAAAGTGTGTGTGGTAAGCCCTCTTCCATCAGTTGCCCTATTCGCTGAGGAAACAACAATGCACTGGATAGCCTGCAATTGTGGACTGTGTTGTAATATATCAGTGATTTTCAACCTTTTTTCATTTGAAGACCCCTACAAAATTTCAAATGGAGATGCAGACCCCTTTGACATAGCCTGCACACCAGAGGTTGAAAACCAATGTAATAGATCATCACACAAATTAAGGGTGATACTAAAAAAATAACAGAGAGAAGGATTGATCAGATCCTTTTTAAAGGAAAAAGCATAACACAATGCAGTACCAATCTTGTTTTGTAGGCTTGTTCTATTAAATTTCTGTCAGTCTGTAGCTCCCCAGTAAACTTCTAACAGGGCTATGAGACCAGGAAGTGCTGGCCAAACACTCCTAGTTGCAAGTTGTTCTCAGAACAGAAAAGATACAATGAAATAGGAAACTTTATTCAGATAAGAAACTCCAGTCTTCTATAGCCTCTGTTACCCCTTGTGACCCAAGCAGTTAGCCAGTTCAGTATCTTGCAGCTTGTTTCCTTTAGGAGGAGTTTAGGAAAAAATGATGCTTAGGGCCCTACCAAACTCATGGTTATAGGCCATGAAAAACATGTCGTGGACAGTGAAATCTGGTCTCCCACCTTGAAATCTAGTCTTTTGGGTGCTTTAACCCTATACTATACAGATTTCATGGGGGAGACCAATGTTTTTCAAATTGAGGGCTCTGACCCAAAAGGAAGTTGCAGGGGGGTTGCAAGGTTATTTTAGGGGGGCTATGGTATTGCCTCCCTTACTTCTGCTCTGCCTTCAGAGCTGGGTGGCCGGAGTGTGGTGGCTGGTGGCCGGAGATGGTGGCTATTGGCAGGGTGCATAGCTCTGAAAGTGGCGCTCCGCCAGCAGCAGTGCAGAAGTAAGGGTGGCAATACTATACCATACCATGCAATCCTTACTTCTGCACTGCTGCTGGCGTGGCTTTGCCTTCAGAGCTGGGCTCCTGGCCTGCAGCAATTCAGCTGCCCAGTTCTGAAGGCAGTGCCACCGCCAGCAGCAGTGCAGAAATAAGAGTAGCAATACCACAACCCCCCCACACACACAATAACTTTGAGAACCTCCCCCCCCACACACAACTCCTTTTTGGGTCAGGACCCCTAAAATTACAACACCGTGACATTTCAGATTTAAATAGATGAAATAATGAAATTTAAAATTTTTTAAATCTTCTGACTGTGAAATTGACCAAAATGGACTGAATTTGGTAGGGCCCCATTGATGATGGAGTCAGGTATTTCTTTGATGCAATCCTTTTTATTTACAAAGAATGTAAAAAGTCATGTTTCTCTGAATGCACTAGGAATCAATCAACAGAAGGCAGTTTCTTTGCTCAATATTCCAAGCCTCTTTTGCCAGTCAGACCGCACTCTATCCCAAAAGCGGTCTGTCCTAGCATCATGCTACAAGTGTGATTCTGGCTGTCTTTGGCTTCTGCCTGCATTCTCTGTCTGCTTCTGTTGTGTTCTCTTCTCGCTGCCTGTGCGCGTGCACACAGTTCCACCAAAAACAATATGCAGCCCTCTGCGTTTCCATTCAGCCCTCCAGTGAAACCCCTCTGTCCACATAGCTCAATTCTTAACTAGCTTTGCATGTGCCCTCTGTTTTGTGTGGTCGCTCTTGTGTTTCAGCTATCTTATTCCAAAAGAAGTTTATTTGCTTCGTACATGTATCCTGAATGAAGAGTGGCTGTTAAGCCCATTAGCTTCAATGAGGTTTCACTGAACTCCCAACATAATACTTCCATGTTTCTTAAAGATTCCTCTCATAAAAGAACCTGTAGCCTCACTTACCACCACCCTTCCCCCCCGCCCCACTTTGAACATCAAATAACAAATCTCTAATTTACATTTCCCTTCCTAGCTAGCTTCCAAAAATAACTACATGGTGGCAGACTGATTTAACACATACGTAGTAAAAACAATTTATTTGAAAAATATTTTTTTTTAAAAAGCAACTCAGTGAATTGGGGCAAAAGCTCACCTAATATACAGGTCTGTCGCATCTTAGGCGCATTTAACATGAGCAATTTCAGCTTTACGCGGTCGACAAAAACAAAAACAAAACCAAAAAAAAGAGAAAAATAACAATTTAAATACTGTTTCTGTAGTGCGGGCGATTCCGCCCACCATTACACTCAATGTAATTTTGACTATACGCGATTTTAGCTTTAGGCGCTGACTGCGGAACATAACCCCAGCATAAGATGAGACAGACCTGTAAGTGTTCACTTGTGTTTAATGTAAATAACCCCAACGTTCTACTACTTGCAGGTGGCTTAAAGCCTATTAGCCCTCCCTGGCTGTTTGAATTTCCCTCTGGGGAAGATCTATTCTTCTGCTGGCCTCCTGGCAGACAGGTGCCAATCTAAAACACAGCTCCTAATTATGCCCCTTTTCTCCTACCCATCATCCAACAAGATGGCTTTGGACCATGGGGGTGCAAATACAAGTAACCCCTCTCTTTAAGTACGTTGCACATACTTACATAAACACTTGTGATAACAAATTGTATGCATGCTGCTGCTAAGAGCATTTTTTATATTTAGCACTTTAAATTATGCACAGTGATGTATCCCAGGGGCCACTTGAAAAAAAGATACCTCATAAAATATTGATTTATTTTATGGATGTTTTATAAGGCTACAACTTCAGTTACCAACCTTAAACAGATAATAGCAACAACAGGAAGGGATGAAATTGTAATTTTTGTGGTAAAGGATTGGCTATGACCAGTTATTCTGACCCTAAACTACCTTTTGACCAAATAAACAGCTGGACATTTATAATTGTTTTGCCCACCCAGACCTGAACACAAACTTGCACCATAGGCCAAAAAGAATAGACACTGGTGGATATTGTCTTAATAGCATTGACTGACCCCATTCATTCTGAGGGTATGTCTACACATGGAGCTGGGGGTGTGACTCCCACTTTCCATGGAAATACTTGCACTAGCTCAATGAGCTAGTGTGCTAAAAATAGTAGTGTAGTCAGGGTAGCACGGGCAGCACTGAACAACCAGCAGTGACATGGACTAGCCATGCCAAGTATAAACCCTCCTGAACCCTGTGGGTATGTACTTCACACAGATGTGCTACCATGGCTACACATGAGTATGTGCAAGTGAGCTCAGAATTATGCTTTGAACTAGGAGTAACCAACGAGTTACTAACCTCTCCCCACAACCTTGGCCCAAAGTGGTGACAAAATTTACATCCTGCAAGACTTTGCTATACCACCAGATGCCGCTAGCAACTAGTGATATTTTTATGTCTAGCATACTATTCAGCCTCTAGATGTCTCTGTGCTGTATAGTGTTAAAGACAGGGAATGGTCCCTGTTTGGTAAATTAGGGAGACAAAGCTGAAACTCTAGCTTTGTGGAATGCTGTTTGCTTATGGCTGTAGCTTATAGTTTTCTTTAATAAAAGAGCTGGACTGTGATTTCACATATCATGGCAGCAGCTGCTTGGCTGGCATCCCACCAAACTCCCTGCTCCTCAAAAACCAAAATTGTATATCCAGGTTGAACAAGTCATAACAGACTGAACATAGTCACTATCAGATAAAAATAGTCAGAGAAAAACACATCTGGGCAATTGTACAAAATCCTCAAATGTTCTAAGTAGGGCCCTACGAAATTCACAGTCCATTTTGGTCAATTTCATAGTCATAGGATTTTAAAAATCATAAATTTCATGTTTTCGGATATTTAAATCTGAAATTTCATGGTGTTGTAACCGTAAGGGTCCTGACCTAAAAGGGCGTTGTGTGGAGGTGGTCGCAAGGTTATTGTAGGGGGGTCTTAGTATTGCCACTGTGATGTTGCACCCAATAATGCTTTATAGAAATATGCTTATGAGTGTAAATATGACATAACTGGAATATGTTTTATGCTAGATATGCCATGTAACATATCTTTGCAAAGGTTATGTTCTTCTGCATGTATTCATCCTATTTGTATGCATGTATCATTTTTGTATCCGAAGTTATGAATATTGGCTGTGTAGTTGTTTGATTTTAAATAGCCTCAGTGAAGCATTTGGTCAGCTTCTTGAGAAAAGACTATTCTCAGTAAGTGCCCAATCAAGAAACACTTAGTCTGACAGTAGACTTTGATAGACGCCTATCCACATCTGAGCTTTCCTGGGAACGTTCCTATAGAGAACTAAGTCATGCATGGACATGTGACTTGCCCAGGTGACTCCAAAACTCCATCTTGTAGCTGGGATTCTACACGGGGGAGGGAGAGGTGTCCACCCACAAGAGAGAAACCATATAAAGTCCTGGGAGACCCCTCCATTTTGTCTTCAGCTAACTCAAGAGAGAGCCCCTCCACCCCCAAAGGATACCTGAAAGAAACTGGAACAAAGGACAGTAACCACAGGGGTGTGAGTGATTGCTGGGCCCAGACTAGAAGGAGGCTAGTCTGTAAAAGAAGCTTATTGGAACATCTCTGAGGGTGAGATTTACCTGCCTTTAGTTTCTTACTGTATTAGGCTTAGACTTGCGTGTTTTATTTTATTTTGCTTGGTAACTTACTTCGTTCTGTCTGTTATTACTTGGAACCACTTAAATACTACTTTTTATATTTAATAAAATCACTTTTTACTTATTAATTAACCCAGAGCAAGTAATTAATTCCTGGGGGAGCAAACAGCTGTGCATATCTCTCTATCAGTGTTATAGAGGGCAAACAATGTATGAGTTTACCCTGTATAAGCTTTATACAAAGTAAAACAGATTTATTTGGGGTTTGGATCCCATTGGGAACTGGGTATCTGGGTGTTGGAGACAGGAGCACTTCTTAAGCTGTTTTCAGTTAAGCCTGCAGCTTTTGGGGGACGTGGTTCAGACCTGGGTCTGTGTTTGTAGCAGGCTAGCGTGTCTGGCACAACCCTGCCAGTCCCAAGCTAGCAGGGAAAACAGGCTCAGAGGTAGTCTCAGCACATCAGGTGGCAGTCCCAAGGCGGTTTCTGTGACCCAACCCATCACAGCCATGCTGTAGCGGGGTGGCCACCCCGCTTCGTCTCAGAAAGGGTTAAAAGCCAGCCCTTGGAGAGGGCTGGGGCTGAGAGCCAATCAGAGAAGGCTGGGAAGCAGCCAATCAGCGCCAGGCTGGGCCCTATAAAAGGGCTGCAGGGCCAGAAGACTGCCAGTCTTTCTTCAGCCTTGGAGAGGGAAAAGATTGGCTGCCTGCAAGCAGAGGGCAGGTACCTTGGACAGAGCAGTGCTGGGAAGAGCAGGAGGAGCTAAGGAGCTCCAGCCTGGCGAACTCCCAGGCTGAGGCTTTGCTTCCAAGGCCTGAGGAGGTACTGGGGCTGTGGGGAAGCAGCCAAGGAAGGAAGAGGCAGCTGGTCCAACCCTCTTGTTGCTGATGAGTGGCCACTTCAGACTGCAGTTTGCCCCTGAGGGATGGGGCTAAATGAAGACTGGCAGTAGGTCATTGAGGCAAGGTGGGATTAGGGGATTGGGGTTCCTCTGGGGAGGGAAGGACTCCTGAGTGTGGAGGTACTGCTGCAGAGAAGGGGCACCATGGGGGAAATGGGCGTACACTGATGCCAGTGGTAAGACCAGTAGCGACAGCAGGAGAGACAGACACCGGCCAGCAGAAAGCGCTCTGGAGCTGGAAGAGCTAATTCCTGAGGTAACCAGCAGGAGGCGCCGTGGCAGTGAGTGCGCGCCTTGCTATGCACCCTTACTTCTGGGCTGCTGCTGAAGGTGGCACTGCCTTCAGAGCTGGGCAGCAAGAGAACAGCAGCTGCTGGCCAGGAGCCTAGCTCTGAAGACAGCACCCTGCCAACAGCAGTGCAGAAGTAAGGGTGGTATAGTAGGGTATCACCTTCCTTACTTCCATGCTGCTGCTGGCAGGGCGCTGCTTCAGAGCTGGGTTCCTAGCCAACAGCCACTGATCTCCAGGCACCCAGTTCTGAAGGGAGTGCAGAAGTAACGGCAGCAATACCATGACCCGCCTACAATAATATTGTGACCCCCCCCGCCCCCCCCAGAAGTGGATTAGGGTTTCCTGGGGCCGTGGGGTGGAGCAAGTGGGGGGCCCACCCCACCCCTTCTGCCTGTGGCCCTGACCCCATTCCCCCCTTCTGCTTGTGCCCCCACCCACAGTCCCACCCCTTTCTGCCCTTTCCCCAGGGCCTGTCCCTGTTTCTCCCAGGGTCCCCCACATTCCATCCCCCCACTGCAGCCCCACCACCCCTTTTGCTCCTTTCTGCCTCCCCCAACTGTGGGCTCAAGACCAGAGAAGCTTCGTTACCACGCCACGGCTCCAGGACCGCAGCAGGGAGTAAGAGCTTTTCCAGTCCCAGGGCAGCAGTGGGAGTCTGGGTGATGGGACTTCCCCTGTCACCTCCCACACTTCTGTGGGGGACGAGGGTTGGGGCACTGAGGCTTCTCCCACTCAGCACTTCTGCCAGAGAGCAGGTTGGGCACAGAGGCTTGCTCCGGTGGGGATGGGGTTGGGGGTCACTGGGGAGCGGGTGGGGCTGCCCCTGTCTAGCTGGCTTCTGCTGGGGAGAGGGGGTGTTTCCCCATTCCATGGCTGCAGATGGGGTTGGGGGCCACTGGGGAAGGGGCAGGGCTTCCTGCATTCTGTGGCTGTTGCCAGGAACGGAGGCCACTGGGGAGGGGGGGGGGGCGCTTCCACCGCCCAGCACTGCTGCCACAGAGCCGGTTTGGGGTGCAGGGGCTTCCCCCACCCTGGCAGCCGGGACCCCTCGACCTATGCCCCATCCACCCAGTGGCTAATCCACCTCTGCAACATCCTTTTGGGTCGGGACCTCCAGTTTGAGAAACATTGGTCTTCCCCGTGAAATCTGTATAGTATAGGGTAAAAGTACACAAGACCACATTTCACGAGGGAGACCAGATTTCATGGTCCATGATGTGTTTTTCAGATCTGTGAATTTGGTAGGGCCCTAGACTAAGGCATCTCCCCCATATTTGGCAGACTGCTTTCTGATGTCTCTGTTGATTTCCTTGACTTTCTGAATTTGGGAGATCATTTAATGCAGTGTGGTATGAAGACGTGAGTGGAAGAAACAAGTGGCATAATTGGCAGAGCAAAGGGAGAATGGAAACGTTTGGACACAGCTGTTTGAAGGCAAGGCTGAGTAGTAATTTAAACTTGGTCTATGGATAAGGGGAGTCCAGTGGAATGTTTCAAAGAGCAAAGTAACCATCTTATAAACAGGCCAGGAATATGTGGCTGCTACATTTTGGATGGACAGAGGGGTAAAAATATGAGTATCAGGAAAACTAGTGATGAGCAAGTTTGCAGATGACGCTGTAATAAGATGAGGCCCTGAACATAAACTCTTGTATCAAAGGCCCAGTCTGAGGCCTGAAGCCTGAACCAAAGTACTTCTAGGCATTGCTAAGCAAAAGCTGGGCTGTGAGCCAGAGGCAGGCCCCACTCACAGAAGTTGGCGAGAAGAGGGTTGTTAGACGCAGGTGCATCCACACATAAGTGCTAATAAGAGGAACTTGTGCCAAGATGGCATCAGAACACTCCACAGAGATAACAAGGAACAGGCAGGTACATCTTAAAGACAGGGTCAAAAGGACAACATGATAGATTTGTTTGAACCGACATGATCAAAGAGGGAGACAGCCTCCAATGAGTCAAGGGGCTGTACTTCAATACGTCAGTAGGGATGAGTAATCTGTAATGTAACTGTATAAAAGTAGGTCCCAGAGTGCACATCTTTGTCTGGCCTAGGGGGCAGTGGAAAGTCCTGCCACTGACTGAGCCGGTCCATTGCCAGGGGGCACAAATTCGTAGTATGTCTTGTAGAGTCTATGGCAAACTACTGTGCTTCATTTGACAATAAACCTGGCTCGGGTTCCTTCGTACCTTACTAGAGCCTGTGGTCTTTGGGGGTTCTCTCGGGGTTTGCTGTGTCAGCTATCTGCGCAGAACTGGGGCAGCACACAGAGGGAACATGCACGCACCCAACTGTTGTCATCATCAAACAAGAGCAGAGCACCACACCAGTAGCCACTGAAAACAGACGCTAAACTGGAAGGAGTGGTAGGTACGCTGGAGGGTAGGGATAGCATATAGAGGGACCTAGACAAATTAGAGGATTGGGCCAAAATAAATCTGATGAGGTTCAACAAGGACAAGTGCTGAGTCCTGCACTTAGGATGGAAGAATACCATGCACTGCTACAGGCTAGAGATCGAATGGCTAGGCAGCAGTTCTGCAGAAAAGGACCTAGGGGTTACAGTGGATGAGAAGCTGGATATGAGTCGACAGTGTGCCCTTGTTGCCAAGAAGGCTAATGGCATTTTGGGCTGTATAAGTAGGGGCATTGCCAGCAGATTGAGGGATGTGATCATTCCCCTCTATTCGACATTGGTGAGCCCTCATCTGGAGTACTGTGTCCAGTTTGGGCACCACGATATAGGAAGGATGTGGAGATATTGGAAAGAGTCCAGTGGAGGACAACAAAAATGATTGGGGGCTGGAGCACATGACTTATGAGAAGAGGCTGAGGGAACTGGGATTGTTTAGTCTACAGAAGAGAAGAATGAGGGGGGATTTGATAGCTGCTTTCAACTACCTGAAAGGGGGTTCCAAAGAGGATGGATCTAGACTGTTCTCAGTGGTACCAGATGACAGAACAAGGAGTAATGGTCTCAAGTTGCAGTGGGGGAGTGTGACGGGGCGGGCCGGCCCCGCACTGGTATAGCAGGGGTTAACCCTTCTTTGCTAGCAGAGGAAGCCACGCCCAGGAGGCCCTGCTGGGCATGCTCCAACTGGCAGACCAGTATAAAGGCCTGCAGGTCAGCTCAGTCTGGGCTGACCACCGGGGGAGAAGGACGCACACCGCCAGCTCCTGCAGAAGGAGAGCCAGTGCGCCAGGACCGAGAGGTCAGCCGAGCAGAGGCCGGACTGGAGACTCCAGGGAGGGACGCCTGCCGGGAGGAACCTACGGAGGCACCGCTCCCACAGCGTAGACGTCCGTCGAGACAGGGTAGGAAGTGACCCAGGGTGATTCTAGAGACTGACAGCCTTAAAGCTGCAGTACCGCTCGGCGTGTTGCGGGCGGATCCCCGCCGAGCGGGTGGCAAGAGAAGCTTGCCACAACCAGGGCCCTGGGTCGGGGCTCGGTGGAGAGGGTGGGCCCGAGTCCCCCTACCCCACCCCTTTAACCCCCCGGAGGGGGTGCTATTGGACTCCGGCCGCTAGGCCGCGCTACCCCGCTCCGAGGGGGGTGCTATTGGACTCCGGCCGCTAGGCCGCGCTACCCCGCTCCGAAGGGGGGTGCTATTGGACTCCGGCCGCTAGGCCGCGCTACCCCGCTCCGAAGGGGGGTGCTATTGGACTCCGGCCGCTAGGCCGCGCTACCCCGCTCCGAAGGGGGGTGCTATTGGACTCCGGCCGCTAGGCCGCGCTACCCCGCTCCGAAGGGGGGTGCTATTGGACTCCGGCCGCTAGGCCGCGCTACCCCGCTCCGAAGGGGGGTGCTATTGGACTCCGGCCGCTAGGCCGCGCTACCCCGCTCCGAAGGGGGGTGCTATTGGACTCCGGCCGCTAGGCCGCGCTACCCCGCTCCGAAGGGGGGTGCTATTGGACTCCGGCCGCTAGGCCGCGCTACCCCGCTCCGAAGGGGGGTGCTATTGGACTCCGGCCGCTAGGCCGCGCTACCCCGCTCCGAAGGGGGGTGCTATTGGACTCCGGCCGCTAGGCCGCGCTACCCCGCTCCGAAGGGGGGTGCTATTGGACTCCGGCCGCTAGGCCGCGCTACCCCGCTCCGAAGGGGGGTGCTATTGGACTCCGGCCGCTAGGCCGCGCTACCCCGCTCCGAGGGGGGGTGCTATTGGACTCCGGCCGCTAGGCCGCGCTACCCCGCTCCGAGGGGGGTGCTATTGGACTCCGGCCGCTAGGCCGCGCTACCCCACTCCGAGAGGGGGTGCCATTGGACTCCGGCCGCTAGGCCACACTACCCCGCCTCGCGGAGGGCGGTGACGTGGACGGCGGCCCTTAAGCCGAATACCCCGCTTGCCAGGGGCAGAAGGAAGGATAAGGGAGAGGCGAGGCGCTAGGCCCCAGCCCGCCCCTGACACTAGGGGGTGCTGGGGTACCAGGCCCGTCACAACTGGTGGAGAATGCGGGCAGCGATCCGGGCCTGAGATAAGGACCCAGACGCCCCAAAATGGACCTCGAGAAACTTTTGAAGTGGCTGCTGGAGAATCAACAGCAGCAGCTGGCGCAGCAGCAACTGCAGCAAACGCAGTTGCTCCAGCAGCTGACGGCCCAGCAACAGGCACAAGCCACTCAGCAGAAGGAACAGCAACAACAGCTGATCCGCGAGCTGACGACTCAGCAACAGGCGAACCAGCAGCAGCTGGTTCAACAGATGGCGGGACTAATCGGACCGGCACCGGGTACTCCCCTAGGGGTCGTCAGGGGCAACCCCGGTGAAGGCCTCGGAGCACTACCCGTGTGCCTGACTAAGATGGGGCCGGGGGATGACCCCGAGGCCTTCCTCGTGACCTTTGAACGAGTGGCGACCGCCGTACAGTGGCCCCTCACTCATTGGGCCACGATACTGGCGCCCTACCTGACGGGCCCAGCACAAGTGGCATACCGCAACCTGGACCCCCAGGACGCACTGGACTACCCGAAGGTCAGGGCCGCCATCTTGGACGAAGTTGGCGTCAGCCTTGAGACCTACCGCCAGCGGCTCTGCCGGGAACGATATACGCCCGGGGTCAGGCCACGGGCCGTGGCCCAGCGAATCCGAGACCTCTGTTGGAGGTGGCTGGAGCCGGAAGGACGGACGGGCGTTCAAGTGGCAGAGATGGTAGCCCTGGAGCAATTCCTGCAGGCCCTGCCGCCGGGAGGGAAGGAATGGGTGCAGCGGCACCGCCCCAGGACCCTCGCGGAGGCGACTGCCCTACTGGAGGACTACCAGGCAGCAGAAGGGGAAGCGAAGACCAACCCCAAGGGGGGAGGGCCCGGTGAACGGAGCCCGGGTCAGGCCCGGGGGGCATGTAAGAGGGACGGGGGAGACCCTCGGCGGTACGTCCTACCCCCCGGAATACCAATGACTCGGGGCCCTAGGGCGACACCCCGAGGCGATACCCCGAGACTACAGGAGGAAGCCCCAGTGAGGCCAGGCAACCCCTGCTACAACCCTACCGACGAAGGGAGACGGGACTGCTGCTACGAATGCGGTCAATTGGGGCACTTCAAGAGGGAGTGCCCGTACATGGATTGCAATTATGGGCAGGTGTGGACGGCAGGTCACAGGGCCCGGACTTGGGAGCCGGGGAAAATAGTTCTGCCGGTGAAGGTGGATGGGACGTCTGCCTGGGCCTTAGTTGACTCCGGGTGTAGCCAGACGATTATTCGGGAGGGGCTGATTAAGCCCACCGGCCCCGCCGGGGCCCCTATCCAGCTACAGTGCATCCATGGGGACGTGAAGCCGTACCCCACTGTCTGGGTGCAGCTAGAGGCTGCCCAACACCGGGCGCGGTGTTTAGTGGGGGTGGCTCCTAAGTTGGCTTACCCCGTGGTCCTAGGGCGTGACTGGCCAGGCTTCACAAACCTCCTAAGGGAAGGGGCTACGCCGCCCGGGAGGAGAACGGAGGGGCGGGCTAGACGACCGGGATTATTAGGCCAGCCAACGGCCGAGGACCCCCTAGAAGGGCCCTCGGGGAGTCCCGGTAGAAGGGTAAGGAGCCAAGGCCCTGCCGACGCCCCGCCAAGAGAGGGCCAGGACTGGCTGGAGACGGACGCCGACTTCCTCGAAGAGCAACGAGGAGACACCACCCTCAGCCGGGCATGGGAACAGGCGACTAGTCCGCCAGAGGAGGAAGACCCGCCCCACCGCCAGCCACAAGGGCCCCGATTTGAGGTTCATCGGGACTTGCTCTATCGGGTGGAACTGGAACCCCAGACAAAGGAAGAGTTACGCCAGCTGTTAGTCCCGCGGCGGTTCCGGCGAGATTTGCTGCGTCTGGCGCATTCGGTGCCGTGGGCCGGACACCTAGGGAGGGAGAAGACGCTACAAAGGGTGGCCCAGAGGTTTTTTTGGCCAGGCATCCATGCGGAGGTACGAGACTACTGCGCCTCCTGCCCAGACTGCCAGAGAGCTCGTCCAAAGGGTGGACCAAGGGCCCCCCTCGTACCCTTGCCGGTGGTGGGGACGCCGTTTGACCGGGTAGGCCTAGATCTCGTGGGCCCCCTGGAAAAGAGCAGCACAGGCCATAAGTATATCATGGTGGTGGTCGATTATGCCACACGCTATCCCGAAGCGGTACCCCTGAGGTCCACCACGGCACCAGTTATTGTTAACGAACTTTTGCAGATCTTCGCTCGGGTAGGGATCCCGAGGGAGATACTGACGGACCAAGGGACAAATGTGACGTCGAGGTTGATGGCCGAGCTGTGCAGGCTGCTGAACATCCGGGCGCTAAAGACTTCGGTCTACCACCTCCAGACGGATGGGTTGGTCGAGCGGTTCAACGGCACTCTGAAGGCGATGCTGAGGACGTTTGTAGAGGATGACCCACGACACTGGGATAAGCTCCTCCCCGCGCTCCTCTTCGCGGTGCGAGAGGTACCACAGGCGTCCACGGGGTTCTCCCCGTTCGAGCTCCTCTACGGAAGGAAGCCCAGGGGTATCCTCGATCGCCTGAGGGAAACCTGGGAAGAGCAGGAGACCCGCGTTCGAGGGTCAGTGCAATACATCATCCACCTGCGGGAACGCCCTCGGGAGCTGGGAGCCTTGGCCCGAGAGAATCTGCTTAGAGCCCAGCGGACTCAGGAGACGCATTACAACAAGGGGGCCAAGGTGCGAACTTTCGGCCCGGGGATCGGGTCCTTCTGCTGCTTCCTTCCTCAGAGTCCAAGCTGCTGGCCAAGTGGCAGGGCCCCTTTGAAGTGGTCAGGCGGATTGGGCCGGTCGACTATGAGGTACAGTTGTCCGGGCGAAGGAGGGATACCCAGGTCTACCACGCGAACCTCCTTAAAGCCTGGAGGGACCGAGAGGGCCTGATGATCACACCATACCCGCCCGAACCGGAGTTGGGGCCACTGGTGGGAGGGCCCGAGGAATCAGGGACCGCAGACATAGGCCACGAGCTTACCCCAGGCCAGCGGGAGCAGGTGGAACGACTGGTGACGGCGTTCCCCGCGGTCTTGTCAGCACAACCCGGACGAACCGCGTTGGCAAACCACCACATCGCCACCATTCCAGGGCACAAAGTGCGGGATGCACACCGCCCGCTCCCCCGGAAGATGTGGGAGACGGTGAAGGAGGAACTCGGGCTGATGTTGGCCCTGGGGGTGGTTGAAGAATCGCGGAGTGAATGGCGGAGCCCCATAGTGTTGGTCCCCAAGCCAGGTGGGGCTGTCCGGTTTTGTATCGACTTCCGCAAGGTAAACGCAATTTCGCGTTTTGACGCCTACCCCATGCCCCGGGTGGACGAGCTGCTGGAACGGCTAGGAAAAGCCGAGTTTATCTCCACCCTCGACCTGACGAAGGGGTATTGGCAGATCCCACTGACGCCGGCCTCGCGAGAGAAGACGGCATTTCCAACGCCGTTCGGACTCTACCAATTTACGATGATGCCGTTCGGGCTACACGGGGCCGCGGCTACCTTCCAGCGCCTCATGAACCAGGTGCTGAACGCCCACAATGACTACGCCGCGGCATACATCGATGACATTGTCATCTACAGTACGACGTGGGAGGAACATCTGCAACACCTGACCGAAGTCCTACGGGCATTGGGCGAAGCCGGCCTTACCGCGAACCCGGCTAAATGTCACCTGGGCCAGAAGGAGGTGACTTACCTGGGCTACACGGTTGGCCGGGGGAAGATACGCCCCCTCGTAGACAAGGTGGAAGCCTTGAGGACATACCCCACGCCCACGACCAAGAGGCAAGTTCGGCAGTTCTTGGGGCTGGCCGGGTATTATAGGCGGTTTGTGCCTAACTTCGCCACACTCGCTGCCCCGCTGACGGAGTTGACACGTAGTTCGCAACCCCAGAAGGTACACTGGACAGAAGGCTGCGAAAAAGCCTTTTGCGCCCTCCGCGGACAATTGACCCGGGAACCGGTACTAATGCAACCGGATTTTTCAAAGGCCTTTATTCTCCAGACGGACGCCTCTGAAGTGGGGCTGGGGGCTGTACTGTCGCAGGAGGTGGGGGACGAAGAACACCCGGTCTTGTACCTCAGCCGCAAGCTGTTCCCTCGCGAAACCCGATATTCCACCATAGAACGCGAGGCCTTGGCAGTGAAGTGGGCGGTCGAGGCACTACGATACTATCTATTGGGGAACCCCTTCGCCTTGGTGACTGACCATGCTCCCCTCAGATGGATCAATAGTATGAAGGAGACGAATGCCCGGATCATGCGGTGGTACCTGTCCCTCCAACCCTACTCCTTCCGCGTGTCACATCGGCCGGGCAAGGCTCATGGGAACGCGGACTTCTTCTCCCGAATCGGGGAGGAGGAGGGGGGGGGAGGGGTCGAAGATCGGGCGGCCCCTACGGCTGTCTTAAGGGGGAGGGTGTGTGACGGGGCGGGCCGGCCCCGCACTGGTATAGCAGGGGTTAACCCTTCTTTGCTAGCAGAGGAAGCCACGCCCAGGAGGCCCTGCTGGGCATGCTCCAACTGGCAGACCAGTATAAAGGCCTGCAGGTCAGCTCAGTCTGGGCTGACCACCGGGGGAGAAGGACGCACACCGCCAGCTCCTGCAGAAGGAGAGCCAGTGCGCCAGGACCGAGAGGTCAGCCGAGCAGAGGCCGGACTGGAGACTCCAGGGAGGGACGCCTGCCGGGAGGAACCTACGGAGGCACCGCTCCCACAGCGCAGACGTCCGTCGAGACAGGGTAGGAAGTGACCCAGGGTGATTATTGAGACTGACAGCCTTAAAGCTGCAGTACCGCTCGGCGTGTTGCGGGCGGATCCCCGCCGAGCGGGTGGCAAGAGAAGCTTGCCACAACCAGGGCCCTGGGTCGGGGCTCGGTGGAGAGGGTGGGCCCGAGTCCCCCTACCCCACCCCTTAAACCCCCCCGAAGGGGGGCTATTGAACTCCGGCCGCTAGGCCGCGCTACCCCGCTCCGGAGGGGGGTGCCATTGGACTCCGGCCGCTAGGCCGCGCTACCCCGCTCCGAGGGGGGTGCCATTGGACTCCGGCCGCTAGGCCGCGCTACCCCGCTCCGAGGGGGGTGCCATTGGACTCCGGCCGCTAGGCCGCGCTACCCCGCTCCGAGGGGGGTGCCATTGGACTCCGGCCGCTAGGCCGCGCTACCCCGCTCCGAGGGGGGTGCCATTGGACTCCGGCCGCTAGGCCGCGCTACCCCGCTCCGAGGGGGGTGCCATTGGACTCCGGCCGCTAGGCCGCGCTACCCCGCTCCGAGGGGGGTGCCATTGGACTCCGGCCGCTAGGCCGCGCTACCCCGCTCCGAGGGGGGTGCCATTGGACTCCGGCCGCTAGGCCGCGCTACCCCGCTCCGAGGGGGGTGCCATTGGACTCCGGCCGCTAGGCCGCGCTACCCCGCTCCGAGGGGGGTGCCATTGGACTCCGGCCGCTAGGCCGCGCTACCCCGCTCCGAGGGGGGTGCCATTGGACTCCGGCCGCTAGGCCGCGCTACCCCGCTCCGAGGGGGGTGCCATTGGACTCCGGCCGCTAGGCCGCGCTACCCCGCTCCGAGGGGGGTGCCATTGGACTCCGGCCGCTAGGCCGCGCTACCCCGCCTCGCGGAGGGCGGTGACGTGGACGGCGGCCCTTAAGCCGAATACCCCACTTGCCAGGGGCAGTAGGAAGGATAAGGGAGAGGCGAGGCGCTAGGCCCCAGCCCGCCCCTGACGCTAGGGGGTGCTGGGGTACCAGGCCCGTCACAGGGAGGTTTAGGTTGGATATTAGGAAAAACTTTTTCACAAGGAGGATGTTGACGCACTGGAATGGGTTACCTACGGAGGTGGTGGAATCTCCTTCCTTAGAGGTTTTTAAGGTCAGGCTTGACAAAGCCCTGGCTGGACAAAGCCCTGGCTGGGATGATTTAGTTAGGGATTGATCCTGCTTTGAGCAGGGGGTTGGACTAGATGACCTCCTGAGGTCCCTTCCAACCCTGATATTCTATGATTCAGCGTGCTGCCCCCGCCCCGAGCGCCGGCTCCGCAGCTCCCATTGGCTGGGAACCACAGCCAATGGGAGCGATGTGGGTGACACCTGCAGGCGTGGGCAGCACACATAGCGCAGAGCCGCCTGGCTGTGCCTCCGCTTAGGGGCCGGACATGCCGACTGCTTTTGGGAGCCTGCCTTAGCCCTGCTGCACCACTGACTGGAAGCTGCCTGAGGTAAGTGCTGCCCAGCCGGAGCCCACACCCCAAACCCCCTGCCCCAGGTCAGAACCCCCCCATACCCTAACTCCCTCCCAGATCCCACACCCCCACCTGCACCCCAACCCCCTGCCCCAGGTCGGAATCCCCTCCTGCACCCAAACTCCCTCACAGACCCCAACCCCCTCCCCCAGCCCTGAGCCCCCTCCCAGAGCCTGCACCCCCTTCTGTACTCCAAACCCCTTGGCCCCAGCCAGGAGCACCCCAAATCCCTCAGCCCTACCCCAGAGCTCGCACCCCCAGCTGGAGCCCTCACCCTCTCCCGCACCCCCAACCCCCAGCCCAGTGAAAGTGAGGGTCGGGGAGAGCGAGCGATGGGGGGTGGGGGGCTGGAGTGAGTGGGGAGTGGGGCCTGGGGGGGGGGGAGGGCGGGCAAGGGTGTTCCTTTTTGTGCAATTAGAAAGTTGGCAACCCTAGGTGAGTGGGGTGAAGGCAGATTCTGCAAGATGCACTATAGGTGCACTTGAAATCTGTTTCCCATGTGGGAAGTTTCTGTGGGTTTCGCTGTACCTGTTGGAATTTAGCACCCTCTTTTGACTGGGGATGCAAAGAACTGGGAGTGGGGAGCTGTTTCTGATGAATACCCCACTTAGAGTTTGCCTAACAGGTGACCAGGAATACAAAGTGCTAGAGATTTTAGGCCGGAGTGCTCAGAATTTGGACTCAGATTCCTCTTTGCAAATACCCAAGGACAACTGCCAAGGTACATTCTGTGCAACCTGAGCGGCGCTATACTTTCTGCCAGGTACTGCAGCACAGACTAGCACAATTCTGCACTCTTGGCTGGGTTTCTTCTTTCTCCATTTCCTTCTGACACTAAAGACCCCTATACTGAGCAAGGGAAAGGAACACTAGCTGCGGGAGCCTCAGAAGGAAAAGTCTAGGGTGATTTAGGAGGAGGATCACACTGGGAGCTCTGCACTCACTACAAGGGGTAGGGAGTAGGGAGAGGGAATTTGGTTCTAAAGGATCAGTCTATTTTTTCTGCTCTTCTCCTCCTCCCCCCACTTATTTTTAATTGTTGTAGAGAAAGAAATGCAGGCAGGAAAAACTCTGTGTTGAGAGTGAGGACAGGAACAGCTGGAGTTTTCCTTGCAAGAGGGTGGGGAGCAGGGGAGGCTGTGCTAGCTGTATCGTGAGTCCTCAGAACACCTCTCCTCTTGCTCGGCAGCTTGGGCTGCACGCTGCCGTCTCAAAGGTCGCTTGTGATAAACATAGGGCCTCCCCTCTCTCCCCCCTCCGCCCCCCAACCTTGGCTGCTACGGCTTTGGCTGTGACATTCAGTCTTTTCCATGCTGGAGAAGTAGTAGCGAGCAATGTGATAGACAGAGGGGGACGCTGCTGCCTTGGCTGGACCTGCTGCTGCTGCAACCATGTGTCTCTCTCTGGCTGTGACACAGTAACAAGGAAATTGGTGGGATCTTTCTTTATCTCCACAAGGGAAAGGTGACCTGCACAAAGGTAAGCGAAAGTGAGGCGTGGATCTTCTGTTAGGAACTGGCAGTGACGCAGTGTCCCTTGAAATAAGTAGACGGGGAAGTCAGTCTCCTCGGAAAGGCTTTTTGCAAAGGGAAGCTGAGCAGATAGCGTCTTTCCTTCGAACTGTCAGAAATAAATTGCACGCAGGAATTTAAAAGCTCAGCTCTCTATTTTGAGAAGCCAGACAAGTAGCCATGCAGCGATGTGCTGCAAAATAAAAATCACCCATGCAGCTTTGCAGCACTGGGAAACGCAATCAAACTAACCGATCGATGGGACTTAATTAAAACGGGGCATATCCTGCAGGAGACTGGAACTGGACTGAAATGTTCCCTTTAAGATTTGTGCGGTGCAGATTACGGATATGTTTAGTTACTGAATTTGCAGGGAAGGAAGGGGGTTTTAATAAGGGTGGGGGAGGGGTTGGGATGTGTGTGTTTGTCATTTAACCTAACCTAGTTGTCATTTAACGAGCATATTAAACCAGCCCAGTCATCCAGTGCTGAGAGTGTTGTATGTCCCCGGCAGGCTGGCAGCGATGGAGGAGGACATGGGCAGCATGCAGCAGAAGGCTGCTGAGCTGGAGCACATGGCTGAGGTCTTGCTCACTGGGGAGCAGTTACGGTAGGAGATGGCTCCTTCCTCGCGCACAAACATTACTACAGACTCTAAAAGGGGAAACTCCTTTGCTCCTGTATTTAAGGAAATGCTGTTAAGTGGCCAGGTTTTTTTTTTTTTTACTTCACAGCGGTGTAAATCTGGATTAACTCCATTTAAATCAATGGCTCAAATGTTGCTCTCGGTTGCACAGGTGCAATCCTGTAGGGTCTGATTCTGGTCTCCCACTGGTGTAAAGCAGAAGTAACTCCACTGACATCAATGGTGTAAACCTGATGTAAGTGATAGCAGAATCAGAACTGCAACCTCTGTGAACTTGTGTGCCTCACCCTCTCTAAACCCACATTATCAGTGCACACACACACCACACACATTTGGGAAATGAAGGGTTTTTGTGTGTGCTTCAATTAGATTCTTAAAAACTCCTGCTTTCAGCCTGTCACAGCTGCTCAGCTCTGCTGTTTCAGCTAGGAATTGGGCTATATGTAAATAGTATTGCAGGCCTGGCATAATGAGTTATCTACCATTCCTTGCAATGTTTACTGACTGCTACAGTCCAGGGGCAGCTTTCTATTCCATTCTGTGTAGGGTCTTCTAATTTGGTCATAGCTGTACTATCTGAGGACTCTGGGGAAGGTGACAGCAAATCAGCAAAGAGGTTTTAAAAGGCAAAACCAGAAGAGGAATAATAATTAAAATCAGATTTTAATAGATTTCTGGTCTAGCGTGTCAAATATGATTGGCACTATAAAATGATTAAGTTAGATGGATAGAATAAACCTCCATTAAGATCCAGGTTTTTTTAGTCTCTTGGAATAATGCAGAAAGACTTTGGGTCTAACATAGTCCTTTTTTTATAGGTTTTTTTTTTAAATTTTGGATCAGTTGACCAAATTCCTATGCATCACACACAGCAATAAAGAAGAAAATTTTAAAGCTTTCCAGTTTTTTTAGGTTACTTATGCTGGCCAGATCCTCAGCTGGTTTAAATTGGTGTAGTTCCAGAGTAAGTGAAGCATTGCTGATTTGCATCACATGAAGATCTGGCCCATGGGTTTTGATTCTTATTCTAAACTGGTATGTATACATTTTCTTAGCAATTAGCTTAGGAATCTTAGCTTCAGCTGTTGGGGCCAAGTTTTTAAAGGTACTTAAGTGCTTAAAGAGGCAGATAGGCAATAGGAGTTAGGCCAGGGGTTCTCAAACTGGAGGTGAGGTTATTATATGGGGGGTTGCAAGCTGTCAGCCTCCACCCCGACCCCGCTTTGCCTCCAGCATTTATAATGGTGTTAACTATATAAAAAAGTGTTTTTAATTTATTAAGGGGGGGGGGTCGCACTCAGAGGCTTGCTATGTGAAAGGGGTCACCAGTACAAAAGTTTGAGAACCACTGAGTTAGGCTCTCTTGAAAATGCCACTAGGCACCCCTCTGCACCTTTATGCACCTAAATATGTTTAAAAATCTGGCCCTTGGAGACTCGCCTCACCACTGCTGCAGAAGTTGTTGTGGGGTCAGCCACCTCCCATGCACCCATTATGACCAGGGGTGCTGCTGTGGTGCCCTTCCAATAGGGTTGCCAACTTTCTACTCGCACAAAACCGACCACCCTTCCCCTGCCCCCTGCTCACTCTTTTCCCCCCTCCCTCTGTCACTCGCTCTCCCCACCCTCACTCACTTGCACATTTTCACTGGGCTGGGTCAGGGGGCTGGGGTGTGGGAGGGGGCTCCAGGCCGAGGCAGTGGCTTGGGATGCAAGAGGAGTGAGGGCTCCAGCTGGGGGTGTGGGCTCTGGGGTGGGGCCGGAGATGGGGGGGCTTAGGGTGCAGGAGGGGCTCTGGGCTGGGGGGATGGAGCTGAGGGATACAGGGTGTGGGAAGGGGCTCCGGGCTGGAGCGGGGGTTGGGTGCAGAGAGGGGAGGGCTCCAGCTGGGGGTGCAGGCTCTGGTGTGGGCTTGGGGTGCAGGAGGGTGTTCTGGGCTGGGATTGATGGGTTTGGAGGGCGGGAGGGGGATCAGGTTTGGGGCGCAGGGGTGTGTGTGCAAAGTGGTCCTTCCGGGAGCTTACCCCAGGCAGCTCCCGGAAGCAGCTGCATGTCCCCCCTCTGGCTGCTACGCGGAGGCACGGCCAGGCGGCTCTGCATGCTGCCCTGTCTGCAGGCGCCGCCCCCAGTTCCTGGCCAGTGGGAGCTGCGGGGATGGCGCTTGGGGCAGGGGCAGCGTGCAGAGTCCCCTGGCTGCCCCTATGAGTATAAGCTGGAGGGGGGACATGCTGTTTTTTCCTGGGAGCTGCGCGGCACGGAAGCTAGCAGGGAGCCTGCCAGTCCCGCCTTGCGGCGCCGCCAATCAGACAGTCAATGGCCTGGTCAGCAGAGCTGCCAGAATCCCTTTTCGACCAGGTGTTCCAGTAAAAAACCAGACACCTGGTCACCCTACCTGCCAATGATTTTCCCCTCAAAGGGCTTCTTAAATAAACACTGCACAGGCTTTTCTTGTCCATTCACCACCATTTCTCAGGGTTCCAAGTTTATTTACATAAATAATGCTCCAAAATAAAACTCAGTCCCAAGACACAGTCCACCAGTTTTACCTTCTTGTCATGTCACTCCTGGGCTTTTCCTGCCTTTTGTGTCTTTAGGGAAACCCCACAATACAGATCTTTCTACAAAAGCCTGCTCACTCCCAGCATGCTCCAGTTCATGCTACTACTCCCAGGCCTTCCTGCCTGGGGCCTTTCCTGCTTTGGTAGGCCACTCCCAGGCCAAAGCCTCAGGTTTCTGGCTCTGGATTTCAAGCCCCCAGATATCAGGGTCTTCTCTCCAGGAGCCTTTCTGACTTCCTGCAGATTCCTGAACTTCCCTCCTGCTGACTTGGGGTCCTGCAGGAGCCCTTTTGCTCCCTGCAGCATCTATACCAGGGGTAGGCAACCTATGGCACACGTGCCAAAGGTGGCACGCAAGCTGATTTTCAGTGGCACTCACACTGCCCGGGTCCTGGCCACCCGTCCAGGGGGGTTCTGCATTTTAATTTAATTTTAAATGAAGCTTCTTAAACATTTTTAAAACCTTATTTACTTTACATATAACAATAGTTTAGTTATATATTATAGACTTATAGAAAGAGACCTTCTAAAAACGTTAAAATGTATTACTGGCACGCGAAACCTTAAATTAGAGTGAATAAATGAAGACTCGGCACATCACTTCTGAAAGGTTGCCGATCCCTGATCTATACAGATAGGGCTCATTCTGTAATCAGGGCTGGCTTACCCGCAGGTTCTCCAGTCCATGGGGCAAGCCATCCTGCTATAGTAATATGTTACTTATTTTTACATGATGCTACCAGAGAAAATAAAGACAGTCTGTACCCCTGTAAATCAATGGGGATCCACATGGATGGAAGGATCCATTCTTGTGAATCTGATTGCAGGATTGGGGCCTAGGTTTATCTCTGAATTTGTACCCTCCTCTGATACAAATATTTGTGTCTTATTTTTTCACTGTCTAGATCTTCTGGGCAACAGAATAGGTTTGTTAGCTGTACATTTTGTTTCAGAAAATAAGGGCCGCCAATATATGGTAGCAAACAGGGTGGTAGACAAGTTTTGGCCAATGGTATATTCGTGGTTTCCTTTTCTTTTCCCATCTAAGAGAAGTATATAAATATTAATGCTAAATAAACAACTTGCCTGGTTGCCTCGAAGAGGAAGATATTACAATAAAGGTATTATAGATGTGTATAGAACAGACAAACTGATGCTAGAAAATTACAATACGCACATATTCTGAAGAAACATACTGTAGTCAGTTCTTAGTGATGCTTACAAACATTACATAAGACCTTAGAGGAGATGATTTAGTGACTGGTGATTATGTGGATAAAATGTGTATGAGTAAGTGCTACATACTTCAGGATCAGGGGGTAGCCGTGTTAGTCTGTATCCACAAAAACAACAAGGAGTCCGGTGGCACCTTATAACAGATTTATTTGGGCATAAGCTTTAGTGGGTAAAAAACCTCACTTCAGGATGACTGCCAATGTTCCCTCTAATTTTTCCCATCCATGTGCAGAATGAATTTTGCTATGTGCACCAATATAGAGATGATTGGTGGCAGGGGTGGGGCTGAGGGGCTTGGAGTGTGGAAGGGGGCTCAGGGCTGGGGCAGAGGGTTGGGGGGCAAGGGCTCTGGCTGGAGGTTCAGGCTTTGGGGTGGGGCCGGGGAAAGAGGACTACCCCCAGCCCTCTTTCCCCACAGCAGCACCTGGGCTGGGGCTGCGGGAGGGGCACCTCTCCCTGCCGCAGCAGCTCCGGGGCTGGAGGAGTTAAGTGTGCGGCCTTTCATGGCGTCCTGCGTGGCCGCACAGGCGTGCACCTTAGCAGGAACTTAGATGACTGCATACCTCAGGCGTGACAGAATAAAAGGAAAACACAAGAGGGGTACAGGGTTATGCAAAAAAAACCCTATGAAAATTAGGTGTTTATAATTGTACTCTCGGTTTATTTGTAAACCAGATCAGTGTGTGTGACTTAATTCACATATTTGAAATAACTTAATTAAAAATTCTTTGTGGATGTGTAAGGTGATGGTGGGTCATGCCACGTACCTTTATTAGCTATAATAATAAACGTTTAGGACCCAATAGTCCCTTCTATTTTTAGAAGTAGTGGATATCTAAGCAAATATCTGACTAAATTACTGCTGCAAGAATGCATGACCAAGGGGAGCATAGCTCCTGAAGAAACCATGATCTCAGTTGGAAGGAGGTCCAGAGGAGCAGTGCAGAGGGTCCAGTCTTCTACAGGACTGGGGTTTGGAAGCTGCAAACCTGCCTCCTCACTAGGGTCCCAATGCATCCCCGGGTAGGCAACTATGTGAAGTGTATGTCACCGGATTTCCTAGCAAGATGGGTTTCTCTGGGGGAGGGTATCATAGCCTTTACTAGTTATAGTTTGGACAGTATTAGTCAGGTTTAAAGAAATTTAATAATCAGAATATATAGCTGTATTAATATATAATACAATTGAAGTCAATGGGAGTTTTGCCTGAATAAGAACTTCAGGATCTGGCCCTAAATTATTTATGTCCCAGTAGATGGCAATGAATCATGTTAATTTCAACATTGTTTTGAGAAGGGATTAGGGTGTCACGGTTGCTGTGAGTTTTTTGTTTCCAACAATATAGCTATCCTCATGTACTGTAGACTATTTTGTACCATAACTTAGTTTACAAATTATCTTTCCTCTGGCAACAAAAAGCTGCTTCAATAGGTGGGTCCTTTATGTCAGTAAACGTGTTCTGGGGTCTTATACTGCTCCCTGGCTGCATACATGCTTTCTCTGACAAGTCATACCTGTCTGCTGTCTTGCTCTTCTGCACAGGATGAGTTCAATAATGGTTTACCATTGCCAAATCCCTGACAGGTAGTCTTTTTCCAGTCCACAGGCCCCTTGTTTTCTCATGTTTTGTGTCCTTAGTGTCCATGGGCCATAGTTGGCCCACGGAGTAATGAGAAACATTAGAATATCTGAACCCACACCTATCTGGTTGCTTACTAAAATTTGCCTATGATCTAGAAAAGTAAACTCCGGAGTAGGTGTGACTTCAATAACATTTAACCACTTTCCTTCTATGATATTGTGGTGACCTAAATTTTTATATTCCTCTTATTTTATAAGCTCTTGAGCTGTCTTGAAGCCACTGTCTCCAGAGCCAGGACACTATTTCAGATATTGAGCAAGCATGTATGCACCATAGTAGAGAAAAGGGCAACATTTAGTTTGTGGCATAAATATTCATCATGAAGGAGGTATGTGTATTTCCACCCTTTTCAAGTTCTAAAATAGGGGGCCAGGAAATCTTCTTTTTCCAACAGCATTGCAAAGCCCGGTAGCTGCATTAAAGGGTTTTTCGCCTTCCTTTAACACATTGAGAACTGGCCATTACTAGCGGCAGAATATGTTAGATTCATCTGTTGGTTCACCTGAGGTGTCTCTCCCCTGCAGACTTCCTAAGACAGTTGGGAGATGGGGGGAGATTTCCATCCTTTGAACCTTCTACAGTGTGTGGGACAGGGTGCTCCAGTGTTAGCTACCCAAATAAATAATATTATGGATTTTATGTTTTCTTTCCAAAAACCCAATGAAATTTCATCAAAGCGTTGCCTTGAAAGCATTTCATCAAAGCGTTGCCTTGAAAGCATCAAAGTGGAGCACTCCAAGATCAGGGAATCTGTTCCATTACACAGTCTTAATTACATAATCAGCATACTACACCTCTACCCCGATATAACGCGACCCAATATAACACGAATTTGGATATAACGCAGTAAAGCAGTGCTCCGGGGGGGCGGGGCAGGGCTGTGCACTCCGGTGGATCAAAGCAAGTTTGATATAACGTGGTTTCACCTATAACGCGGTAAGATTTTTTGGCTCCCGACGACAGCGTTATATCNAAAGCAGTGGATGTGCTATTTCTGGACTTTAGCAAAGCTTTTGATACAGTCTCCCACAGTATTCTTGCCAGCAAGTTAAAGAAGTATGGGCTGGATGAATGGACGGTAAGGTGGATAGAAAACTGGCTAGATGGTCGGGCTCAACGGGTAGTGATCAATGGTTCCTTGTCTAGTTGGCAGCCGGTATCAAGTGGAGTGCCCCAAGGGTCGGTGCTGGGGCCGGTTTTATTCAATATCTTCATTAACGATCTGGAAGATGGTGTGGACTGCACCCTTAGCAAGTTTGCAGATGACACTAAACTGGGAGGAGTGGTTGATACGCTGGAGGGTAGGGATAGGATACAGAGGGACCTAGACAAATTAGAGGATTGGGCCAAAAGAAATATGATGAGGTTCAACAAGGACAAGTGCAGAGTCCTGCATTTAGGACGAAAGAATCCCATGCACTGCTATAGACTAGGGACCGAATGGCTGGGCAGCAGTTCTGCAGAAAAGGACCTAGGGGTTACGGTGGACGAAAAGCTGAATATGAGTCAACAGTGTGCCCTTGTTGCCAAGAAGGCTAATGGCATTTTGGGTTGTATAAGTAGGGGCATTTCCAGCAGATCGAGGGATGTGATCATTCCCCTCTACTCAGCACTGGTGAGGCCTCATTTGGAGTACTGTGTCCAGTTTTGGGCCCCACACTACAAGAAGGATGTGGATAAATTGGAGAGAGTCCAGCGGAGGGCAACAAAAATGATTAGGGGGCTGGAGCACATGACTTACGAGGAGAGGCTGAGGGAACTGGGATTGTTTAGTCTGCAGAAGAGAAGAATGAGGGGCGATTTGATAGCTGCTTTCAACTACCTGAAAGGGGGTTCCAAAGAGGATGGATCTAGACTGTTCTCAGTGATAGAAGATGACAGAACAAGGAGTAATGGTCTCAAGTTGCAGAGGGGGAGGTTTAGGTTGGACATTAGGAAAAACTTTTTCACTAGTAGGGTGGTGAAGAACTGGAATGGGTTACCTAGGGAGGTAGTGGAATCTCCTTCCTTAGAGGTTTTTAAGGTCAGGCTTGACAAAGCCCTGGCTGGGCTGATTTAGTTGGGTTTGGTCCTGCTTTGAGCAGGGGGTTGGACTAGATGACCTCCTGAGGTCTCTTCCAACCCTGATATTCTATGATTCTAAGGTAGAGGTGTATTTCGCAAGTATTAATATACTCATTTTTTTCATACAGCCTCTGAGGCGTCTCACCCTGTTACATTCGTCATTGTTGTACACTTATAGTATTTTTAGTAACGTTATGGTTCCATATATTTTTATTGATGTATGGTTTGATTTCGAAAGGTCCTGGGGATCTGCAGCTCTCATTGACTGAAATGGAATTTATGAATGTTCGGCACTTCTGTAGCTTAAGCCATTAGACCTTTAATATGCTAAGACATGTAGAATCATAGAATCATAGAATCTCAGGGTTGGAAGGGACCTCAGGAGGTCATCTAGTCCAACCCCCTGCTCAAAGCAGGACCAAACCCAACTAAATCAGCCCAGCCAGGGCTTTGTCAAGCCTGACCTTAAAAACCTCTAAGGAAGGAGATTCCACTACCTCCCTAGGTAACCCATTCCAGTTCTTCACCACCCTACTAGTGAAAAAGTTTTTCCTAATGTCCAACCTAAACCTCCCCCTCTGCAACTTGAGACCATTACTCCTTGTTCTGTCATCTTCTATCACTGAGAACAGTCTAGATCCATCCTCTTTGGAACCCCCTTTCAGGTAGTTGAAAGCAGCTATCAAATCGCCCCTCATTCTTCTCTTCTGCAGACTAAACAATCCCAGTTCCCTCAGCCTCTCCTCGTAAGTCATGTGCTCCAGCCCCCTAATCATTTTTGTTGCCCTCCGCTGGACTCTCTCCAATTTATCCACATCCTTCTTGTAGTGTGGGGCCCAAAACTGGACACAGTACTCCAAATGAGGCCTCACCAGTGCTGAGTAGAGGGGAATGATCACATCCCTCGATCTGCTGGAAATGCCCCTACTTATACAACCCAAAATGCCATTAGCCTTCTTGGCAACAAGGGCACACTGTTGACTCATATTCAGCTTTTCGTCCACCGTAACCCCTAGGTCCTTTTCTGCAGAACTGCTGCCCAGCCATTCGGTCCCTAGTCTATAGCAGTGCATGGGATTCTTTCGTCCTAAATGCAGGACTCTGCACTTGTCCTTGTTGAACCTCATCAAGTGTTTTAATAATTTAATAAAGTGTTTAATAATAATGTGTTTTAATAATTACAGCCACCGTGTAGAAAACAATTTCCTTTCAATCAACACAGCTACAGGAAGCTACATGTGTGTAGCAAGACTGTTAAAATGCATGTATATTTATTTATATTTTGTTTGAGAAATACCCTATCATCAAGGAATTGAAGATCAAGTAATAATCATGCCCATGCACTGAGGGCAGAATTAACACTGCTCAGGCAGCCTGGCTTTGCCATTTCTTGTATGCTGGGCTCTTTACCCATTCTCCCACTGCAGTGTTTTTGGTGTGGGCAGTTTGCAGAGGTAGGCATATGACACGTTATCATTACCTTATTGTGGTGGTGCCCAGCAGCCCCAATCACAGACCAGGATCCCATTGTGCTCAGTGCTGCACAAATGCAGAACAAAAAATGGTCCGTACACAGCTTGCCCGTGACACAGATCTCATCCCATATGTCAGCTAGCTGTCCTGCTGGACAACTGATGGCAGCTGCAAGTGTCAGTATTAGGATCTCATTGAAAAGAGAGAGACTTTGAGTCTGCTGTTCCTAGGAAACTGAGGTCAGATTCTGCCTGGACTCCAGCCCCTCTTTGTTCACTGATTGTAGACCCATCTTTACCTTATAGAAACAGGCACACAAGGCCTAATTAGGTGGGAGACTGAAACAGCAGAGAGTGGGTCTCCCAGGTGTAGCACTTCAGAGGTTGTCTCATAGGTACCAGGATGGGTGGGGAAGCTCTGTGCGCAATGCTCTGACAGCAACTCCCTTTCCCTGTTCCCCCTTTCACATCACCGGAGCTGGAGACCATGGTAGAGTTTTTTTGAATGGATGAGGTGAGGAGAACACCATGAAACTAGGAAGGAGGTGGATTGGCCTCCACTCCTGGATTGGCTGAAAGTTGTCAGGGACTAGTCTGGGTATTTCCTTCTCTTGGGACAAATATCCTGGTCTCTGTAGACCCCAGTCTGTTCTGGGGTGCAAAGCCCAAGCACTTTGAATGTATAATTACGCATTTGAATAAATACTATTGTGGGGGAGACTGAGTTGTTGGAGGGCTGGTACAGGGAACGGGAGGGCCAAAGTTAAGAGGCAACAGCAAGGCAGGATTAGTTCATGTGGTGGTTTCAAGAAGTGTACCTGAGCTTCCAGGAATTGTACACGCTATAATAGTACCCTAGAAGATTGAATGCCAAAAAAGCCTACGTAAACATAACATTAGCTTGCGATGTTAATAATGTCAGGAAATGCAACAGTTAAGATCTCTACAGAAATAACTTCCATATGTGCACTACTTTTTATTCATATTTTTTCTTTGTAAACAAGAATACACAATATTAAAACTATCCATTTAGGCTTTTAAATAGTGTATGTACTACAAATTAAACATGATCTAAATTGCATTCCTAGTTATAGCTGTGTAACCACATTTACTTCAATATGTACTGGATAACGTAGCCAAGATTATTTTGCTTTAGGGACTTTAATTTTTGCATTATTTTAAAGCTCTCCCAAAACTTTAACTGTGTAATCCTACCATTGTTTTTATGTAATTTATTTCTTTTTGTATATATTACTCTTTAAATATTTAGCTTCTCTCTCAAGGTCTCTGCAATTTTCTTTACATTTAAATATTAAGCAAATTCATGAATACTTAAAATAAAGTCAAGTTTTGCTACTAACTTGGGGGAGGAGGGGTTTGAACTGTGTATTGAAATCCCATATTTTCCCAAGCCCTTGAGGATAAATATCTGCAGCATGACTATGCTTATGTTCCTGCACAGTAGCAGTGGCCACAGCCAAGTGAAACTGAATTTAGATCTAAAGAAAAATAAAATATTTTAATCTAGACAGTCCTGCGCTGCCAGAAAAGGGCCATTGTGCGATATTATGGGTATAATACACCATTACCTCGATATAACGCCACCCGATATAACACAAATTTGGATATAACGCGGTAAAGCAGTGCTCCGGGGGGAGGCGGGGCTGCGCACTCTGGTGGATCAAAGCAAGTTCAATATAACGCGGTTTCACCTATAACGTGGTAAGATTTTTTGGCTCCTGAGGACAGTGTTATATCGAGGTAGAGGTGTAATATGCAATCATGCTCCTTCATTTCTGGAAACTCTGAAACAAGGAAGGGGAATGAGATGCATGGAACCAAAGGGGAAGGGGAAAGATGACACACAGACACTAAGGGTGTCAGCAGGGAGAAACACAGGAAATCCAAGGAGGTTTGAGACTAAAGAAAGATATGACTATCCAACTGTGGAAAGAGAGAGATTTATGTAAAATTAGAGAGATTTGGGGTAGGAAAAGAGATGGCAACCCAGAGAGGAAAGAAGTGCTGCTGCTGTTTGGATTGGTAACTGACATAACATAGATACCTCTTACCCTCCAGTAGTTGGGAACTCCGCACTGAGAGAGTGAATGAAGGAGCAAAAGCAAGGACAGTTCCAACAGAGAGAAATGAAATTAGCCCTGTTCACTAAAGAGAGAAATCTCATCAGTTTAGAGCAGAGAACAGGTTACAGTTAAAATCTGCCTCAGCAGAGACTCTACACAAATAACCAATCGGAGAGTTGTGATCCAAAGTTTGGCTTTCTGTAACATGGAGCAAAGTTGTAATAGTTGAATGAATATATGAAATAGCTGCACTAAAGGTGCAAGAGTCTTATTTACAAGACAAATCCTCTCTCCCCCAACCATACTGGACTGGCTGAGTTTGGTGAATCCACCATTTGGGCCCCAGAAGGTAGGCAGGGTTAGAGTAATGACTGCAAAGCAGCTCTGAGGCTTCAGTCACCACTGCTGCTTTTACACCCTACTTCTCAGAGGGCAATATCCTGTGGCTGTTCTGCCATTTGGACCCACTAGCCTTGCCCCTCTGCCTTACTAAGGCTCCTTGTTCCCACCACAACCCAGCAGGGACAAAGAAGGAGACCTCATAGAGCTGGGTTTAGGGATGCACAAGCAGTCTGCACCACTGGGTGGGCTCCCCAAATCTTATTCCTGCTGCCTCAGATGGGTCCCTCCTTGTTTGGGGATAGATAGGATTTGGTTCCAAGGATATGGCTACACTACAAAAAAGACCTGTGGGGCACCATGAGGATGTCCAGTCTTAAACATAAAGCATTTTCAGACTCCAGTCCAACAGTTTTTAAAAATAAGGTTGATCTTGAAATCCAACATGTGGTATGGCAAGATAAGTTGGCCCTTAGGACACAATGAGCAAAGCTATTTACATACAACCAAGTCTAACATCTCTCTTAGTCAAAGTTTCTACTGTATCTTTCCACTGTACGCTTTACAGGATATAATACAAAAGGAGGGGCAAATATTGACTTTTCCATTTCATAGGTGCTGAAAACTATATTGTACAAACTACGTAACTGATTCATCAGAGGCCTCCATCCAGATAAAAACACAACTCCAAAGTGTAAAATTCTTTTCAGAACTTCTAACAATATAATTTTGCAATGACTTCTGGCCTATTTTTAACAATGCCTCACCCAACAGGTGCATTCAGATCCTTGGCCATCCCAGTGACATCAAATGTACTTTCAAATAACTGAAAAAGTACCTGACTAGGCCTGAAAATTAAGTAAGCACAAATAGGAAGGCTGAGTTTTAAATATCAGAGGCCTGATTCTTTTTTGATTCTTCAATGCTGTGTACCAAATCAAAGTGATAACATTTCACACTCACTTTGCACATGTGTAAATGGCTGTACAAAGTGCAAGGCAGTGGAGAATCAGGTCTTTAATATGTGACCCTTTCCTGGAATTTAAACTTCAAAAATTATGAAACTGATCACAGACTCAGGCTTTCAGGAGGTTTATGTTATATCAGTATACTTTGCACTTATATAGTGTCTTTCCCCTGAATACCTCATTAGTGTTTTAGAAGCTTTAGTTAATCATCCTAATAACTCTGGTAGTTAAGTAAGTACTATTGTCCTTATTTTACAGATGGGAAGACCGAGGCACAGATGTTAAAGCCAAAATTAAACTGTAAATTTTGGCACTTTTTACAAATGCACAAATGTAAGCAATTTTAGCCACCCTCAGGAGAACATGAGGTGCTAGAATCACTCACAGTGTGGTATCCAGGGTCTGTTACTGGTAGCGCTGGTAGTGAAACTTTAGCCATTAAAACTGTTTCTTGTGTCTAACACAGCAGTGCTGGGAATGAGGAGGTAGGAAGTCAGGGAGAAGAAATGGCATGAGGGAAGGAAACATGGATTACTCAGCAAAATGTGTTTCTGCAAATTAGCTACTCTTAAAATTGTTTCTGTCTCTACTTGAAATTGGACTATTAATTTATTATTATTAATTTGTATTGTGGTAGCCTGTAGCCCGGACACTGCTAGGTGCTGCACAAACACACAACAAAAAGATTGTCTCCATCCCAGAGAGACTACAAGTAGAGAAGACAAGAGACAACTGGTGGATATAGACAAACAGGAGAAGGAACAAGGAAACTCTGAGACAGTGCTGGTCAGCATGTCAGCACACCTGTTGCCTGTTATCAAGTTTTTTGTAGGTATCACAGCAATGGAGAGTTTTAAGAAGGGCTATGAAGGAGGCCAATGAGATATGTTTGCAAAGGTTTACCAGGAGCTCCTCCTGTATATGAGGGGCAGCATGAGAGAAAGCACAAAGATGCTTTGGCACCATTGGGCTTAGCTATGTGAGTCACTATCTCCAGTGGTCTATGAAAGAGATAATAGGCGAAGGTGGGGATAGGCTATGAAGGGCCTTGGAAGTGAAGATAAATAGTTTGTGTTTGATGGGAGGGAGAAGGGAGAGCCAGTGGAGGGATGCAAACAGAGGGATGACATGGTCAAAATGACTAGCCAGGAAAATTATCTTTGTCTTTGAATGGTTGTGAGCTGGGCGAGTTTGCGTTTCTCAAGGGTAGAGAAGAGGAGAAGCCGTGAGACATCAAATGATGAGCGTCTAGATCAGAATTTTAGCGGGGTGGATGGAGAGGAAAGGCTCTTTCTCTCTCAGAGATGTTATGCAGGAAGAATCCACATGGCTCCTGGAATCCTTCACTTTATAAACAGTTTCAACATGATCAGCTTTGACATATTTACCCTTTCTGGTTATTATGTGTTTCTTACATGGTTTGTGTAAACCATTCTCTATTGCCACATTTGTCTTGGGATCCAAGACAGTTGTTTATTTATTACATTTCACTGTCTCCTCTTGTTAAGGCCACTAGAGCTGGTGAATACTGTCACAACATTTCCATTAGTGTTCATCTCAATTTTTAACCACATTTGCTTTGTATATGTTTGCATCCCTTTTGCCTTTTTTCCCCTGTGTATAATCTACCAACTGAATATATTGACAGGATTTTTTTTAAATAGTGTTTGCATATTGTATTCCTTTCTTTCTCCCTTTGTAAGTATATTTTGTCTTTAAAGGATGGAAGCACATTGGAGCAGGGACTGTGTATTCCTGGTTTTGCACAGAGCCTTACACATTGTCAGTGCGGCTGTACCAGAAAAACCTAACACATAATTATAATACACATCATGGAAACAGTGAATTTTAATTTAATTAATTTAATTTAAATGACTGTTATAGAATATTCAGAGGAAGCAAATTTTGAATTTGAAATGGCGTTTGCCTCAGAAACCTGATTCTAGAATTTATGCTAACCCAGTCAGGGAAGAGAAACCAATAAAAGTTGTTCAAATTTAGAATATCAAATAATGTCAATTGCTTTTGAAGAGCTATACGCCAATGATTATTCACAGCAGTGATTCTGCAAGTACGTAGAACAATTTCAATCAAGATCATAATAATTGTATAAATTATCCATCCAACTGATTATTACCCAAATTTGTTACAGAGTGTAGAATATAATTTTATGGAATAGGAAGCAGTTAGTTGCTTCTTGACTTCTAAGGATTCAATTGAATGAGCTCAGCAGCTGGCTGTCAGTAATTTACTTTAGTGGGAAGGGAGAACTTGAGCTGATATATTTGCTGCCTGGTCAGTGCAAAAAGAGAAACTTAGGTATAAAGAAACGAAAAGTAGCATTAAATCGTACACACACCAAATGCATTGTGTGGGAATATTATGAGTACAGAAGCCTGAAAAAGGAACTGACATGGAAATTAAACGACTTTAAAAATTAGCACCATTTGAGTAACATGAAAAGAGTATTATAAAGTCATTCAGGAAAAACAGATGAGGCTAAATTATTTAGTGGATTTTTGTGACCCGAAAAATCTTTTATTTTCTCCATAATATGAGGTAACTGCCATTATCCATCATCACTGTTGCCTGTTCTAAGCTGTCAAGGTGCTGAAAATGTCAACTTAAAATTCACAATGAACAAAAGAAAAAGCCCAATTTTGCCCATATATAAATTTGAGTAGTGAATGGGAGCCCTGGTACGAGAGAAGACTCTATCCTAGGGTTGCCAACCCTCCAGGATTGGCCTGGAGTTTCCCGGAATCGCCATCGATCTCCCGGTGACTATTGAAAGCAGTCCAGGAGATTTTAATAGGATTTTTTAAAGAAAATTACATTGTCATGTTGGGAAAAAAAAATCTCCCGGAATAGCTTCAGTCAGAGTTGGCAACCCTACTCTATCCCAGTAGAATGCAACTCTAGTATTGGCAACCCGTCATTTAAAAATAATGAGTCAGGCCCTAAAATCATGATCTTGGATTAAAAATCATGAGATTTTTAAAACTAAATTTTGGGTTATTTTTATTTGCCTTCTGATTTCTCAGCCTTTAGGATTGAGAAGGAAGGAAGGTACTATGGTTAGGACACTAGCCATGGACTTCGGAGACAATTTTCTGCTCTGCTACAGACTTCTTGTGTGATCTAGGGCAAGTCATTTCATTTCAGTGCCTCAGTTCTCCAGCTGTAAAATGGAGATAATAGTATTTCGCTATCTCACAGAGGTGTTATGATGATAATGATTGTGAGGTGTTCAGATATTATGGTGATAAGAGCCATGTAACTATGGTAGGAAGATAGGGTGCACTTGTTTCACATTTTTAGGCTTTTATCTGTGACCATGAGGGTTAGAAACTTATTTATTTATTTTAAATGAAAGCTGAGATGCTCATGCAATCACTCGATTCCAGAAGCTGGAGCTTTAAGAAAAACACCAAGGGTGAAATCCTGGTCCCATGGAAGTCAGTGGCAAAATTCCCATTGACATCCATGGGGCCAGGATTTCACCCCAGATATTGTGAGATTCATGATAAAATCATGAGAATTGGCAACACTGCAGCTCACCCCAGTCCTCGGAGGGCTTTTGAAAGGTCCACCATGTCACTGAAGGCCTGTAATGCCATTTCGTGAAAACAAGGGGGTCAAGGAGGGAGGAGGTATGCTCTAGGGAAGTTCTATGGCCTGTGTTGTACAGGAGGTCAGACTAGATGATCACAATGGTCCCTTGTGGCCTTGGATTCTATTAATCTAAGGCAAAGTGGCCATGTTAGGGAGGGGCTTTGTGCCAGTCCTCAAAGGTCCAGCACAGTGAGAGCTGTTGAGGGTAGGGCTGATGTGTGCTGGAAGGCCTGTAGATCTTAATACAGGCAGAAGTAGTGCTGACTATCTGTATCACATTTTATTATTACAAATAGAGCACTTACCTCAGTGCAACCCACCTGCTCCTCTGTAACCACTGCTCCTGCCCGCACTACAAGACCAATGGATCCAAGGGCCCAAAATCACCACAGAAGGATATGGCGGTCACAGAGGGGCTGCACTGCAGCAGGTTGGCATGGGAAATCCTTTGCTCTCAAAACTTTTCAGATCTGGCTTTGCGTGCAGAGAGGTGACTTTCAACCACAATCTCAAGTATTCCACGCACTGCTTAGTAAAATATACTATGAAAAGTAGCTGCTGTTCATGCTCCTATTACTGTTGTGGGAAGGAGACGGCTGAATTACCCAAAGTGTTATCCCACTTCAAGAGACACATCACATAATCTATTTGGGAGGGAGGGGAACACATTCCCTAGTCTTAGATTATTGAGAGAAATTTAAAAATGAGACTCTCTGCCTATTCTTGTATTCAGAGGCTCTAGACCATAATGCTGCAGTGGTTGGAGTGCAAACACTTAAGAAGAATGATTAAATTGAAACAAGGCCCCTTTTTAAATGTATCTTTTAGAATTTCTAGGTGTAACAGGGTAACTTGCCTCTTACATGAAATTGGACTCAGCTCTCCTGTTTGGTGCAGCTAGTTTGATGTAGTGCGGAGGGTGAGAGGCTGCCCCTGGGATTTATAAATGAAAGTTCAGAAGCCTGGAAGTCAAGTTTAGAACCCAGAGTCCAGAATCTTAAGAGAGGGAGAGAGAGATTATTACTCCCGGTTAAGAAACGGAGAGTCATGATTGCTCAGAGAAAGGGCAGAGGCGGGTTGAGAGCTTTAAGGAGGAAGGAGTGGTGAAAATTCCCTAGTTGAGCCATGGAGCCAGATCAGGGTGGTGAGAGAGGAAGGGGGTCACCTGCAGACTTTCCCAGGCTAGAGAAGCCCGAAGGCTGAGAGTAGCAGATGGAGATGCCTGCTGGCTCTCTGTGCTGGAGGGCTGAAGCCAGAGAGGCCTGAAGACTGAGGAATGGAGCAGGGATGAGCCCAGTGAGGTCTCCGCAAAAGTTGTAACCATACGTGGGGAGGAAACAGTGTAGAGAAACACCTCAGCTAGAGAGGAGCTGAGTTGAGGTGCGGTGAGAGACACTGGAGCTGTACCTGGGAACTGGAGTGAGGTGTGGTAAGAGATGCTGGAGCCTACCTGGGAACTGGAGTGAGGTGTGCTGAGAGACACTGGGAACTGGGGTGAGTTGTGGTGAGAGATGCTGGAGCCGAACTTGGTGTTTTTTGCTGTTGGGATGAATGTACTATTTGGACTGGGTAGGGGACAGCAGCTCTGGTTTATGGTAGTGCAACTTTTGGTAATAAATTCCCCTGCAAATAGGGCTATTTATATAGTCTGCAGGCTGTACTGAGTTTATTTGAGGAATCAAGAGGGAAACTGAGGTGAGGCACCACCTGCAGGGTTGCCCTGAGGAGGTGCCCAGGAGGAGGCCACATGTTTGTAGCAGGGAATAAAATCATAGAATTTTTCTATTGATTTTAGGTTTTATAGAAAATCTTTGTAAATTGATCAAAGGGGCATTTGAAAGACAAACTGCTTGAATATACTTGATGTTTGGAAAATAAGTGACTTAAAGGGGATGGAGTTGCACTAAATTAAAAAATTAACAGTTTTATAGGATTTCTTTTCATTCATCTCTAACTCAAAAAACAACTGAAGCAGCTTAAATTGTGTAGAATAAAATACATCCATGCTAATAATAGCCTTCTTGTTGATTCCGTTTCTGTTACATTTTGGAACATCTGAGTTATATGTAAAAGGCCAGTAACTATTGTACTCCTGGGAATTGAAGTACTAGGCAAAGAGGCAGGAAGAGGAGATTGCACAACACATTCAAGAGGAAGTAAAATAAGCACCAAGAGAGAAATTCACTCAAGCATGTAGGGGCCCTGGAAACGTCCCAAAGCAGAGGAATTCTAACAGTTTGGGTGGGCAGTTGCTGAGTGGGCGCAAAGGAGACTGAGCATTCTTGTATTCAGAGGCTCTAGACCATCACTGCTTATGACGTGGTAGAAGTAGGAGCGGGGGCAGGGTCATGCCTTCACCGACCACAAACCTTTGGCAGTGAATATGTAAAGTGAATTTTTTGCCCCTTCCTAGTGCAGGGACTGGAGTAGCAGCTGCAGAGGTGCCCCATGACCTGCCTACATGTTGGTGAGTAAATTCAGACCTCTCCATAGTTCCAGGCAGAAAATCCATTGTAATGATGTTCCCTTTAAGGCCAGTATATTGTTGTAATCTAAGCACCCCAACACTGTTGGATGGGACTCAGGTGCTGGGACTCAGAGTAAGGAGCAGGATGCTTGAGTTCTGCTAATAAAACAGCATTAAATCTGTGTACCTGTTAATGCATTTACTTCCCCAAGATAGGACACCTACTCACTTAGCTCTCCTGTGTGTGTGGAGGGTCCATTTCACCCAGAATGATGAGTGGCAAGGACATAGGCTTAGGGCAGATCTAGACTTAAAATGCTGCATCAGCACAGCTGCACTGATGCAGCTGTGCCACCATAGTGCTCAAGGGCTGGTCCACACTAGGGGCGGGATCGAACTAAGATACTTCGACTTCAGCTACGCTATTCGCGTAGCTGAAGTCGAAGTATCTTAGTTCGAATTTGGCGCGCTTTCCGCGCGGCGCCGCGATCGAAGTTCGCGGCTCCCACGTCGACTCCGGTAACTCCGCTCGCCCTGCAGGAGTACCGGAGTTCGAAGTAGCGCGTTCGGGGATCGACTTATCGCGTCCAGACAAGACGCGATAATTCGATCCCCGATAGTTCGATGGCTACCCGCCGATCCGGGCGGGTAGTCTGGACGGGGCCTTAAGTGAAGATACTTCTATGCTGATAGAAGAGCTTCTCCTATGGGTATAGTTAATCCACCTCCCCGAGAGGCGGTAGCTATGTTGGGAGGAGAAGCTCTCCCGTCTACACGGGGTTAGGTCGGTATAACTATGTTCCTCAGGGGTGTGGATTATTCACACCCCTGAGTGATGTAGTTATACCGATATAGGTCTGTAGTTTAGATCTGGCCTTAGACAAAATCTCCATTGACACTGCTGGAGAAGGAGGGCAAGTTGTTCAATAGAACAGGCAAAATTTTTCTGTGTGCGCTTTTGTAAAGGAACATTTCCATTTAATTACAAGGAGTGGTAGGGAAATGCTTCTTATCTTTTAAAAGCTAGTCCACTTGTGAACATTTAACAAGATCTAATCCAGCCAGACAAAATCCTTGATAGCTGGTTGGCAAAGGGAAGCATTCATGATTCATAAGTGGTTACTCGACATTTGTGTACACATTCATATCACTAATCAGGTGGAGGGAAAGTGCTGAGCTTGCACAAAACCCTGCCTGTTTGGGGTTTTTTGTGTGTGATTTAAAGTGAAAACCTTTAAGTAGGTTTGAAAACCTCAAAGTCTTAACTGGAATTTTTATTAACACATTTTTTCTCAAAGATGAAGTTTTGTGTTAGTTAAGACCCTGATTCTGTGCATCCCAAGCATGTGAGTAACTTCATGCACTTGAGTAGTCCCTCTCAAGTTCACATGCTTATGTGCTTGCAGGATCAAGGTTTCATGAAGGAAACCCACATAAAGCAGACAGGATTGGTTTTGTCATTTTGGAAGTATTTGTGGAAAGATAAAAAGTGACTCTACCAAAAAAGAAAAGAAAAGATTTGATGCTGCAGAATCTCAAGTCATTGTTGCCATTTAGCATAAATGCATTTGGAAGCAATGTAGTGTAGTCTGGTACAGTCAATAGTTCTCCAAGGTATTTTTCAGTTTCTCTACAGAAAGTGATTAATTTTCTTCCTTGTTATTTGGCACTTATAATGAAACATTAAGGGACATTGGCTGATCTCTTCTCTTCAGTAAGTGCGTAAGGCTTTCACAGAAAACCACTCTGACTTGTAACTTATCAAAACAATTTTTTCATAAGCAAACGTAATAGCTAAGTGAAATTTAAAAGGGCCATAACATGACTACCTAGTTTGCTGTCCCATGTTGAAATAGAATCATATAGAATCATAGAATCCTAGGACTGAAAGGGATCTTGAGAGGTCATCTAGTCCAGTCCCCTGCACTCATGGCAGGACTAAGTATTATCTAGATCAGGGGTAGGCAAAGGCGGCACATGAGCTGATTTTCAGTGGCACTCACACTGCCCGGGTCCTGGCCACCGGTCCGGGGGGCTCTGCATTTTAATTTAATTTTAAATGAAGCTTCTTAAACATTTTAAAAACCTTATTTACTTTACATACAATAATACTTTAGTTATATATTATAGACTTATAGAAAGAGACCTTCTAAAAACGTTAAAATGTATTACTGGCACACTAAACCTTAAATTAGAGTGAATAAATGAAGACTCGGCACACCACTTCTGAANCGCTTACCTCGCGTCCGCGCGGCGCCGCGATCGAAGTTCGCGGCTCCCACGTCGACTCCGGTAACTCCGCTCGCCCTGCAGGAGTACCGGAGTTCGAAGTAGCGCGTTCGGGGATCGACTTATCGCGTCCAGACAAGACGCGATAATTCGATCCCCGATAGTTCGATGGCTACCCGCCGATCCGGGCGGGTAGTCTGGACGGGGCCTTAAGTGAAGATACTTCTATGCTGATAGAAGAGCTTCTCCTATGGGTATAGTTAATCCACCTCCCCGAGAGGCGGTAGCTATGTTGGGAGGAGAAGCTCTCCCGTCTACACGGGGTTAGGTCGGTATAACTATGTTCCTCAGGGGTGTGGATTATTCACACCCCTGAGTGATGTAGTTATACCGATATAGGTCTGTAGTTTAGATCTGGCCTTAGACAAAATCTCCATTGACACTGCTGGAGAAGGAGGGCAAGTTGTTCAATAGAACAGGCAAAATTTTTCTGTGTGCGCTTTTGTAAAGGAACATTTCCATTTAATTACAAGGAGTGGTAGGGAAATGCTTCTTATCTTTTAAAAGCTAGTCCACTTGTGAACATTTAACAAGATCTAATCCAGCCAGACAAAATCCTTGATAGCTGGTTGGCAAAGGGAAGCATTCATGATTCATAAGTGGTTACTCGACATTTGTGTACACATTCATATCACTAATCAGGTGGAGGGAAAGTGCTGAGCTTGCACAAAACCCTGCCTGTTTGGGGTTTTTTGTGTGTGATTTAAAGTGAAAACCTTTAAGTAGGTTTGAAAACCTCAAAGTCTTAACTGGAATTTTTATTAACACATTTTTTCTCAAAGATGAAGTTTTGTGTTAGTTAAGACCCTGATTCTGTGCATCCCAAGCATGTGAGTAACTTCATGCACTTGAGTAGTCCCTCTCAAGTTCACATGCTTATGTGCTTGCAGGATCAAGGTTTCATGAAGGAAACCCACATAAAGCAGACAGGATTGGTTTTGTCATTTTGGAAGTATTTGTGGAAAGATAAAAAGTGACTCTACCAAAAAAGAAAAGAAAAGATTTGATGCTGCAGAATCTCAAGTCATTGTTGCCATTTAGCATAAATGCATTTGGAAGCAATGTAGTGTAGTCTGGTACAGTCAATAGTTCTCCAAGGTATTTTTCAGTTTCTCTACAGAAAGTGATTAATTTTCTTCCTTGTTATTTGGCACTTATAATGAAACATTAAGGGACATTGGCTGATCTCTTCTCTTCAGTAAGTGCGTAAGGCTTTCACAGAAAACCACTCTGACTTGTAACTTATCAAAACAATTTTTTCATAAGCAAACGTAATAGCTAAGTGAAATTTAAAAGGGCCATAACATGACTACCTAGTTTGCTGTCCCATGTTGAAATAGAATCATATAGAATCATAGAATCCTAGGACTGAAAGGGATCTTGAGAGGTCATCTAGTCCAGTCCCCTGCACTCATGGCAGGACTAAGTATTATCTAGATCAGGGGTAGGCAAAGGCGGCACATGAGCTGATTTTCAGTGGCACTCACACTGCCCGGGTCCTGGCCACCGGTCCGGGGGGCTCTGCATTTTAATTTAATTTTAAATGAAGCTTCTTAAACATTTTAAAAACCTTATTTACTTTACATACAATAATACTTTAGTTATATATTATAGACTTATAGAAAGAGACCTTCTAAAAACGTTAAAATGTATTACTGGCACACTAAACCTTAAATTAGAGTGAATAAATGAAGACTCGGCACACCACTTCTGAAAGGTTGCCGACCCCTGATCTAGATCATCCCTGACAGGTGTGTGTCTAACCTGCTCTTAAAAATCTCCAATGATAGAGATTCCACAACCTCCCTAGGCAATTTATTCCAGTTTATTAACCCTAACACCCTGATAGTTAGGAAGCTTTTCCTAATGTCCAACCTAAACCCTCCTTGCTGCAATTTAAGCCCATTGCTTCTTGTCCTATCCTCAGAGTCTAAGAAGAACAATTTTCTCCCTCCTCCTTGTAACAACCTGTTACGTACTTGAAAACTGTTATCATGTTCCCTCTCAGTCTTCTCTTTTCCAGACTAAACAAATACAATATTTTTAATCTTATCTCATAGGTCACGTTTTCTAGACCTTTAGTCATTTTTGTTGCTCTTCTCTGGACTTTCTCCAGTTTGTCCACTTTTTTCCTGAAATGTGGCGACCAGAACTGGACACAATACTCCAGTTGAGGCCTAATCAGCGTGGAGTAGAGCAGAAGAATTACTTCTCGTGTCTTGCTTACAACATTCCTGCTAATACATCCCAGAATGATGTTCACTTTTTTTGCAACGGTGTTACACTGTTGACTCATATTTAGCTTGTGGTCCACTATGACTCTCAGATCCCTTTCCACAGTATTCCTTCCTAGGCAGTCATTTCCCATTTTGTATCTGTGCAGCTGATTTTTCCTTCCTAAGTGGAGTACTTTGCATTTGTCCGTATTGAATTTCATCCTATTTACTTCAGACCATTTCTCCAGTTTGTCCAGATAATTTTGAATTATAATCCTATCCAAAACACTTGCAATCCCTCCCATTTTAGTATCGTCCACAAACTTTATAGGTGTACTCTCTATGCCATTATCTAAATCATTGATGAAGATATTGAACAGGACCACACCCAGAACTGATTCTGCAGGACTCCACTTGTTATGCCCTTCCAGCATGACTGTGAATCACTGATAACTACTCTCTGGGAATGGTTTTCCAACCAGTTATGCACCCACCTTATAGTAGCTCCATCTGGGTTGCATTTCCCTAGTTTGTTTATGAGAAGGTCATGCAAGACAGTATCAATAGCTTTACTAAAGTCAAGATATACCACATCTACTGCTTCCCCCCTATCCGCAAGGTTTGTTACCCTGTCAAAGAAAGCTATCAGGTTGGTTTGACATGATTTGTTCCTAACAAATCCATGCTGATTGTTACGTATCACCTTATTATCTTCTAGATGTTTGCAAATTGATTGCTTAATTATTTGCTCCATTATTTTTCTGGGTACAGAAGTTAAGCTGATTGGTCTGTAATTCCCCGGATTGTCCTTATTTCCCTTTTTATAAATTGGCACTATATTTGCCCTTTTCCAGTCTTTTGGAATCTCTGCCATCTTCCATGACTTTTCAAACCAAATTGCTAATGGCTCAGATATCTCCTCAATCAGCTCCTTGAGTATTCTAGGATGCATTTCTTCAGGTCCTGGTGACTTGAAGACATCTATCTTGTCTAAGTAATTTTTAACTTGTTCTTTCTCTATTTTAGCCTCTGATCCTACCTCTCTGATCCTACCTCATTTTCACTGGCATTCACTATGTTAGACGTCCAATCAGCACCAACCTTTATGTTAATAATTGAGGTACATTATATTTTACTTCAGTCAAAATCTGCTGCAGGAATAACTAAAAACAAATTTTCAGTCCTTATGCAAAATATGTGGCTATGCATATGAGCTAAGGTGGGAAGAGATAGCATTAATATGCATAAATGCCCAGATTTTAAGGCTAGAAGGACCATTGTGATTATTTAGTCTGAGCCCTGCATACCACAGGTCAGAGAATTTCACCCAGTAAATCATGCAATGGAAGGATTTCTCCCCCCACCCCCCACTATAAGGACACTATCAAGCCCAATAACTTGAGGAGAACATGCAGCATAGCTAATAGAAAGGTATCCAGTCTGTATGTAAAGTTTTCAAAGGCCAGATTCCGATACTCATACCCCCATTAAATAGCACTCTACTCCACATGTCAATTTAGCTCAACGTGGTGATGCGTGAGCCACTTTCCTTGGTAATCAGTTCCAATGACTGATTACCCTCACTGCTTAAAAAGTTGCATCATATTTCCAGTTTGACTTGTTTCCCCTAAGTTTAACTTTCAGCCATTGGATCTTGTTATGCTTTTTCCTGATAGCTTCAAGAGCTCCCTAAAATAAGAGATCTTTTCTCTGTGCGAGTACTTGAAGAGTGTGATCAAGTCACCACTTTGCTAAACTAACTAGATCGAGGTCTTTAGGTCTATGACAGCCAGGAATGTTTTCCAGACCTTAGATCATTCTTCTGGCTCTTCTTTGAAAGGCCTCCAGTTTTGCAACATTCTTTTTGAAGTTTAGACACATAAGATCCAACCATGCAAGGTGTAAAAGTCTATGAGAGGTGAGATTGCTTAGCATCTTGCAGGAGGCACTCGACATTATCTGTCCCATACAAGTATTTTAATATAGAATAGTTGCCCTGGTAGGTAATTTCTTTGCTTTACATCTTTAACAGTATCTTCTGAAATTAATATAAAATCTAATAACTGCAGCCATATTAAACATGGAAAATATAATTATTTCATCTAGAATGTCAGTTGCAAACAAAAATACGATGCACCGTCAATAGATGGCTTTGTTGCAAAACGTTAACTGCTGTAAGAATATTGTACATACCATCATTTTAAGATATCTCTACCATTTTACTAATGCTTTTTTAAAAGAATCATTTGTACTGTTATGAGAGTAGAAAACCTCAAATTATAGTTTCTCATTTTAAACCTATAAAGTCCTAATTGCTATCTGTAGGACATGAAATAATTATTTTTATTACTAGTACTCCTGTCTGTCAGGTGATGATTAAATGTTTCTGCTAAACAAAAATACTCATTGTATAATGAACTAGTTTACTAACATAGCATCATAGGACTGGAAGGGACCTTGAGAGGTTATCTAGTCGAGTCCCCTGCACTCATGGCAGGACTAAGTATTATCTAGACCATCCCTGACAGGTGTTTGTCTAACCTGCTCTTAAAAATCTCCAATGATGGAGATTCCACAACCTCCCTAGGCAATTTATTCCAGTGCTTAACCACCCTGACAGTTTGGAAGTTTTTCCTAATGTCCAACCTAAGCCTCCCTTGCTGCAATTTAAGCCCATTGCTTCCTGTCCTATCCTCAGAGGATAAGAAGAACAATTTTTCTCCCTCCTCCTTGTAACAACTTTTTATTTACTTGAAAACTGTTATCATGTCCCCTCTCAGTCTTCTCTTTTCCAGACTAAACAAACCAATATTTTCAATCTTCCCTCATAGGTCACGTTTTCTAGACCTTTAATCATTTTTGTTGCTCCTCTCTGGACTTTCTCCAATTTGTCCACATTTTTCCTGAAATGTGGTGACCAGAATTGGACACAATACTCCAGTTGAGGCCTAATCAGCGTGGAGTAGAGCGGAAGAATTACTTCTCGTGTCTTGCATACAACACTCCTGCTAATACATCCCAGAATGATGTTTGCTTTTTTTGCAACAGTGTCACACTGTTTACTCATATTTAGCTTGTGGTCCACTATGACCCCCAGATCCCTTTCCACAGTACCCCTTTCTAGGCAGTCATTTCCCATTTTGTATGTGTGCAACTGATTGTTCCTTCCTAAATGGAGTACTTTGCATTTGTCCGTATTGAATTTCATCCTATTTACTTCAGACCATTTTTCCAGTTTGTCCAGATTATTTTGGTACCGTCCGCAAACTTTATAAATGTACTTTCTATGCCATTATCTAAATCATTGATGAAGATATTGAAGAGAACCAGACCCAGAACTGATCCCTACGGGACCCCACTCGTTATGCCCTTCCCGCATGACTGTGAACCACTGATAACTACTCTCTGGGAATGGTTTTCCAACCAGTTATTCACCCACCTTATAGTAGCTCCATCTAAGTTGCATTTCCGTAGTTTGTTTATGAGAAGGTCATGAAACATGAAATAGAGTTCTGCCTGGGTATAGAGGTAAATCTGACATAAAATAATCTAGTCTTAACTACTGTTGTAATATGAATATCTTTTGACTGTTGTTACAGTCCTTGAAACTAGGTTGGAGAAATACCATTTCACCAAATTAGATAACATGCTTTTGAAGATCTGGCTACTTCTTCCATCATTCATTTTCTTCCCAGGAGCAAGTTCTAGCAGTGGTCTTTTTATTTTTTACCTCTTGCTCAGACAGAAGTGTATTTAAAGAGGAAGGATGGTCTTGCAATTAAGACCTGATAGGGATTCTAATCCCAGTTCTACCCCAGTTTTCCTAGGGAATTTTGGGCAAATCACTTAGGGCTAGATTGTGCCTGTTCAACACAGCCCTGCTTTAGGGGTAGTGTGGAGCTGTACCTCTCCACAGAGAGGCAGTGGGAGGAGACACCTTCCGTCCACTCCCCTCTCCCGCTGCCTGAGGGAGTACACAGCCTGCTACACACCCTTGAGGAATGTAGCATATACACCCTCACCCTCTTCCCAACTGGCTGATGTGGGAATGGACCCTGTGACACAGAGGCCCATTAGCTGCTGACATAGAGTAGTGAACTGCTATCAGGCCTGACGAACTCACTACACCTATCACATTGCTGTCATAGTATTTACCTATGAAGAATGTTGTGTGAGGTATCAAATGAAAGCTTATATTAAACTGGTTATTATAAGCTTTGCATGTTGTATGTATGGGTGACAATTAAAAATGTTTAAACCGTGTAACCAGGCACAGTTGATTAACAAGTTTGTTCAAGACAAAGGAATGTTGATTTGCCAGTCTGCCTAGGTCTCTGATGTATGCTGTGTTGTTGCAGCCATGTCAGTCCCAAGATATTAGAGAGACAAGGTGGGTGAGGTAATATCTTTTATTGGACCAACTTCTGTTGGTGAGAGAAACAAGCTTTTGAACTTACACAGAGTGTCACAGCTAAATGCGAGGTGGAACAGAATGTTTAGCATAAGTAGTTACATATTTCAAGGGACCATTCAAGGTCCACTTGAAATATGTGTTAACTACTTATGCTAAACAATCTGTTCCACCTCTTGTATTTCTCTGTAGCACTCTCAGTATGTTTTCAGTTTCCAAAGAAGAGCTCTGTGTAAGCTCGAAAGCTTGTCTCTTTCACCAACAGAAGTTGGTCCAATAAAAGATATTACCTCCCCCACCTATCTCTCTGATGTAAATCAAGTATTGGGAAAGCCAGAACACAATGGGAGCTGCATTTGTATGTGAGGCAACAGGAAAAGCCATGTTGACAGGGGGATGTGAAAGCAGGGGAAGGCACTGGAGACAAAACCACTCTCTTAGGAGCAGGGAATTCAATTGTACCTTGCCCTTTCATGGGCTTCCCAAGTCTAGGGGAGAGGTCTAGCCCTTAAATCCATCTGTGCCTCAGTTTCCCTATATCACAGCAGTGGTGTTACACTAAATCCATCTGTGTGTGTGAGGTGCCCGGATACTGTGGTGAAGAACGTCATAGAAAAGTCTGTGAATAAGATTGCTCCCTATTTTTTTTAGGTGTGCATTTTAAAATTACAAGACTTTTTCTTTTATTGGACCAACTTCTGTTGGTGAAAGAGACAAGGTAGTCCCATTAACTTCAACTGACCTACTTCTGTGCTTGAAGTTCAGCATGTGCTTAAATGCTTTGCTGTATCAGGGCCTAAATATCTTGTCCATGTTTTTGTTAATAAGGGGCCAAATTCATTCCAAGTGTAACTTAGTTGAATTTGTTAGTGTTACACCAGGGCAGACTCTGGTCTGCTGGCTGAACTGAATTTGATTATCTACTCTGTTACATCATTTTAATAAAATCAGTGAAGTTACACCAGAATAAAATTGGTGTAATGGAGTGGGGAATCAGGCCCTTGTATTCTTCATCTGAATCTCTGCTTCTTTTCATATGCTGGACTAGAAAGACACACTTTCTGTGGCTTATCTTTTCTTTTTTCAACAGTAATTCTTAACAGAATTCTTAATTTGTAACCAGCCAATGACTTCAGCTCTTTTGAGGCTAAGAGTGACTGAGTGACAAAGAAAATGGTTTTCTCTTTGCACACCTGGCACAGAATAGTTGTAAAAATGCTCTGAAGAGCTGGCTGTTGTCTGACAAAATACACCTGACTTCCCTGCTTCCTGATTGGTCTGACTTCTAAAATATCTCTGCTTGCAACTGCAAGCCAGAGCTTAATTTCCATAAATACTATTTATTAAGCACCAAGAATGAGCTGCTCAGTGTTGCATGAGACATAAACAAAGGCAGCCTTGGCCTCAACGAAGCAATTTATCAATCCTGTCCAGGGAGCCACGTGGCAGTGTGATCCTGGCCTTGATCCGGATGCATTATTGCACCTAGCTCAACTCTCATATATATATAAATCCCCTCCCCCCCCTTTTTTTTTTGGTGTGGTGCTAGTGAAAGTTATCAGGGGACCCTAGGAACCACGTGCAGTTCCCTTCCTTTATCCATCCACAAGCAAGGTTCAGTGAGGCTTCAACTGACTAGGTACTACCATCTGACGAACTTGGTTTGTGGATAAAGGAAGGGAATTTCAGGTGATTCCTGCCATCACCTGATAACTTTCACTACTAGCACCAAAAAAAAAAAAAAAAGGAGTTAGGCAGGTGAGCTTCTATTTTCCTTCTGACAAGGGGTAGGTTAAGACAAATTGCCTGCATTTTGTGGTTCCCATTTGGCCCACTGTGTAAAAGCCAGCCTTATAACTTCTTGTGCCCCAGCGAGACTAGGCTACGGTGCCCAATACCAAGTTGGAGATGGTTGAGTTTTCAGCATAAATTTTCTTTAAGAAAATGATGAAAATGTACTGGCATTGTGATAGGCAGGGAGATCATTAGCTTCACTGACATGCAAGCATCACAAGCTAGAGAAAATAACTAGAAATGTAACCCTGTCTGATCATGCAAATGTTGAGCACCTCCTACCAGCTGCTCAGCGATGTTAATTCGACTGGGTCTGATTCTCTACTGCCTTGTCCCTTGTGTGGTCATTTACACTTGTGGAAAAGAGGGATCAACACTATAATTCTGATTTGATGGCATCTTACACTCACTTTGCACAGGTGCAAATGACTGTGCACAGTGAAAGGCAGTGGAGAAACAGGCCCATTGACTCTAGTGGAAGCCAAGCGCACTCATTCCCCTCAGCACCTTACAGCACCAAACCCTATGCAGTGCCTACCCAGGCCCAGGGCATCTACATAGCAGGTATAAAAGTTATATGAAGACTTAGTTACTTTCATTGTTTAATAGGTCAGCCTTGCGGGTTAACATTATGCTCGACTGTCATAAGTAAAAAGCAGAGATTGGGCCCAAATTAATCAGCTCTGTTACCTTGGAAATCTTCAAAATCCAAACCTGGCTCAGGATCCAGATTTTCTAAGTGGCCTCTAGCTAGCTTCATAATGGCTCAAATGAAAACCCCAGGTCCAAATGCCCTTACTTTGTGGCGGTGCTCAGATTCAAATCTGTGGGTCTGAATTTGTGGCTCTAGTCCAAGCCCATCTCGAGGAGAAAGCTGTGTGATTCCAAGTCTAGGCTCTGAACTGCGTATTGGTTTGGCGCTGAGCCTGCACTGAGTCTATTGGAGTCAGTAGGGCACCATGTGGGTGTGATTGTGCACAGTCAGTTGGAGGATCAAGGCTTAGTTATCTTCTAAACTTAAAGAATTTACTAATTTCCACTCCCCCCCCTCCCCCCCAAAACAAACAAACGAGACCACGCCATAGGGTGACCAGACAGCAAATGTGAAAAATTGGGACAGAGGGTGGGGGGTAATAGCAGCCTATATAAGAAAAAGACCCAAAAATCGGGACTGTCCCTATAAATTTGGGACATCTGGTCACCCTACGCCAGTGACTAATTTAAGGTCACAGAAGCATTGGTATGTTGCAGCTTTTTTGGTAGGAGACATGAATGTCTTTTCCTCTTTAGTATCCCCTGAGGCCACTTATTTAAAGTCCCTCTAAGGCTGGCTCTGTATCTTGGCACCTTCTTCCCACATTGCAGACACAGCTACCTACATAAATTAGAGACAGGCATGATGAGCGGAACTGATTTCAGAAGATGCTTTAAAGACAACCTTTAAAATGTTTATTGGACAGAATTTCCTCCCTGCCACACATACTACCAGAAATATCTTCGTCCAGTTTCTAGTGTAGCCCACTGGTTTCAAGACTGTTCTAGCTGCTATGAATATCGGGTATCAGAACTACATAGTCTCATAGCTGAGGCATAAATAGAAAGAGGAACACGTAGCTGGAAAGTGTCAGTGGTTAGTTGCTGAGAATTGGCAGGCCTGTGTGGAAATGCTTGTCCTAGGCGATAAGCATTTCCAGAATACCTTCACCTAGGCCTCTATGTGCAATGTTTATATTTTCACTGACCGACATTTTTTTGGCTGGGAAGAGAGAAGGAGAGTAAGGGTTTAAATATAGACAAAAACGATAATATTTAGGTATTGCTTCTATCTGGAGGGGGCAGTTTTGTCTTTCATTGGGGCTCTTTAGGAGCAGTGGTGCAAGTGGAATCCATTTCTTACCAGTACAAGGGGGGCAGCAGCTAATGGGGGCACGTGGCCTCCTCACATGACCCTCCACGTGACTCCTCCCTGCCCCACCCCCAGCCTGGGGCCCCCATGCTCTCCCCGTCCCCTCCCCATGATCCAGCCCCCTTACCGGGGGTGTGTGTGTGTGCTCTGTCCTCCTGCTGCGCTGGAGACTTCAGAACCGCAGCGGTGAAAGGAGCAAAACGTGGGGCTGCTGGGTGGCCACAGGCCAGCAGCTCCTCCGGTGCGGCTCTACCGCCCCAGCCCTTTTATGCAGGGTCTCCTCCATCTGTACAGCAGCCCTGCCGGAGAACAGGGCTGGGGGTGGGGGGCAAGGCTGGGGGTGGTACAGCGGCGCCGGAGGAGCTGCCAGCGTGGGGCCGCCCAGTGGCCCCATGTTCTGCTCCTTTCCCCGTTGCAGTTCCCGGGAGAGCTCTGTGGTTCAGGGCTCTCCCAGGAAATGCAGCAGGGAAAGGAGCAGAACGTCTGCAGCTCCTCCAGCGTGGCTGTACCGCCCCCAGCCCTGTCCTCTGATGGGGCTGCTGTAGAGACGGAGGAGACCCTGCGTGGAAGGGCTGGGGTCGGTACAGCTGCGCCGGAGGAGCTGCCGGCCTGAGGCCACTCAGCCCCACGTTCTGCTCCTCCTGTGTCTTTCTGGTATGCCGTACCAGCTATAAATACCTTGCTGGTAAGGTGTACCGTACCACCCTACTTGCACTGCTGTTTAGGAGTCATTGAGGGAGGGTGCTGAACCAGTGTCTCTGGCTGCCCTTGCTACACCCTCTTCTCTTCTTGTCTAGCACTTCCCACTATTTGGGCAGCTTTGTTCCCAAAACCCAGCCATCCCTGGCAGAAAAGAGGTTTTGACCCTGCTTTACTCCAGTACAGTCTCTTTGCTTGGCAGACGTTCTAGCACTCTGAAACCAGTACAGTGGGTTTTATGACAGCAGATGCTGATGCAATCCCAGAGCAAACCTGATCCACCCAGTATTTACCTGTTAATTTCTAAGGAAGTCGTGGTGTTATACGGTGCCAATTTTAAGTTTACAAAAGCATATAAAGAGTTAAATGATGAATAATGAATAATCCCTTCCCCTCCTTGTGTCCTCACTTTTCTTCCAAGTCCATCTTTTGAATCTCATCCTGCAAACACTTGCTAGCATGAGTAGTCACATAGAAACCAATGGGACTATTCACTGTAGTAAGCACTACACAAAGCAGTAAGTGTTTGCAGGTCTGGGTCAGTAGATTTTAAGCTCTTTTGGGGCAGGAACCTGTTTTCTGTGCAGTTCTGTGAAGCTGCTAGCTAGCACATTGGTTACCACTAGGAAATAATTATTAAGAGACTGAGCAGTAAACTGTTCATTCACTGGGGTTTTTGCTGTTTAAAAAGTTTGCAGTTCTATGGCCACACACACGTCTTACGCTATGTGATGGCATGTCTGCAAAAGGGGCCTGATTTGGTGAAAATGAAGTGGGGTCAGAATGATACAAAACTTTCTCATATGCTTTTGTCTGAAATAAGCATATCAGAACCAAACTGTACAATGCCAGAGCTTTGCTGGGATAAGTGTAGTGACTATGTAGGAAGTGCTACACTGACAACATGGGAAGTGCTGGAGGACCAATCAGCCTCCTTACCGGTTGTTTCAAAGAAAGGTGAAAGAAACCTCTGCGACAGATATGGCAATTTTCCTGCAATATCCTTGAAAGACCTTATTGTATTGTTTATGTATTATTGTGGTCTGGGATTAAATGTAGCCTCTCAAGGGGGGAGATGTGACAACCGTTGCAACCCTATTCAGTATCTTTGGGGTCCACTGTTTTAAATGAATGGTTTATGTATGACTGTGTTCGACTCCATGGGGGAGGGCTACCACAGCTCCTCCAGGAACTAAAAACAGTGGGTGGGGATTAAGGCAAATCAGCAAAGTTGTGTGCCCCTTCCTCCCCCCAAAGGTACTGCTTCCTGGGGATGCTCACATATGCTAGTTCAAACTAGATTCTCCAGAGACTGGCAGACAAAGGAAGGACTTTCCATACAGAGCTGGGGGGAGAGGTAGATACGCTGGAGGGTAGGGATAGTGTCCAGAGTGACCTAGACAAATTGGAGGATTGGGCCAAAAGAATCTGATGAGGTTCAACAAGGACAAGTGCAGAGTCCTGCACTTAGGATGGAAGAATCCCATGCACTGCTACAGGCTGGGGACCAACTGGCTAAGCGGTAGTTCTACAAAAAAGGACCTGGGGATTACAGTGGATGAGAAGCTGGATATGAGTCAACAGTGTGCCCTTGTTGCCAAGAAGGCTAATGGCATATTGGGCTGCATTAGTAGGAGCATTGCCAGCAGATCGAGGGAAGTGATTATTCCCCTCTATTCGGCACTGGTGAGGCCACATCTGAGTATTGCGTCCAGTTTTGGGCCCCCACTACAGAAAGGATGTGGACAAATTGGAGAGAGTTCAGCGGAGGGCAACGAAAGTGATTAAGGGGGCTGGGGCACATGACTTATGAGGAGAGGCTGAGGAAACTGGGCTTATTTAGTCTGCAGAAGAGAAGAGTGAGGGGGGATTTGATAGCAGCCTTCAACTATCTGAAGGGGGCTTCCAAAGAGGATGGAGCTTGGCTGTTCACAGTGGTGGCAGATGACAGAACAAGAAGCAATCGTCTCAAGTTGCAGTGGGGGAGGTCTAGGTTAGATATTAGGAAAAACTATTTCACTAGGAGGGTGGTGAAGTACTGGAATGGGTTAGCTAGAGAGGTGGTGGAATCTCCATCTTTAGAGGTTTTTAAGGCCTGGCTTGATAAAGCCCTGGTTGGGATGATTTAGTTGGTGTTGGTCCTGCTTTGAGCAGGGGATTGGACTAGATGTCCTCCTGAGGTCTCTTCCAACTATAATCTTCTATGTTTCTATGACTTTTGGATAAATAGCCTGAGTTTAAACTGACTCAGAGCCTTCTTTCTGATACAGCGTACAGACAGGACCTTCTGTTCAAGGGGGTGGGGGAGCGCTCCAATCCTTGTGGAAGGGTTGGAAGAAGCCTCATAAGATTGATGAATGACCTCTGGTAGGCTTTTTAGCATGCATGTAGGTTATTTTATTGTTTTTAATATGCTTTCTCTGTAATCCTTTCACCTTAAGAATAAATGTGCTTCTTTAGAAAGAGCTCTGTGATGAATTGTAATTCATAGTCTCTGGAGAGAAGGCAAATTGCAGGTGCTGGCCTTTTAAGCAGTCTGGCTTGCTGGGGATATCACTGTATAGGCAGGGAGCTGTGCATATGGAAAAACCCTGGTCAGGAGGGAGAGAGACGCAGTTTTCTGCCCAAGAGAGCTGACAGCTGAAGAGTCGGGAGCCTAGAGTAGGTGCCCTTGGGGGATCATGGGCGGGGGGGGGGGCGGAATACAGGTGCAGTTGCCCTGAACTGTTACAACCTCAGAAAGGACAATTTCCCTAATAGAAAACTTAATGGACAAATGCTACTAGGAGTGGTTTCTTCCCAGGGAGTTAGTGACTAGTTTTTGGTTTCTCAACCAAAAAACTCAATTTTTCCTTTAAGTAATGCTAATTATGGTTGCTCTGCCAGTCCATGTTTTGCCTGGTAAGGAAATGACAGATTGTTCTGGATTAGCATAAGACAGACAAATGTGCAAGCAAAGACCTATACATGCAAATATGTAAATGTTAAATACAGTGTATATTTGCTGGAAGCTTGAATATGATAAATGCATACAGATGTGAATTTCAAAGGGCTGAATATAGTATACGCTTTTTACTGTCCTGTTAGTTTCAGAGACCTGCGGAAATGCTCTCACTTTTTTCTTCAAATAGGGCAGAATGTGGCCCCCAGTACAAAATGTCCTTGATGCCATCTTGAGTAATATGAGGAATTACATTTGTGTGATACTCTAATACTGTGAGGAAGGCTGGTTTCTTGTGGTAGTTATAGTCGAGTTGCAAAGTATCAGTGGCTAGACCGTAGGCGACTCTTCGATCACTCTTCAAAGGCCTCTGGAATCAAGATTCCCCACCTTCATTAAGTTTGATGAGTGAGCTTTGCTTTGTGAATCAAACCTATCTCTAATTAGGTCTTGAGCAATTCTTTTTATAGCTACTTAGCTAGAGAAACCATGCTTGTGTTCTTGATCCACAGGGCTGAACACTGAAACACTTTCAGAACGCCAGAGTCCAAACATCTGCTCTGTGTAATTAGAAATAGATGCAGTAAATGTATATGGGGCTTATACATCATGATTAACACTAGGTCTTTTTTTAAAATGTCTTTATTTTGTTCTATTCAGTTAGGAGCATATAGCAGGTTCAGAGTTGTGGGCTAGTTACTCTGTGGCTTAATGGTAGTGCTATAGATTGCTATGCAGGAGGGTTGGGTTCCCTTTCTGGTGTCACACCCCAAGCCAGTTAGGCCCAGTAGTACAAATAATTTCCCCACCCCCACCTTGGGAAAGGAGAGTTTGAGACACTTGTCACATAATGTGATGTCAGTTATTTCCCATTCCCATTTGATACTTGTGGGTAAATGCTGACTCTTGCTTGGGGAACACTGTACCAACCTTGATACTAGTGTCCTTTTAACTCATATCAACACCTTATGTAGGTGCAAAGAATTATCAGAGCCTGATTCTCCTTTTATGCCAGCGTAACTCCATTCATTTACTTTTATACCAATAGAAGTTAAAGGGTGATCAAACCCACTCTGAACATATAGATATATTGATGCTGTTTCAGTATTGTACTTTCAGGTGACTATGTAGCTTACAAAATAGACAAAGAGCACTGATAATTCCAGGGTCTTTAAATCAAAAGTGCAGGCCTTTTCTTCAAAGCAAGATGACAGCTGTTACTGCGCAGCTGGAAAGTATCATAGCTGTAAGCAAAGACATATTTTAGCTTACTGTATTTCACAATGCACAGAAGGCTTATCGTCAGTGGGTTTTGTTTTAAATACACTAATTTGATTTCTATGTGGTTTTTAACTTAAAAGTATTCATTTCGATAGTGTTTGTAAAGTTGCCTTTTAATCCATACTATGTACTTGGGGGAGGGGGAGCAATCTAGTTTGAGGATAAATATTGCAAATCAGAAAAGTTGCGACATTACTATTTGTGGATGGTTTTAGGTAAAAGCCTTATTTAAGTCTTGTCTGTGACCCAGTAATGGCATCAATAACATCCTCAGCTGACTGACTTGCCTTTTGTGGGTTTCAAAAGGAAATAGTGTGATGCTAGAGCATACTAATATCACACTGAGAGGAAGGATGTACTAGTGGTTAGGGCCCTACTCTGGTGACCCAGATTCAATTCCCTACCTGGTTACAGACTTCCTGTGTGACCTTAGACAAGTCACCTAGTCTCTCTGTGCCTCAGTTTCCATCTGTAAATAGGGATAATAGCACTACCCTAGCTCCCAGGGGCATTTTGAGGATAAATAGGTTAAAGGTTGTGAGGTGCTGCTATACTGGGGACCATATAAATATTTTAGACTAGATTAGTTAGTCAGGAATAACTATTGTTCATATAGCATTGATTTGTACATGTGGCAGTACTTTAAACTGTTCTACCTTTTTAGGCTACTTGTTTCCTGAGGACAGCCCCTCTGTGCCTGCACAGAGCCCCACTGAAGTCAATGGGACTATTCCTAGGGTGAAATTTTGGCGCCATCGAAGTAAATGACAACACTTCCATTGATTTCAGTGGAACCAGAATTTCACTCATAGCGCATAAAGTTACATATGTGTGTAAGTCTTTGCAATAGGAGCTCAAGATTCCCCCCCCCCCCCCCGTGACGTGCTCTATAGAGTGGTTCCTGTGCTTTCTTCATAGTTGTTATGGATAAATGGCACTATAAAAAATTCAGTAGTTATCAGTAAAATTATTCATTAAAAGTGAAAAGTAATAAATAAGAATGCAGTTAACTTCTACAAAATCTCTGCCTGTTGTTCTGTAATAAATAAAATAGATAAACAGATAAATATAAAATAAGTTACCAGTTACGTTAATTTGGGAAAACGACTAATCATAAAGTTACTGATCTTTAAAACCTTTACTTTCTGTGGTCAGTCCAGATACTCCCACATGGGCTTTTTGCCACCCATACTAAATGTGTAAGAAGCAATTGCTGGGTTTGCTTTCAAAATGGTGGGTGGGATTTTGTAGCCGTCACAGCTCTGATAATGAAGCTCCTCCATTGCCAGTTGCTGAGATCAGTTTCCCATAGAAAAGAAAGTAGCTGCTGTGTGTTAGACAGTGTTGTGTGGAAACTGTCAAGATGCTGACTTCTAAATGGCAAGCCCTGTACCTAGTATGTAGCTTCGAGAAAATGTAGTTCCATAACCAGTGGAAGTTAAAAGAACGGCACCACAAAGAAACTGCAGCTGAGTCCACCGAGTGGGGTTAACGAATCTTTGGCAGTGAGCTTTCCCAAAATAATACAGTAATATCAAGCATATTAAAGGTAATGTGCGAGAATTAGTCTCAGCTCACGCCAAAGTGTTAACGTTTAATTTTATTGACACACTAGGGCATGCGTTCATGTGTTTAGCAGATTATACTGAGAATTACATCTGCTTCTCCTCCTGTTTGTTTTCCACTGGAACTGAAAATTCTCCATATGCTGGGTTTAAAATTATCTTTGATATTCTTTCTTTCGTTCTTTCGTTCTTTCGTTCTTTCTTTCTCCAGCTTAAAATGAAAATGGTCAGGTGCCAATTTGTGTTTGTATTCTCTGCCTTTCAACAGACTTGCCACTATAACTTTTTATAATTGGGCATACCATTTATTGGGGTGTATGTGAATTGTGTGGCAGTCAGACCCTAACATGTTACATATGAAGGAGTCCTTTCCTCCTCTGGTTATATAGATTCTCTGCAAAGGTTATTAATAATGTGATTTGACCCACAGGCTCAGACTGCATGAAGAAAAGGTAATTAAAGATCGAAGGCATCATCTCAAGACATATCCAAACTGTTTTGTTGCCAAAGAATTGATTGACTGGCTGATTGATCGCAAAGAGGCCTCAGACAGAGAGACAGCAATTAAACTTGTGCAGAAATTATTGGATCGCAGCATTATCCATCATGGTGAGTGAAACAGCAGCAGCCACAATTATTTTCATTTTTTCCTTGATAACTGTGATGCAATTAAGGGTGACTCCTGACCCTGCTTCTGCAGTTGAAGAAGGCCCCTGATCATTCTGCTCTGTGTGGGTGAGGCAGGGTTCTGGCATTCCCATGGAAAAGGGGGTCCTTACACCCTGTGCCCTGCATATCTCTGCTCCATGGGGACTCCCATACATGCCAGTGTACAGGGGTGACTAATAGAGATGTAAGGGTGGAGCCTGCAGAGCCATGACTACTCAGGTCCATTGTCCATTTCCCTCTGTAAAGGGGGATGCAGTTGCTTCAGACAACACTGTTGCCTTAGTGGCTAAAGAGCGGCTGCACCTCTACTTTCCTGCAGCAGACAGGGATTCTGTTGTCTGTAGAACTCCTCTGTATGCTAACATCTAACTACCTGGACTTGGGGCTGCTGGAGGGGAGGATTTCTCCTTTAGTGAATGAAGTGACTGTAGTGAGACATGTTAGATGCATCATCCTTTCTTTATAAACTGAAGCTGTTCTGTACCTTTTCTCTTGTTCTGTATCATGGTGACCCTGTAGCTTCATTTCTAGAATAATGATGTATTGGAAGTTACATGCATTATTTGTGAAATGTGGACACAAACCACTATCAAATCACAATAGTAATGTTTATATACTCATTTTACACCTGTGTAAAGTATAGGTGCAAAATGGCTACAATGTACAAGTCAGTGGCGAATCAAGCCCTTTGTTTCAAGTGCACAGTGTTGTCCAGTTAAAAAGTCAACATATGAAATTGCAATTTCCCCATCTCTTTACAACAGGGAATAGAGGAACTTTTGTAATTGACAAGTTGACTTTCTCCAGAGACACCTGTAAGCGCGCAAGGACTGCTGCAACTGTCAGCAATGCATAAACAATACCTTAATTAAAGGGATAAGTATGCAGACGGAATGTGTGCCACTACTACACATTCTGCTTGATTCAGAAATTAAAATTCTGGGTCTCTATGGAACCTGGGAATCGAGGTAGATAATTAAAGAACAGATACAAAGTAATTATAGGGGCTCCAAATGCCAATTGCTTTATCCTCTATTGAAGAAATGTCAGTGAATAGTTTACATGGAAGTCAGAGTAACTTAATTTAATTGAGCAATGGAAACTTTATATGTGAAAGTTTGTTTAAATCTTTAATAAAACTTTAAAAAGTTTTCCACCTCAGAACATAATCCCAGCCCACTCCTTCCAGCTAGGTGAGTCAACGAGCAACGGTAGGAGTCCTTGACAAAAAAAGATGTTAAAAAAATTAAGTACAAAATTGCTATTTTCAAGGATTTTCATTCATTGGCTTCAAAGTTAATGCAACTGTTTCAAGCATGCTCTGATGTAGGACAAGTTCAGATAGCCTAGTAAGCCAGGTTCCATAGGGGCCTCTTATGCCACCAGCAGTAATTTAAAACGGTAATGTAATGTTTAATGCTCATGCACTAGTGCCATATGAGTCTGTGCATGCTGACTGAGAGCTCTGGGGTGATAACAGCTTGATTGGACTGTCCCCCACTTTATCTCTGTCTTAGTTGGAGCTCATTTCAGTCCACCCTCTCCAATTTAACAAGACTTTCATCAACTGTTCCCCTAAAAACATTTTCCAGCTCTCAATACATTCCCCATTGCCTCTCCCACTCCCCAGCTGGCATGGCAAAGCAATTTGAGAAGTGGAGAAGGAAGGTCATACAGTGAATCTTAGACCTTATCTTTGCAGCAAGTCTTTGCAGCAAGTCTCAGGTTTGCTTGATCCAGCCGTGGATTAAGGCAAGTGACAGTGATCGTTAGCCAATCCTTAAATTACTGATTCAGGTTTTTAGGAAACACCTGATTTAATCATAGAATCATAGAAGATTAGGTTTGGAAGAGACCTCAGGAGGTCATATAGTCCAACCCTTTGCTCAAAGCAGGACCAACCCCAACTAAGTCGTCCCAGCCAGGGCTATGTCAAGTTGGGCCTTAAAAACCTCTACTCATGGAGATTCCACCACTTCCCTAGGTAACCCATTCCAGTGCTTCACCACCCTCCCAGTGAAATAGTGTTTCCTAATATCCAACCTAGACCTCCCCCACTGCAACTTGAGACGATTGCTTCTTGTTCTGTCATCTGCCACCACTGAGAACAGCCGAGCTCCATCCTCTTTGGAACCCGCCTTTAGGTAGTTGAAGGCTGTTATCAAATCCCCCCTCGCTCTTCTCTTCTGCAGACTAAACAAGCTCAGTTCCCTCAGCCTCTCCTCGTAAGTCATGTGCCCCAGGCCCCATATCATTTTTGTTGCCCTCCGCTGGACTCTCTCCAATTTGTCCACATCCTTTCTGTAGTGGGGGGCCCAAAACTGGACGCAATACTCCAGATGTGGCCTCACCAGTGCTAAATAGAGGGGAATAATCACTTCCCTGGATCTGCTGGCAAGGCTCCTACTAATGCAGCCCAATATGCCGTTAGCCTTCTTGGCAACAAGGGCACGCTGCTGACTCATATCCCGCTTCTCATCCATTGTAATTCCCAGGTCCTTTTCTGCAGAACTGCTGCTTAGCCAGTCGGTCCCAAACCTGTAGTGGTGCATGGGATTCTTCCGACCTAAGTGCAGGACTCTGCACTTGTCCTTGTTGAACCTCGTCAGATTTCTTTTGGCCCAATCCTCCAATTTGTCTAGGTCACTCTGGACCCTATCCCTACCCTCCAGCGTATCTACCTCTCCCCGCAGTTTAGTGTCATCCATGAACTTGCGGAGGGTGCAAAATCACAAGGTTTTGCCAGATAGGTGTCTTTCGCTATACATTGATAATTGCAGCATCCATTGAAATGAATGGCTGGCACGCGCCAAAAGATTAGAGATTCTGTCTGGATAATTATCTAAAAGTTTGGATTCCAAAAGATACCACTCAGCCTTTTATGTGTGGGGACATATTTGTACAATAAACAATTTTGGGGCGGAGGAGGCAGGACGATGCTCTGCATATGCCTATTCTGTTTTTAAGTTCACTAGTGATGATTGGTATCTTGTTCTGATTGTGTTAGGTCTCTAACATAAGTGTGATCATTTCTGATGTCACTTACTTTATGTTTCAGTTTGTGATGAGCATAAGGAATTCAAGGATGTCAAACTTTTCTACCGCTTTAGGAAAGATGATGGAACATTGCCACTGGATAATGAGGTGAAGGTGTTCATGAGAGGACAGAGACTATATGAAAAGTATGTTGCATGCAAAACCATAGCATGTTGACAGTATTAGCTTCCTTGTAGCATCTTGTTTCACATTAGATTGCATGTCCTTCTGTCTTGAATTGTAAATGCTTGAATAGTCCCCAATATGATGAGGCTCCGATTCTCACTGGAGCCTTTGCACACTATCACATAATAAATAATGGCTGATTTGGCATTTAAACCTGGGACTTAAAACTCTCAGATTGTGGCCTTAATAGTAGACCTAATTTTAGTTAACAAGAAAAACTAATCTTCACTGAGTCAGCCTCCACTATTTCCACAGAAGAAAGATTATATTAAAACAAGTTACAAAAACAGTCCAGAACGTTTAATTAAGAGTTGAAACAGATGGTTACACTGAGATACTGGATATCCCACTGGATTACTTGGGTCAAATAATTGAGAAGTTTAACCAGATTGTCCACTGTAGAATTAATTTAATTCATTCAAGGCACAGGGGGTTGTAACATGGTAGTTTCAGGCAGAATGAATAAAATGTTGACATTGACTGTGTAAAAGTGTGAACAGATGTATTATTTATTAAGATGCTTGGAGTATTATTCCAGACTGACTCCAGCTTTCAAGCAGTACACGTGATCACCTAGGGCTGCAAGGCCCAGATCCTCAGAAGTATTTAGGCACTCAATTGCAATAAGAGTTAGGTGCCTAGATACCTTTAAGGAACAAGCGTACAGCAGGCATGTGAGCCACTGTGTTCACTTTATCAGGGGGTAGCCGTGTTAGTCTGTATCCACAAAAACAACAAGGAGTCCGGTGGCACCTTAAAGACTAACAGATTTATTTGGGCATAAGCTTTCGTGGGTAAAAAACCTCACTTCCAGATTTATTTGGGCATAAGCTTTCGTGGGTAAAAAAACTCACTTCTTATGTGAAGAAGTGAGGTTTTTTTTACCCACAAAAGCTTATGCCCAAATAAATCTGTTAGTCTTTAAGGTGCCACCGGACTCCTTGTTGTTTTTGTGTTCACTTTGTGTTGCATCAGTATTGTTTCCCTGCTAGAATAAAGTTTTAAATGAAAAGTTCATACAGAGAAAGCTATTAAAGGCAAGAATAAAAACTCTATTAGCATAAACCCCATTCCAGCAACTCCATCTGTTCTTACGTGCCCAAGGGGCCAAAGAATCTCCAAATAGCTGTCCCTCCTTCTGCTTGGCCTGCAGAGGAAGAGGGCAGTGGAGGAGTAGTGGGAAGCACCCAAAGGGAGAGGCAAAGGATCAACAAGGATGGGAGAACCTGCCAAATCCTCAGAGGGAGGTTAACTTTACTGCCATGCAGCAGGGAGAGTAGCTGGCAACTCCTCTGAAGCACTTACTTGCCCTACAGTTTGTATCAGAGCAGTCGTCCCCCGGAGCAGTAGCAGTTTGTGCCAGCAGCTAACATTGTAAATGGACAGACACCTGAAAGGTATGAGAGGTGAAGTGCGACTAGGAACTTGGTCAGGAGAGAGGCAAAGCCCCCAGGGAACTGGGGAGGGTGTGGCGGGTGTGGGCAGTACGGTCTCTGCGTCAGCTGCGAGCCAGAGGTAAGGCAGGAGACGTGGAGACACTTCATAGCTGCATGTGCATGCAGGGTTGGGTGGGGGGAACAATTTGGGGTGCAGCCTGTAAACAAGCCCTTATGCTTTGTCATCTATGCACCACGCAGTGCTGATATAAAGTGTTGTGTAGTTGTCCTGTTTTTCCTATTTAGTGAAGGACTTTTGACTATGAATGTCTTCCTTTTATTGCTTTTTGGCAAAACTTCTTTGACATACAGAAGCCAGAACACAAATGTCTTTGATTTTTAATTGAAAGAAGCAGCAAATTACAGGGCAAACTCTATTTTGAATACAGTAATTGACCACTCGAGATTGTTTTCTCAGATAGAGGAGAACTGGGAGATTTCACTGTTGTGGCCAGATTTAGAAGTTGCAACTTGGAACTTAGCCTTGGAACTCAGGAAAACAGTGGAATACAGACACCTCAGAAGCTCACATTTTTATTCTATTTCTTCAAAGCCTTGTAGAGGGCAGCAGAAACAGCTAATAAAAACATTGATGTGAATTATTTTTAGGGTCATAGTTGGTAGAGTTGGGAAAGGTCCAGAATCCACCCCCCCGGCAAGGTTTCTCTTCTTTACTCCCTTAAAAAACAAGTCATGCAGTGGCCTAGACACTTCAGATCCAAATTACGGTATCAGAATAAATAAAAAATAACTAACTTCCATGAAGCATGCACCAATTGAATCACATCGTACTAGTTACCCGTCACCCATCCACCAAATCCCTCTCCCACGCCCAATCTGGCATCACTTGTCATTTTTTGCCTATTCCTAGATTGTGAGTTGTTCAGGGCAGAGACCACAGGTTAGAGTCTCAGCTGGTACAAAGTCAATGGAGTGATGCTGATTTGTACCAGTTTAGAATCTGGCCCCCTGTCTTGTATGTACTCTGTAAATCACCTAGTGCATTACAAGCACTGAATAATAGTTAAATAATTAATAATAAAGGGCAGCACACAGTCCCTTGACAGAAAAAAATATCAGATACTAAGCCAACACAACTCTTCATCGTCACCAAAAGGCCTAACAATATGATATGTTGTTCTTCACAGAAACAGTGCTTTGTCGTTAGGTTCCAATTATATTCTGTGGACTCTTTTTAGATTTAGAAAATATACAGGAAAGCTCACTGGTTAGAAAAAAAGTTCACATTTTCAAACTCGAGTATCTCAAGTTAAGCACCATAAATTTATTTAGGTTCTTTAAATACAATTTGTGGTGCCTCTATTTAATCAACAGAGTCTGAAAATGTTGGCCTAAGCTTCTTGAGCAGTTGTTCAACAACACAGCAATGTGCTTTGATTCTCCATTTCCTTTTTCTTATTATGGTGATCAAAAAGGAAAGATGTGAATTGTACTGTTTAAGGGAGCAATATGACTAAGCAGATTTTTTTTCTGAACAGTGATCCAAAGTTTCTGACTTAGCAAAATGCCTTAGTGCCTCTGTTCTGTATAGGGTTGCCAGCTTTCTACTCACACAAAACCAAACACCCTTGCCCTGCCCCGCCCCTCATCCGAGGCCCCATCCCTGCCCCACCCATCTCCAAGGCCCCCCTCCATCTGTCGCTTGCTCTCCTCACCCTCATTCACTCGCTTTTTTTCCCACTGGGCTGGGACAGGAGGTTGAGGTGCCGGGGGGATAAGGGCTCCAGCTGGGGGTGCGGGCTTCACGGTGGGGCTGGGGATTAGGAGTTTGGGGTGCAGGGGGGTGCTCTGGGCTGGGACTGAGGTTCGGAGGGCGGGAGGGAGATCAGGGCTGGGGCGGGGGGTTGGGGCGCGGGAGGGGTTGAGGGGTGCAGGCTCTGGGCGATGCTTACCTCAAGCAGCTCCTGGAAGCAGCGGCATGTCCCCCCTCCGGCTCCTACACAGAGGCACGGCCAGATGGCTCTGCGTGCTGCCCTGTCCTCAGGTGTTGCCCCACAGCTCCCATTGGCTGCGGTTCCCAGCCAATGGGAGCTGCAGAGCTGGCGCTTGGGGTGGGATCAGCGTGCGGAACCCCCTGGCTGCCCCTATGCGTAGGAGCCAGAGGGGGGGACATCCCACTGCTTCCAGGAGCCACGCAGACCCAGGGCAGGCAGGGAGCCTGCCTTAGCCCTGCTGCGCCGCCGACCGGACTTTTAATGTCACCTACCAACCCTAGTCCTGTATCACGGCTTGACAAAGACTGTTTTACTGCAGGTATAATGTTTAATGTCTACATTTTTTCTGTAGAATACTTCCTGGCAATGGCAACTATTTCTTACTTGCCGTAGGGAAAAAAACCAGGTGGTACCTTATTTCTGGAAAGAATGACTTAGCAGTTGGCATCAGTTTTGCAGTGCCTGGAGTCGCTGTTCCCAGATTTGAATCTTGGCAGAACTAGCTCAGCCCTTTAGATAAGCAGATATACTTACAGTTGGTTGTGTGGGCTGTTTCAGCTGAGAACTTAAAAACCAAGGGCCTAGCTGGTCTGCATGATCCGAGTCCTAGGTCCTATGGCACTTTTAAAAATAGTCTTTGCTGCAATGTGCTTAGCTAAAATTTCTTTTTCTTCTTCCTCTACTCTCTGCTGTGTACTAGCTACCACTCTCCACCCCAAAGACAGATATAGCTATGCTTCATTTGTGATATGTTTATAAAGTGCTTTGTGATGAGAGGTGCTGTAAAATAATATGTACCTATTGAATCCCTCCAGGAAGCAAAGTTCTAGAGTTGTAGAGGTATTATAAGTGCTTAGATATAGAGTGTGAGTAGTTGTGTACTGCAGCCTTATACAAATAAGGACATGCATGAGTTGAAAGGCTGACGATGAGTGTGTTGTCATATTTAAAAGACAGAATTGTCAAACTACCAGAAGAAGGGTTAAACTGAAATATAGAACAGTCATTTGTAAATGCAGCTTCTCTCCTCACATATCATATATAAGATTTCGAAGGTTGCTGAAACTTAGTGCCTGTGACAATTTAAAATAAACTGGACAACACATTAGAAAATATATTGTAAGGAACGGGGGGATGGACTGGATAACATCACCTCATAAGGCTTCTCTACCATACCACTCCTTACCATGTGCATCATTTGCAGGCTAACACTACAGTTCAGATTTGAAAATGTGTGATCTGTGAAAAGCAATAGATACAGCTGTTTACATTCGGTATGCGAAACAATTTCTGCATGGATCACTGGCACAATTTTATTTTGATGTTAACTGAAGAATACGAGCTGAGATTTTGAGTTTTAGAAGTTACTTGCATATTTTTGTAAATCTACTATATTAAGGACTATAAAATGGGTGACAGAAATCCTTTGTTCCTGTCCACCCACCCCTAAGCACCTATAAGTCTCATTTGATACACTTTACATTCAAAAGCTACAGTATTGGTATAGTGTAAAAAGACCTAGTTCTGTAACTGAAGTAAATGTTTTTTATACAGCTCTACTTACACTGCTGGAGAAATAGTAATTCTGAGATGGCTGAAGGAAGAATATTGTTTGACTCACTGATGAGAACTCTGCCATATAGCACTTATGTGGAGGATATAAGGTTTCTTACCATTGCCAGTATTTCATACCTTTTATCAAAATGCCTGCAATTCTTACTTCAAAGTGAAGCAATGCTAAATATTGACCCAAGAAAGTTAATCTGAATCCCGCACTGTCCTAGTGGGGGCCAGCTGTGGTCACTCAATTAGGGTGAACTGCAAAGAATGGGGCAGCCAAACCCCCAAAAGCTGGTGGATATTCCAATACTTAGATTCACCAAGCCAGCATAAACCAGTTTCTTTATTACCTTACTCAGAAGTCCAAACAACACAGTTCCCTTAAAGTGATGCAGCCTCAGGCCTCCATCCAGGTACCCACTTCAAATATGATGAAATTTTTTGTAAATCTTATTTCATCATATAAGAGAAAAGGTTCTACCAATCCCAAAGATCGGACACATTACCTCCCAGATTAACAAATGTTTCAGATCTTACCCAAATACATGCTACAGCCAATTCTTATTAACTAAACTAAAATTCATTAAAAAACAAAAATAGAGTATGGTTAAAAGATCAATATACACACAGACACGAGTTCAATTCATTTAGGTGCAGATTCATAGCAGAGATGGTGAGCTTCATAGGTGAAAAGAGTTCTTTCAGAAATAGTTCATGGTTTATAGTCCAATGTCCAAATATATTCAGGGCCCACCAGCATAACTGGGACCTCAGTCTTGCGACTCAAACTTCCCTTGATGAAGTTTAAAGAGATCTGAGATGACAGAATCAGGACCCAAGGATCTTTTATACAATTTCATATCTTTTGACAAGTTGGAATTCCTCAGGGAACAAAAGGTAATTAGGATGACTTTGAAGGAGTTCCATCACCAGTACTTAGCTATGTGAATTAACATAAGGCCATTTGCTTGTTCCACCATTCACAGTACATTTCAAAGAGAGATGAATACTGAGATATCCCATGTTTACAATTCATTTACATGATAGGATGTTCTTTTGACCTCTGAATTATCAGAATACAGCATAGACAGGGACTGTTGATTACATTGTCCACCCTACTCATACATATGTAAATACACAAAAACACAAAATTATTTCCCCACATGTCTTCTGTGGGTTATTTATTTTGCAGGATGTTTAACCCTTTCTAGCCATGCCTCACACGCACATTTTATTATTACCGTTTTAAAAAAATTAGTGTCAAAGTTCTGTTGGTATTTGGTTAACCTTAATTTGGCTAGTTGGAGTTAGTGCATTGAAATATTATTCTCTCCTCCTCCCTCCCTCCCTCTGTTGAATGAGAGCACCATTAATATTCAGAATCCTGGACAGCTTGTGCTTGCCAAAAAATATCTACTGTCATCACATGCAGATTTGTCCCTTCAGTGGATTATTTATGAGGAACGTGAATTAAGACGATAAGCAAGTTGCTGCATGAACAACAAAATTGATTCATTCAGCAAGAAGGTTTCAAGATGTTTCTTATTCTGTCAACCTTTTGATTTAAGGTGAATACCTCCTATATCTGACACAGAAGCACTGAGAGCTGATCCCTCAATCCTTAGAAGCAGATGGAGTAAATTTCATCCTGTATGAGCACATATATTTGGATGAGAACAAAAGGACTCATTATTCACTATTGGTTATTTGCTAGCCATTCATTGCTTTCTTGTTTACAAAGTTCCAGTCCTCCAATCAGGGAGCAGAAACAACTTAATGAGTCTGAAGTGACCAATCTTACACGACAAATAACAGAATATTGGAAGAAAATAATGGAGAGTGCTGAAGCTTGTCTGCACAAACTCTTTGGACAATTATAGTGAATAATAATATATCAGAATTAAAGACCATTCATGAACAATTTACCAACAGAAAAAGAAGTCTAAATTCATCATAAAACATAATCACACCAAATTATTCGGCCAGCTCTACTGAAAAACCACTCACTCTATGTAGCATTCCTGTTATAAGTGTGTGCTCCTCTTCATTTGTTCTAAGGGGAAATAAATCCTTGTTAAAACTCAAGACTGGGAGTCTCATAGAGTCATAGACTTTCAGAAGGGAACATCGTGATCATCTAGTCTGACCTCCTGTACATTGCAGGCCACAGAACCTCACCCACTCCTGAAATAAACCCCTAACCTCTGGCTGAGTTACTTTAAAGATTTCAAGTTACAGAGAATTCACCATTTACACTTGGAGAGGGACCTTGTCAAAAACTTCCTGAAGGTCCAAGTATATTATATCAACTAGATCACCCTTGTCTACATGCTTGTTGACACTATCAAATAATTCTAATAGATTGGTGAGGCATGATTTCCCTTTACAAAAGCCACGTTGACTCATCCCTAACATATTCTGTTCATCTATCGGTCTGATAGTTCTGTTCTTTACTATAGTTTCAGTCAGTTTGTCTGGTACTGAATTTAGGCTTACTCACTGGTAATTGCCAGGATTACCTTTGGAGCCATTTTTAAACATTGATGCCACATTAGCTATCTGCCAGTCATCTGGTAAAGAACATGATTTAAGTGATAGGTTAAATACCACAGTTAGTGGTTCTACAATTTCATATATTAGTTCCTTCAGAACTCTTGGGTGAATACTGTCTGGTCCTGGTGACTTATTACTATTTAATTTATCAGTTTGTTCCAAAACCTTCTCTATTGACACCTCAATCTGGGACAATTCAACAGATTTGTCATCTAAAAAGAATGGCTCAGGTGTGGGAATTTACCTCACATCTGCAGTGAAGATGGATGTAAAGAATTCGTTTAGCGTCTCTGCAATGACCTTGTCTTCCTCAAGTGCTCCTTTAGTACCTCGAACATCCAGTGGCTCCACTACTTGTTTGGCAAGATTCCTGCTTCTGATGTATTTAAAAAAAATTGCTGATAGTGCTTGTGTCTTTTGCTAGCTGCTCTTCAAATACTCTTTTGGCCTGCCAATTTATACTTTTACACTTGAGTTGCCAGGATTTATGCTCCTTTCTATTTTTCTCAGTAGGATTTGACTTCCAATTTTTAAAAGATGTCTTTTTGTCTCTAAACACCTTAAACCTATTTTAAATTTGGCTGATAAGGGTCCATATCCTCAGCTGCTGTAAACTGGTTTAGTTCTGTTGAAGTCAGAGGAGTTACGGTGACTTCCACCAGCTGACAATCTTATTTCTGAATTTGTGAATCTGTCAATTTGTCATGTCTGCTTGTTCACAAATTCAAATCCTTAGCAGTTCTATTCTGGGCTCAGGGAGAACGGTGTGAAATATCAAGCTGAGTGTTTTTCACTTGATATTTTTCCAGATTCTTTTGTGTCCCTGTAAATTCAGTCATTAGCATCTCTTTTGCAGGGATGTTTCTGTCTGCCTCTTTAATCATCCAGACACAATAATTATATATACATGTAAGAACAATGAACAAAGACTTTGTGAAGAATTTCTATTTGGTTCCTGCAGAGCCTGGACAACCAATTCTCATGCAACAGCTGGTTTGAAAAGGCTTGGTTGCTTGTTTTGTGTGTGTGTGTGTGTTTTTTTGATATATATAGGCTGAGCAAGGCATGGTTGAAGATGCTCCTTCAGAACTCCTTCTGTACTGGATGTAGCCAGACTATGCGTTCAAGAGCTAAAACTTGCTTAACTGTATTTGAAAAAAAAAACCCTGAAAGGAAGAATGACTATGCAAATGTACAAGTGGTCTGCATGCTCTGCATCTTATTCCTTGTGTTGTTATGTTACTGCTGTGACAGAATGCACCCCTATACACTATTGTCATAATCTTTGTACAAAATATATCTTGTAAGGTATCATTTGAAAACTAATAACTCATTGGTCAATAATATGATGGTAAAACATGTAACAACATTATATGTGAACTTATAAGCATAAGATGAAATCATGTCTGAAGTGCATTTACCAGACAAGTCTGGGGAGTGGGTAAACCTGTTTCTCAAAGTCAAAGGACAAGTTGACATCTCGCCAGGTGTCATCGAAGCTGATGGGCCATCAGCTATCAAGTGACTTTCTTTGGCAAGGAAAGGAGGCAGGAACAAACAGATCTGCATCTTAATAAACAACTTAGCACACACACACACACACCCCACCAGACACCATGTCTCTTTACTTTCAACTGAAAAAAAGCTTTATGAGGGGGTCTGAGCTATCAAAGTGAAGGGCAATCAAGTTCTCTCTCTCTCTGTCCATTTCCCTTCTTGCACCTAAGAAGATCAAAGAAATAGACATTGTACTTTGGGGGAGGAGTCTGGACCTGAAGATTTTGATCAGTAATGCTGTTAGACGGATGTGATAAGGACTTTAATTTGAATCAAGTATAGCTTGTTAAGTTAGGCACTAGGAAGCATTTTATCTTCATTTTTCTTGTAACCATTTCTAACTTCTATGCTTCGTTACTTGTACTTACTTCAAACCTATCTCTTTGTAGTTAAATAAACTTGTTTTATGCTTTAGTTGAAACTAATCCTGTGCATTTAAATTAAATTGTCTGAGTAACTCCATTTAAGGTGGCAAGTTGTTATGTATTGCTCCCTTAAAGGGACAATAGACCTAATATCTCTGGCTATCCAAGAGAGGGCTGGACAGTACAGAACATACATTGTTTGGGGAAAATCCAGGACTAGGAGCGTGTTGAGGCCACCCTTCAGAAGTAACCACGGCTGGTAAAAGCCAGAGGGTAAGCCAAGTGCGGCTGGCAGGCTGCAGTTACACATAGCATACCTGCATGCTGGTGGCTGTTTGTGAGCCATCCAGGTTGGGAGCTCCAGCAGCAAGGCATTGCAGGGCATGCCAGATTACAGGGCCGGTGATGACACCGCCCCTCACTGGTATGGCTTGCACCCCAGAATGTCACACCTGCTTTTGTGTTTGTCCCTGAATTCAGCTAAGTTTTCTTGTGTCAATTCTTACTCATCTCAAAAGGTTTGGCAGGGGCACAAGAAAATGTATAACAGTTCACTTTATCTGCCACCAGTTCACAACTGTGACCATGTAGTTCGACACTGGTCTTAACCTATAGCTTTGCTGACTGGTTGTCTGGCCAATAGATTAAGGGTTCCAGCTAACTCCCATTCAAGACAGTAGGATAAATCCTTTAGACTTGAAATATCAGGGTCTATCTGACCAATTGCTTAAACCATTGTCGTTTTTAAATGAGCCTTCTCCCTATCTTCCTATGCCATCACTTTCTGATGCCCCCATTAATTAATTCTAAACATCTCCCCAGATGAGGTGATGTAATATATCTAGTGTCCTTCCAACACAAGTGTTATCAGGGGTGCCGGAATGAAGGGGGGCAGAGGGCCATGGCCCATCACTTTTACTGGCCATAAGGGTGAGCGATGGGTGGGACGGGGTGGAGAGGAGTGAGTGGGGAGCGGTGTCTTGGGGAGAAGGGGCAGCGTGGGGGGCAGGGCCACTACTCAGGCACCGATTGCCCCCCCCCACACACTTTTAGGAAGCTTTCACCGCTCCTGAGTGTTATTGTACCCCATACTGATATCTTCCACATGATATCAGAGCTAAGCTTGTTTACCAATCTAGACCTAGTTATTTGAAGGGAGTATAAAATCAGTAACATCAATATATATATAATGTATAGTTGTGCCCCTTCAGATTAGCTAGAAATGAAACTCATTCTGATTTGTAACCAGAAGGGCAAAAAGCTTAAGAGGTTCCAGGATAATTGTGTTGTAACATCTCCAGTTGGCTGGTTGTAGAATGATTTGGGAGGATTGTTATGCTGATCCTGAGAAATGCTGCACACGCTTAGGCACTACTGTGCTATAAATAATAACAAATAGCAAGTAATTTAAAAATAGAGGAACAACAAAGTTTGATATCTTTCAAGCAAAGTAGCTGGCTCATAGAGACAACACAAGGTAACTAATATATCCTAGTACACTAGTGCCTTGAATGTTCTCAGTCATGCTAATAAACAATGGAAGACCTAACAGAAAGACAGCTGTGCTTAGTTCAACTTCATAAGATAACAAGTTCCTCAAATAGCAAAGGCAAGTATTGCTAAGGAATAGTGTTTTCAGTTTTATAAATGTGTATCCAAAACACCGGGACAGTTATTTTTTTGTAAGTTTATTTCACAATATCTGTTTCAAGACTCCTTAGACATCTGTTAATAGCTCCTTTGGCTTTCTGACTTGCAATGCCCAGTTTTACGTGATTAGCCTGAGCATGTTTTTGTTCGTTTTTAGCTTTCCACATGCCAGTTTATAATTAAGAACTGTTTATAGTTAAGAACTGTGTCGGATAATAAAAAGTTGCATCTGTTTGCTTAGTACTAATGACTACTAAAAATGGATCAGGAATTGCTTTCTGAAGAACTGCTTTCCCCATATATATTTTTTCCTTCCGTGGCAGGCTGATGAATTCTGAGAACACACTTTTACAAGCCAGGGAAGAGGAGGGAGTCAAGTATGAACGGACCGTCATGGCATCTGAGTTGATTGAGTGGCTGATCCAGGAAGGAGAAGTCACAACAAGGACTGAGGCAGAACAACTTGGCCGTAGACTGTTGGAGCATGGAATTATACAGCACGGTGAGGAATTTACTGCCTGGTAAAGGCTACACTCTCTTTACAACACTTTTTCATGCAGGATCATGTAAAGAGGTTGCAGATCGTGCTGTTTGGCCCTAAAACATTTCCAATTCTAACTCCTATCTAAATGATGGCTGTATAATTATTTTTAAGAAAGGGTGGAATTTTCAAAACCACTCAAAACCACTAGAACTTGGGTTTGAGTTGCTAGTAACAAATAAGCAATGAATAAAAGGCAACTTTTTTTTTTTGGTGGTGGATAATTAAACAGTGGAAGTCATTGCCCTAGGATATAATTGAGGTAAATAGCTTAGTAAGAGTCAAAGGATTAGAGCCATAAATAAGGAGAGTTACACTAAATTACACTAGCTAGAATAAAAATTACAAGCTTTATAAATCCTCACGCTTCAGGACATGAGCAGATCATAATCTGATATCAGAAAAGAATGTCCCCATCCCTATCGTATTGCACAATTGGCCAGATATGTTTGGAAAAGGGTGGGGAAATCACTTTCACTTGAAACATTATTACAGTTAGTCCTGCACTGTAAGGTCTTTGAAAGAGGGTTTTAGTATCTGTTCAGTGCTCAGCACAATGGGGCCCTTGGTGCTACTGGCACAACATAACTTGCTACAATAAGGGTAAAGCTCACCTGTGCAGGTGACAGAGCTTTCGCAGCCCGAGACCGTGGAATGAACTTCCCCAGGAACTAAGGACCCTCACAAACCTCACCACCTTTTGCTCTAACTGCAAGGTGAATCTCTTTGACCTGACTTTCTCTAACATAAACATATACCAACGTGCACGTGTGTGTGTGTAAATATGAAAAAAATACATCTAGACCACTTCACTGTATGTACTTCTCCCCTTTGAGAGGGGATGAGAGAACAGACACGTGACATGTGTTAGTCATATTGCTTAATGCGCTACTGGAAGGCGCTCAGATGCTACAATGATGAGCGCGGCATAAGACCTATATAGATTAGAATACAGTACAGATTTAACAATAATAGGTAGCTGCATGAAGCAGGGTACCAGATTAGATGGATTGTCTTTCTGTTGTTCTATGACAATACCTACTGGTATATCCTCAAGGAAGGAAACTGCAAAAAAGGCCCGGTGTTATAAAGTATTCCTACAGTTTCTCTGTGACTTTAGTCAAATGTGAAGTTTGTCTTTACCTTGTAATAACAGCAGCTACTTCAGAATGTTTACAAAAAGCAGCTACAAATTCTATAATTACTCTTGATGCTAATGTATGATTTATAGAGTGCCAACTGCTTAGGACTTACGGCAAAGTGAAAATGTTTCCCCCTCCTCTCTATAGCAACAATTATTTCATTTGTATTTTTACCCCAAGCTTTTTCTATATGTAGATACAGGGCAAGCTGGTTTAAAAAAAAATCAGATTCACTGTTGAAATGTGTTCAGAGGAAAGAAAATCAGGATGTGATAGATTTATTGCAAAGCAAGCATTGTTCTCATTAACAAAATCAAAAGAATAACCAAGGGTCGCCCTCCTCAGCCCTGGGTGGGTGCACAAAGATCCTCTCTTGCACCCTTGCAAGGGACTGCTCACGGTATGGCTGGAAGGTGCAGGTCCAGTAGCGTAGCTAGGGGGGAGCAGCGGGAGCGGCTGCTCCCCCTGAGCACATTCACCAAAAGTGACGCCTTTCTGCGCAGCCAGCACTGGGCTCTGGACTTGGAGTCCGGAGCCGGGTTTTGCGTGCGGCCACTGGCTGGCTCTTGGCTCCGCACTGCCCCCCCGCCCCGCATCCCCAGCCCGGCTTGCTCGCTCGCTGTGGGGCTGCAGGTGGTGGTGGCTGGTTGTCTGGCTCCCCGGCGAGGAGGAGGCTCCTGCCCGCAGCTGCCTGGCTCGCTAAGCTGAGCCCTGCTTGGCACATGCTGCCCAGGCAGGGGTGGGCTCTGCTGGGAGGGGAAGGGGTGGCGGGGGGGGGGACTGACTACCACAATGCTGCAGGCCTCCCTCTTTCCAGGGTGAGGAGGCTTTTTTAAAAAAAAACAAAAAACCCTTTTCCCATAAAAAAGCAGATTCCTGCCTTTCCGTGGGGGCTGCCAAGCCAGCCGCTGCGAAATATCCCGCAAGCGCCCTCCCTGCTGAGACAAACCGGCAGGAAAGACAAGGCCCTTTGTAAGGGCTGCAGGGCCGGGCTGGGATCAAGGGCGTCTCCTCCAGGGGGTGAGTGGCGGGGGGTTATGGTGGCAGGGTCAGATCCTCAAGCTTGGTGCACGGGGGTGCTGAGCTCTTCTGAAATACAGGCTCTGTGGGTGGATCCAGGGCGCCTGGGCTCCCTCCTGCTTCTGCCCCAGACTCACCATGGGGCAAGTGGGTCACCAGCTTGTGCCTGCCACTCATTCACGTGTGGAAGGTGCTTGGTGAGCCTCCTCCAGAAGGTGCCAGGGAAGCCAACGGGGCAGTTACTCGGCGTGGGGAACCTGCCGGGTCCGCTCCGGGATTTCAGCGGCACTTCAGCGGGGGGGTCAGTCGGGTTTTTTTTTTCTTTTTTCTTTGTGGCGGGTGGCACCTTTTTTTATGTGTTCGCTCCCCCTGCTGCCAAAACCTGGCTTCGCCACTGGGTCCTGCTCCCACTGAGTGCCCCTGAGGCACTAGTTAGTTGTAAAGGGGGAGAGGTGATGTGAAGGTGTTTCCTTTTCCCACACCAGCCAGTATGGAAAAGGGGTAGTTTGCTGGGCCTACTGGTGTACGCTGCCTGGGTAAGCCTAGTCAACCAGGATTTCTCCTGGTTGATTCTGGATACAGTGAGTTCCTCCACATCCATCTAGTCTACTCTGTTCTGTTCCTATTCTTACACTTGGTCCATCTGTCTCCAGTGAGCTAAAGGGTGCCAAGAGCACAATCTACCCTGGAATTAGTAGCAAGTCTGTTGATTCAGTTTGAAACCCGTGAACCTTTAAGTGATCACTCAAGGGCAATGAAAATCGATGGCTGAATATGGGTGGTCATCTCATAAGCTAGAGCAGAATTGTACCCAATGTAAGTTAAACACTGAGATCCTTATTCACCTTTATTTGACAAAGGTAAATTCCATTAACTTCTTAGAGATTTTGCTTGCATAAAGATGGAATAAAAACTGAATCAGGGCCTTGGGACTTAGCACTATATTTGGGAATACTTTGGGCAGACTTTTAAAACAGAAGTTTGTTTTATAAGGGTATTCTGACCTACAGGTTTCACTAAAGCTGTTTGTTTGGATAGGGTTAGAAATTATTTGGTGAAAGATTAACATGAATGATTACAGATTGAGCTGTAGCAAATGGATGTATCTATAGACTTACTAAGTTGTTGCAGTTTAGTTTTCCTTAAATAGCCGAGCTAGGCTTGAGAGCTTTTCTTTACAAAATTTTAGACTCAAACTGTAACAGTGGGTATGTGTATTCTGTTTGTTCCCCCTTACTGAATTCTAGGTCAAATACTCTCCATTTACCAATAAAAACAGTATTTTTCCCCACTGCCAGCATAGTGAGTTCATTCTGGAATCTGAACACCAAACTATGTTCCTTGTGCTTTCTTTGTCATGATCTATAAAGTTTCACTTGACACTAATTGACATCCTTGTTGGCAGTACAAGCAGCAAGGACATGGACTGAATAGGAATGGAGAATGAAATTCCTTCTTTCCCTAAAGGTGATCTCTAGCGGACAATATTGTCGAATATGCATGAAGCAGAATAAAATACACTTTGCTCTTCTATTTTTTTATTATATTACCTCTGCAATCATAAGTATGATAGAACTAGTCTGTATCAAGGTAATTTTCCATCTATAATTAAATAGTGCCGGTTTATTTATTGATACCTGTTCTCATTTCAGTGACTTCAGAAAAATATTTTGCAACTGGGCAGTATTTGACTCTTCTTATATGCTGAGCACAATTTCCTGTCATGTTTGTCCCTATTTTAATCAGTCAGCCTCAACCCAGATTTCACACAAGAAGCTATTAACTATGCTTAATTTAAAAAGGAAAACTAGATGTTTAAAAGGAATTATGCAAATGCTGTAGAAAGGTGAAACGTTTCGACTTCAGAAGTGTTGTACTATAGCTAGTTGATAGACAACTTGGGGTAAATTTTCAAAAGGACCTCGGTCTGACCTCCCTTTGTGCATGCACAACTTTACACACACTATGATTGAATTTGCAAATGGCCTTGTTAACGTCTACAGGATTTGTACAAGCAAATGTGGTTTCATATGAGTATTCTACTACTTTGTGTATGCAAGTCATGATTCACAAAAGTTGCATGCCCTAATAGAGGTCATAGCCTGAAAATTTGTTCATTTGTGTACTAGGGCAGCATATCCTGTACATCTCTTAATGCTTGAGTTGCCGCTGACAATTACCTGTATTTAGTCTGCCTTTGCAACCACTGATTAAATTCATCAGATGATTGGAGCAAAGATTCTATAAAGGAATGAGAAGCATGTCTCTGCATGCATAAAACTAAAAGAGCACAGGACAGATTTTGCAGCTGTATAAAATTCCACTTCTTAAGACATCTAGACACATTGAATGCTTTAACGTTCAGACATAAGAGGTTTTTTTACACACAGGGGATCTGTCATATTTTATCTAGAGTTGGAAGCACTGGGACAGATTATCTGCTGTGACTAAAATTCACTCAGTGCAAAGGGGGGCAGAGGGGTGAGAGGAGGTGTGAGGGAGCTAGTTATAGCTCTCTGTTAGCCCAGTTCTGCAGTAGGTTAGAGCACTCCCCAGGCTGCTCTAATCCAGAGGTTCACAAACTTTTTTCCCTGAGGCCCCCTGTGCAGCTGCAATAGCCACTGCAGCCCACTATTAACACTTCTTGAGGAAAATTATTAATTTTAATTATTACATTATTACATATAAACTATAACACTGTAAATAAACAATGTATGTTTCCTTTTCATTTTAATGTAAACAATTGTAATGACAGAAATCCCTAGCAATAGGCACTCAAAGAAATGCTTCACGATCTTTGTAACCAAACAGTTTTAGTAAAACTACACTTTAAAACAATGTTGAGAGCAAAATGAGGTGTTCAAAGAGGCAAAACACAATTTTGTATAAAACCGAACAGTAAGCAACACAATGTTAACAAAATTGTTAAAACACATCGTGTTATTATTTGATTTTAAAACAAAATAGTTGTCCAACTTTGAACATTATATTGTGCTTTCAATTTCTTTTTTAGTGTCAAATTTGAATTTCTGTGCTAAGTAAAGACCCAACCCTAGTCTCTACTAATTAGAAAAATATCAAATATTGTAAATAAAATATAAAATAACTTCTGGACCAGGAGTCTTTTTAATGGGATGGATGTGCCTGCTTCTCCTTCTTCAGTTTTTCCAGCTGGGGACATATGTTAGTGAGGCTCAACCTGATCTCTTCTACAATTTTCAGCCTGTCAGCCAGCTCAGGGTGCAGGCAGCGGTATCTAGGGGCTGTGTGCAAAGAGGAGGGTAGCTCAGGGTGCAGGCAGGGAGTAGCTAGGGGCTGTGTGCAGAGAGTGGGGTAGCTCAGAGTGCAGGCAGGGGTGTAGCTCAGGGTGTCGGGAGGGGCTGTGTCCAAGGGGGTGCTGCTGCTGCTGCAGGGCCAGGCTGTGCGCTCAGTCCCTAGTTGACACAGTGGGGCAGCTCCACTCCTTGTGGCTGTGTGTGCACCGGGCTGGGCCATGCCGTCCTACCCGGTCACTGTGACCACCAGCACCCAGTGGTTCACGGGCACCGAGGACTACACCTACCTGAGCCTGAAGGGTGCGGCGGCCATTACCCAGCTCTGCTAAAACTCCACCCATGATGGCGGATCACCTGGAACAGTGTCATGGCCCACCTTTGGACCGTGGCCTACAGTTTGGGAACCCCTGCTCAAGAGATCTCTAAGGAGTGGGAGGGGCTACAACATCAGTTGGCACATCATAGCATGGTTTTTCTGCTGAGGGATGTGACCAGTCCTCCAAAAGGCTGCTTGTAGCACACACTAGCTTGACATATGACCTACTCCATTACAAAGGTACAGCAACGTGAGCCTCATGGCTCATTCCTCCTGGAATCCTGTCAGGATCCCTGGACCACAGGACCAATGTACTAGGCAGCATTCCTGCTTCCTGTACAAGACTTGCTGGAGCAGGATTTGGCCCTTAATTTGCTAACTTCAAGGTCAGCGTATTAGCAGTTTGTCTGGCCCTTGTAATATAAATTAATGCTGCATGGTTAGGTGAGGAGAATAAATGTGGTTGATACTGCAAAGATTGGCATATGAGTGTTCCTCCTCTTTCACCCAGAGCCCCATGGATACGGAGTTGTAGGACTGTATGCATACCTGCAGGCTTGCAATCAGTCAAGTTGAAGGTCTGGGATCAGATCAAGATCAAGGGATCTCAAGCTGTTAAGCACTTTCCCTTTTAGATCTGGTTCATATTGGGAGAGGGAAGTCCTCTCCTATGACAGCACTTGTGTTTGCCAGGCAGTACTTGCATATGATCTGTGGCAGTGTCTTAAAATAGTATATTTTTAAATGCTTTAAAAATTCTCACCAAATTTAGACACACATTGATTTTACTTCAATGTATATGCAGTACAGCTTGTGCTTGTATCCAGTTCCAACTTAAGAGAAATGCAGTACCTAGGAAGCAACATTCAATCTCTTGTTTCTATGCCAGATTACTCATCTCTTTCAGTGTTCTTGCTTCCCAGGCTGCTGCTTACATTTGCATGTATTTATTTTGGATTATTTTCTCCTAGATTCACTGGGTCTGATTGTCTTGTGCCCTGCACCTTGTGTAGTCACGGACTGAAGTGCAAAGTGGATATAAAATGCTACCAAATCAGGTGTCAACCACTACAGGTAGTGCAGAACAGGGCCCAGAATACCCTTGCATGTTACTATATTACAGGGGTCGGCAACCTCTGGCACGCGGCTCGCCAGGGTAAGCACCCTGGCGGGCCGGGCCAGTTTATTTACCTGCCGCCGCGGCAGGTAAATAAACTGGCCCGGCCCGCCAGGGTGCTTACCCTGGCGAGCCGCGTGCCAGAGGTTGCCGACCCCTGCTATATTATATTTATGATGTTATTTCCCTGCCTTTTTCCAGATTAAATCTCATTTGTTGTTTTCTCCCTGTGCTTTTTGTCTCCCTGTTTCCCTTTGTATTAGTCCTGTGTCATGACTGGTGTTAACTCTTCTCAAGTTAGTATCTTCTGTGAGTTTCATTAATATGCTGTTTGCAATCTCTTCCAAATCAGTAAAGAAGATAGTACATATGAAGCTAAAAGTCTTCTCCCAACTCTTTTGTAGAACTAAGACATAGTTTAGAAAGAAGAGTAAGGAAATGGATGACTTAGGTTCGGTCTTCCATTACTAGTCCCTTTTCTCATTTAGATTATCAGTTTGAATTTGGACCGCGTCAGTAGTAGCCAAACATTAGCATCTGAAGGGGGCCATGATGAAACAGTCAATTACTTTAGCTCAGTTCTTGGTGGGAAAGTGTTCACATCACAATTGGCACTAATTGGTATCTCTGCTCTGAGTCTCATTTGTCATTGAACTATCCCCTATGGCAGTGGTAGACAGTGGCAGAGGTAGACATTGTAGAACAGAGATGATGCTCGGAGGTGGTGTGTTTTGAAGAAGCTTGCATTCTTGCTGACTATGCTGTACCTGTTGTGGTGATAAACAAGTCTTTAGAATCCAGAGCTCTCCACCTGATACTTTCCATCAGCACTAATAAATTTGTTTGATAGGGTTTTTGGAGAGGGCTCAGCATTTGCTTCCCTGAAAGATGCAGGAATGGAAAGAAGCTCTTTTGAAGGTAGCTGGCTAGCAGAGTTTTTTTGTAGTATTATAAAATTATTATTTAAATCTGAATAAATTTTACAATTTAAAAAATGTAATCTGGTTGATTGCACTGGCCCAATCTTGAGAGGCGCTGAGCACATGCAGATCCTACTAATTTATAGCAGATGGGGGAGCTCGATGGAGGAGCTCAGCACCTCTCAAGATTTTGTCTATTGTCAACTAATCATCCACTGTTTTTGTGGATGAAAACAACGTTCAGAGTGACTTGTACAATAAGTATTGACTTCTGCTATCAGCTTTTACATTGCAAGAACATGTTAAAAATGTTTTAATTTTCTTCCACCTTCTGCAAGCAGAAATATAGTAGCATTGTGTAACAAGAAACTTTCCCTAAGCAAAGGAATGCAATATTAAGCAGCAAGATATAATGCTGTTTTATGTATTCACCAATAAACCTGATCTGATTAAAGTTGTGTACAGACCTGAAAGTAGAAGAAAATTTAAAAAAACCCTTATGATCTGATTGTCTTTTGCTGCTTGCAAAAGGGGCTAAGCTGTCCAGAAGCATCTTTCATTTATTATAGTGTATGTGTTGCATTAATATTTTTCTCCAATTGCCTATTTTTAACTATTGTTTCTTATTTTTTGAGTGAAACATGGCATTGAAATGTACAGCTTCCTTAACTGCCATTCTCTCTTTTGGACTATGATTTGTTGATACTGGAGATAATTTCATTCCTCAATTTATAACGTCCATGTAACTGTTGGTAATTCATCGTGTGCTTTCCTTGACTGGAATGGCTCCTAACCAGAGACTTTCTCCCTTGAAGAGTGACACAAGAATGTGCTTTATCACCTCTTCTGTTTGTTTTAATCCTTGAATCTCTTGCAATAGCTATCAGAAATTCTCCAGGTATTCAGGCCATCAGCATCTATGCTAAAGATCATAAAATCACTCTTTACAGGTAATGTCCTGTTTTATCTCAGTGACACAAACCTCCATTCAGCACCCCAAAGAAGTCTTAGAGACCCCCCAGCACTGATTTTAGTATAAATATGACCAAATTAAAGGTGATGTCCATAGGGGACTATTCTCCATAGGTTTTCTGGTTGTTTGTTTTACAAAATTCCATGCTAGCTGTGTCCCTAGAGGAATTCAAATACAGATTTCACCCAATTTAACTTCTTAGGCTAAATCCGCAGCCTGTTTTATTTACTTTACATCAGGTTTTAAAAACAACCTTTCTGCTATCAGTTCAACTTTTTTCAAATTTTTACTCTTAAGGTGGGTAAGGGGTGAGAGCCTCCCATGTTATCATGTAACCTTATTGTCCTCAGTTTCATCCTTCCCCTTTACCATCCCCTCCCTGTGTTATCTCACTCCTTCCAGTGTTGTTCTTGTGGGCAGTGATTTTGTCTGTATTTGTTTCATGATGCACTGTGCACATCTATGGGGCTGTATAAGTAAAGCAGGAAGACTTGTTTCCAAATTATCTTCATCATTCTATTTTTCTGACAAAAGTTTCAATTTTTAACAGCTGCAAGATAAAAGATGACCAGATAGGCCTTTTTCATCTTCTCCTATCCCCTACCCACAAACTCCGTAGTTTGCATACTTTATTTAGAAGCAGAGAAAAGCAGATAACTGCGTTCTATAAACTTGCTTTGTTAAAGACTAAACATGCACATGGGCAGACTGTAATGATTCACTGAACAGACTACTGAACTGAGTGCATGGTAATGCTGGCGTTACTTAATATTCTAGATAAAATTCACTGCCTTTGAAAACATTCTTACACTTTCAGAAAAAGATCATAGAATCATAGGACTAGAAGGGACCTCGAGAGGTCATCTAGGGGGGAGGGATAGCTCAATGGTTTGAGCATTGGCCTGCTAAACCCAGGGTTGTGAGTTCAATCCTTGAGGGGGCTACTTAGGGATCTGGGGCAAAGTCAGTACTTGGTCCTGCTAGTGAAGGCAGGGGGCTGGACTCAATGACCTTTCAGGGTCCCTTCCAGTTCTATGAGATAGGTGAGTCCCCTGCACTCGTGGCAGGACGGTATTATCTAGATCATTCCTGACAGGTGTTTGTCTAACCTGCTTTTAAAAATCTCCAATGATGGAGATTCCACAACCTCCCTAGGCAATTTATTCCAGTGCTTAATCACCCTGACAGTTAGGAAGTTTTTCCTAATGTCCAACCTAAGCCTCCCTTGCTGCAATTTAAGCCCATTGCTTCTTGTCCTATCCTCAGAGGTTAGAAGAAAAAATTTTCTTCTGTCTCCTTGTAACAACCTTTTATGTACTTGAAAACTGTTATCATGTCCCCTCTCAGTCTTCTCTTTTCCAGACTAAACAAACCCAGTTTTTTCAATCTTCCCTCATAGGTCATGTTTTCTAGACCTTTAATCATTTTTGTTCTTCCTCTCTGGACTTTCTCCAATTTGTCCACATCTTTCCTGAAATGTGGCCCCCAGAACTGGATACAGTACTCCTGTTGAGGCCTAATTAGCGCAGAGTAGAGCGGAAGAATTACTTCTTGTGTCTTACAACACTCCTGCTAATACATCCCAGAATGATGTTTGCTTTTTTTGCAACAGTGTCCCACTGTTGACTCATATTTAGCTTATGGTCCATTATGACCCCCTGATCCCTTTCCAAAGTACTCCTTCCTAGACAGTCATTTCCCATTTTGTATGTGTACAACTGATTGTTCCTTCCTAAATGGAGTACTTTGCATTTGTCCTTATTGAATTTCATCCTATTTACTTCAGACCATTTCTCCGGTTTGTCCAGATCATTTTGAATTTTAATCCTATCCTCCAAAGCACTTGCAACCACTCCCAGCTTGGTATCGTCCGCAAACTTTATAAGTGTACTCTCTATACCATTATCTAAATCATTGATGAAGATATTGAACAGAACCGGACCCAGAACTGATCCCTGTGGGACCCCACTCGTTATGCCCTTTCAGCATGACTGTGAACCACTGATAACTACTCTCTGGGAATGGTTTTCCAACTAGTTTTGCACCCACCTTATAGTAGCTCCATCTAGGTTGCATTTCCCTAATTTGTTTATGAGAAGATCATGCGAGACAGTATCAAAAGCTTTACTAAAGTCAAGATATACCATGTCTACCGCTTCCCCGCTATCCACAAGGCTTGTTACCCTGTTAAGAAAGCTATCAGGTTGGTTTGACATGATTTGTTCTTGACAAATCCATGCTGACTGTTACTCATCACCTTATTATCTTCTAGATGATTGCAAATTGATTGTTTAATTATTTGCTCCATTATCTTTCCAGGTACAGAAGTTAAGCTGACTGGTCTGTAATGCCCTGGGTTGTCCTTATTTCCCCTTTTATAGATTGGCACTATATTTGCCCTTTTCCAGTGGTCTGGAATCTCTCCCATCTTCCATGACTTCTCAAAGATAATCCCTAATGGCTCAGATATCTCCTCAGTCAGCTCCTTGAGTATTCTAGGATGCATTTCATCAGGTGACTTGAAGACATCTAACTTGTCTAAGTAATTTTTAACTTGTTCTTTTGCTATTTTAGCCTCTGATCTTACCTAATTTTTACTGACATTCACTATGTTAGACATCCACTCACCACCAACCTTCTTGGTGAAAACCAAAACAAAGAAGTCATTAAGCACCTCTGCCATTTCCACATTTTCTGTTGTTATTTCCTCCCTCCCCCCACCCCCCATCATTGAGGCCTATCCTGTCCTTGGTCTTCCTCTTTCTTCTAATGTATTTGTAGAATGTTTTCTTGTTACCCTTTATGTCTCTAGATACTACATTTACAAACTTTAACCTGCTTTCATGCTTTAAACTACCTGAAGTACAATGTTGAAGCAGTGAACAATCAGTACAAGATACATTACTTAATGTCATATTTCGTAGCTGTGATGCATGAAATGTGGTTCTCTCATTACATCACAACTTTTTTCCTGACCTACAATTGGAGTGTTTGTGTGTGTGTATATGTATTGTGACAAAGTTCCTCCTCTCCTCTAGTAGGTCCTGCGCTTATTGGCGGATGTCCTCCCCTCAGTGGTCTTCTTGAATGAAACCCACAGTCTGGATCAACTCCTTCTATGTCTGATTAGGAGTAGCGGGGCTTGGGGGGAACCCGGGCCCGCCCTCTACTCCGGGTTCCAGCCCAGGGCCCTGTGAATTGCAGCAGTCTCTATAGTGTTACTTGTAACCGCTGCTTGACTGCTACAGCTCCCTGGGCTACTTCCCCATAGCCTCCTTCAAACACCTTCTTTATCCTCACCATAGGATCCTCCTGGTGTCTGACACTGCTTGATTGTATGGTGTTACCTCAATCCTCCAGTAGTACACCCTCTCAGTTCTTAATTCCTTGTTTTTCTGGCTCCTCATACGCACTTCCTTCTTCTGGCTCCTCCCCCCTGACTGGCGTGAGCTCCCCTTTTTATACCAGGTGTCCTGATTAGCCTGGCCTGATTGGCTGCAGGTGCTCCAATCAATGTAGCTCTCTCCCGTGCCTTCTAGAAAGTACTTAATTGGCCCCAGGTGCCTTGATTACCCTGGAGCAACTGCCATTTTGGTTCCCATGGTACTAGGGATTTGCTTAGCCTGGGGCTAATATGCCTGTTCCTCAGTACTTTCCTGTAGCCATCCGGCCTTGCTCCATCACAGTATACATATACACACACACACAGGGACATATCCTCAGCTAGTGTAATTTGGAAGAGCTCTGATGATTTACACTGAGAAGCTGTTTCCTTGTTTATATGTTCTGCACGTGGAAAGTGAAATCTTTGCAGTACAAATGTGGAAACAATACCATATTGGTTTGTCATAGCAAGAGCTTAAACATCTGTTGGAGTATGTACACAGATGGTTTTATCTGCAGTTCAAATAATATATACACATTCATAAGGCTAGAGATACATGTATCATGTTTATATAGTAGGGAGAATCAAGGACCAATAATTGGCTCTCTGCTTATTGAACATATGGGCAAACGTTCTGACTCTTCCTTAGTTTGAGAGAGCTCCAAACAGATGTGATTCATCAATATGTAATAAGAAACTAATCTGAATAGGTAACATTATTAAAACACATTTGCAGATGCTAGATTAGCTGTAGAAAAACAAATTTATTTGGGCATAAGCTTTCGTGGGCTAAAACCCACTTCATCGGATGCATGCAGTGGAAAATACAGTAGGAAGATATATATTCACAGAGAACATGAAAAAATGGGTATTGCCATACCAACTCTTACAAAAAATTTTTTTCTCCTGCTGATAATAGTCCACCTTAATTGACTAGTCTTGTTAGAGTTGGTATGGCAACACCCATTTTTTCATGTTCTCTGTGTATATATATCTTCCTACTGTATTTTCCACTGCATGCATCCGATGAAGTGGGTTTTAGCCCTTGAAAGCTTATGCCCAAATAAATTTGTTAGTCTCTAAGGTGCCACAAGTACTCCTGTTCTTTTTGCTGATACAGACTAACATGGCTACCACTCTGAAACCTGTAGAAAAACAGGAAACCTTTGAGAGGAACAGGAAAAGCACAATCCAATGAAAAATACAATGCCGTTTATTTTCATCTTGTAGCGTTTGCATTGTGAAAAGCAACAGGAATGGACAAAGGAGAAATGGAATTTGCAGAGTCCCAATGGCTGTATTCTGCAGTGGACAGTGTGAGATATCAAGACTGTGATTGATAGAGCCCTGCAACTCCATGGATATCCTCTTTATATCCGCATCCACAGATGTGGATATCGACGGACCATTTTTGTGGATTGTGGATGGATGCAGATCCAAATTTTATATCTAAAGCCCTGCAAATCTGTGGATATCCACTTTATATTTGCGGATATCCACATCTGCAGATTGTTTTTGCGGATCACGGATCGGATGCGGATACAAATCTTGTATCCATCAGGGCTTTAGTGATTGAGTGTATGGTGAATACTGGGTGACTACAGAGCAAGGCCCTATTTTGTTTTTAAAGTCTGCAGGCTCACCCTGCCAAAGCCTCATGCAAAAGTGTGCACACATTTTCAACAAGTTGGCCCTCATTCTGTTTTCTGTCTCCAAGACATGGACAGTGAGCTGGCAAAAGGCCAGAGGAATAAAAGGCAGCCTCAGAAAGCTATGTATTCTCCTCCAAGAAGGACAGTTAAAAGGCACCATTATTTTATAACTATGACATTAACCAGGGCACAATCTGGACTGCCAGACAGCTGTGTTCCCTCAATTCACCAACCTGAGGTGCCTCTTACATTGCTTCCCTGTGAGAGCAACCACTCCTGGTCTGCTCACACACAGCCTTCAGCATGTAAATCACTCCCCACTATACTGTATGAGTGCTATAGCCAGCCACTCATGAATTACATTGCAGGGTAACACCAGCAGACTCCCAGTTCCAGATTTCCCCCCAGAAATGTGCATCTTGTACTGCCCAGTGCCCTCCTGGACAACACAAGCTCATATAAAGTCCATCATTTCATTAATAGAAAATGATATGCACAAATCTTGTTATCCCAAATGAAGTTTCCCAAACATTTCAATGCAAACCAATACTGTGTTAGAGAAAACAATAAAACAAGTTTATTAACTACAGAAAGATAGATTTTAAGTGATTACAAGTAATGAGGCATAAAAGTCATAATTTGTTAAAAGTAAATAAAAGTTAAAATATATCTCATATGTAACTTAACAAGCTAAATGAATTCAAAAGAAAGGTTTCTCTCACCACATGCTTTACCAGTCTTACTGGCTGGAATCCTTTCAGCCAGAACCCCTGTCCCAGTTCAGTGTTGATTGCTTTGTCCTTCAGGTGTTGTTGATGCTGTGAGTAGAGATGAAAGGAGAGATGAGTTGGGGCATCTGTTCCCCATTTTTATATCTTTTCCTCCTCTTGAGAATCATCTCTAGCTGGGGTTCAGGAGACAGAAAGTCTGTGTGACAGGAACTTCCAGCAGTTTCTTTGCCAAGATGTAAATTTCTCACTCACACCCTTTTTCCTGCCAAAGAATGGCCACTTAATCAGGTGATAGTCCATTTGGTTTTGTTGACACCTGGCTGAGACATCAGTTTGCCTTTTGTCTTTGAGGAACTGGTTTCTACCTGCTTTTCTAAACTTGGTATATGTCTCAGTAATGTTATACAGTAGAATCTTATAACTTTACGTACAACGTTGCCAGACATATTTTATCAGCACAATAATGATCAGCACATTATGAGTTTTTAAATGATACCTCACAAGCCATACTTTGTACAAAATCCACTATAGTTTTGTAAAAAGAATGAACATAGGGATACAGACTGTCACAACAATGTTGCTTTATTGTCTGCTTTTTAAAACACTAGTTCTTCTTGGGGTAGTGCGCAAAAGTGAAGAATCAAAAAGAAATGAGAGTTGATCCAAAACATTTCATACGAGGGTGTGGAAAAGGCAGGTTAGAAAACAGTTCAGTCACAGAAGGATGGTACATCCCATTCATGTACACCAAGCTTCTGCCCTGCCTTCCTTCGGATAATTTCTAAAGACCACCTGTGCTGCGAGGCATTCCAGTTAGGATCTGCTCCTCATCATGTATTTGTTTTGTATTTTACTTGCTGTTTCTTTAGAGTGTAAACTTCAGGGCAATGTCCTGTTGTTTCAAAGATCAAAACATTACAGTGAGGTCTGGGACTTGCTATATTACGTCTTGGATTATTGCCAAAAATATTATTTCTTGGAGGGACTAATGACAGTTAAGGATCTGTGGCCTTTACTCCAGTTTTATGCCAGCAGGTCTCTATCATAACCAGTGGAGTTACTCCTGTTTTACATCAGTGTAACATAATGTAGAACCAGGGCCTCGTCCCAATCAGCAAAAGGGTTAGAATTGCATTCTGTGTGCTTCTGGAAAGCAGCGTTTCTCCTCTTCAGAGTGGAGTAAAGCATTTGTTTCCAGATGTGAAAAGACATGAGACATCAGGTCTTAAAATCCCATACAGTTTGCTAACATTTTGCCACTTCCAGTCTGGCTGTTGACTTGAGAACTGCTGGCAAGCAGATTCACCTGCACACTCCGTTTCCTTTGCTCTGCACCAGTGACATAAAATAGCCATAACCCTATTTTAACTGGTAGTTAAGCTGAGTTTATGGCTGCTTCTGGTGGCTGCAGGGTGCAAAGCAGCTGGAGTGTACCAGTGAATCTGTCCCAGTGGGGATCACAGCTTTCAAATGGCAGAAAGTATTAATCACCACATTGTGGTGGTGGCTGAGATATCAGCATTAAAAATCATGTGGGACTGAAATTGTGGGTGAAATAGCAGGAAAAAGATGGTTGTGAAAATTACCTGGGTTTTAAAGCATGAGTCACCTAATTTATTAAAATAGCTTTTCACGTTTTGTAAATCCTCTCCAGTTTTGTGAAATTTGAATAAAGATAATATTTGTTCTCCTGCGGTGCTTCCCTCTCACTGTAAATCTGAGAGTTGTTTGTGGCCTTTGCTGATCACAAGATTGTATGTAAGTGTTAGAAAGTGTATGTAAAATTATATGGGAAGTTACAGTTTGTATTGTATTTTATCTGTTGTACTATTTGGCAAATAATGTATAGATAGAGCCATACAAAAACTGCTAAAGCTCCAGTATTAAGAACTCAAAGCCTGGGATATGTCAGGTTTAAGGGGCCTAAATTTCCTTGCACTTACACTGATGTAAATCAGGAGTAATGCCATTGAATCCAGTGCAGTTACACCCATGCAAAACAGGTGTAGATGAGAAGGGAAGCACAACATGCAGCCTTATCTCTAGTCCTGGGTGTATTATCCACTATATATATACTGACTTAGGATTTGTATGATAAATTCTTATGTATTTTAATAACTTTGTAAACACCAATTTACTGTATCTTTCCTTCTCAATCATTGGTAAGGCTTTCCTTAGTTTCATAGCTTGCCCATCTAAGTTAGTTTTAAGGTTATTAACAACCTCATTCACTGAATTACACCTAAGAAAGTCCACGCTAGGCAAGTCTGTGCATCTCTCTGTGACTGTGAAAATTGTTTAGGATTCTTTCCTTCCTTCTCTGCTGACTTAAGCAAAATATGTGATGGGTAAGCTGACTGCTGAGATGAGCTCCCATGCTCTGTAGGTCCACATTTAAGAGGCTTAGCAAAAGACAAGCTACTATACATTCCCAATATGTAATTTTCAAATGCTTGTAACTTGTTCAAACCAGATTCCTCAGGAACAAGGCTATGCACTGCTCCTTTTTGAAGGCTGTTTCCATGCTAAGCTTCAAAAATGCAACCTTTTCATCTGTGCGGTAGTTCAAAAAATAGAATTCCATTATCCCCCATTCTCTTTGTGCTCAAAACTGGTGGAGCCATTTTTGCTCAGACACTCCAGATAAAGTCACCTTTGGGCAGCGATCAGATATGGAGAATTTCAGTCCTAAAGGTGAAGTCTTAAAGTAGAAAGAACAGGAGTACTTGTGGCACCTTAGAGACTAACAAATTTATTTGAGCATAAGCTTTAGCCCACGAAAGCTTATGCTCAAATAAATTTGTTAGTCTCTAAGGTGCCACAAGTACTCCTGTTCTTTTTGCTGATACAGACTAACACGGCTGCTACTCTGAAACCTGACTTAAAGTAGAGTGACTCAGATGGAAACCATTATGCAACTTTAGAGCAGAAAATAGTCAGTGCCCCATAGGAATAACTTTTAAAAAATACCTTATTTGACCACATAAGCACAAAGAGGCACCTAAAATTGAGCGCTCATTGTTAACTTTTGGAATTTCCTTCCTTTTTAAGAGCTTGGTTTTTCAATCTCCTTAATTATGCATTAACGCTGATATTTGGCGAGGAGCACCTATTAAGTAACACAATATCCAGGAGTCAAGTATTTACTCTTCCTGAGGCTGAGAGCTGGCACCCCGATATTTATATTTTTAACATAGGCATAACTCAGAATTTGGGAAACATTTTGTAATAGTTGAATGAGCACTCAGAATTCTGTACTTACACTGTTTATGTGAGAGGGGAGAATATTCCGATGGCAAAGCATATCTTTTTGTGTTTCTACAACAGATGATGATAGCATCATTCTGACTATGTTCTTTCCAGTTATATTCACATACTAGATCAAATTCATCCCTGGCATAACTCCATGGTCTACAACAGGGGTCGGCAACCTCTGGCATGCGGCCCGCCAGGGTAAGCACCCTGGCGGGCCGGGCCAGTTTGTTTACCTGCCGCATTGGCAGGTTCGGCCGATCGTGGTTCCCACTGGCCGCGGTTCGCCGCTCCGGGCCAATGGGGGCGACGGGAAGCCGCGGCCAGCACATCCCTCGCCCGCGCTGCTTCCTGCTGCCCCCATTGGCCTGGGATGGCGAACCGCGGCCAGTGGGAGCCGCGATCAGTCGAACCTGCCGACGCAGCAGGTAAACAAACTGGCCCGGCCCGCCAGGGTGCTTACCCTGGCGAGCCGCGTGCCAGAGGTTGCCGACCCCTGGTCTACAATGACTTACACAAGAAGTGAGCGTGGCCCATTCTGTCTATAACCTCTATCTCATGGTTACTTAGTATATTAGTCAAAACAAGCTTTATTATTGTAAGATACACAGGGATATCTTATCATAAGCAAATTAGGCTATGGAGTGTCATGGGCAATAGTCACTCCACAATTTTAGACTGCTCTGTGACATCTGTAGTAAAAATGTGTGTTGATTTTCCAATGATCCAGGAGTCATGATTTCTTAAGAATGTCGAAACAATTGTACTAATAAAGGAAAGAGGGTAACAAGATAGAGAGGATATATTTACTTGAGAAGAATTGTATACAGTGCAGAAAATATTAAAATTGAACCAGAAATCATTTATTATATTTATATTAATAATTATAGATAGTTGCTAATTGAAATATATATTTCCCTGTAAATATTCACGATGGCCCAGTCTCATGAGAGTTGGAATAAAAATTCCATTTGAATGTTGTATAAATTATAACGCCTTCTTCAGCTTTAGTAGATTGGCTATGAGATTATCACAAAGAGAAGTTTCAGGAGTTTGTTTTACATTACTCTGCTATGATAATACAGTACTGCTGGGAGTCCTCTATGAAATATTTTAATGGTCTGATAATGGGGCAGAGAAATAGGTACTCCTGAATTTTAGCTTTGGCTCTGACAGCGGGTCCTTCTTGTGATTATGGACAAGATTCCAAACCTCTCTGTCTCTGTTCTTCATTTTAAAAATGGGGATAATTCCTAAACTCTATTTTGTTATTATAAAATGAAAGTATTCAAAATGATGAGCTCAGCAGAACGGGACACCATCATCAGTGGTGTAATTAGAGTCTCACAACCAGGAATTGAATTGCCTACAAAATGTAAAATCCTCATCGTAACAAAGACCTGGGGGTGTTGGCTTGGAGAGCCAACAAATTCAGCACTGACATGAAGCACAATAAAGCTGAGTGCCACTGGCTTTTCTAAAGCACTGTAACAATGCTGTGTGCTTCTGGCAGTTCAAAAAACAAACAGCAAGGAGCAAAGCAGGCTGGTTCATTACTCAGCACTTGGAACATCACAGTTTTGGCTGATTGGCATGACCTTTCTGTTTATTCATGAGAAACGATATTAGTTTTCTCTAAGACTTTGTTTTCAGTGCTAAAAAAGCATTTTCATCTTGGGGTAACAAACACAGATGAGCTATCCTGAGGTAAAAATACCATGAAGACACAGTAAACAGCTGGATACCCCTTCCAGGGATTGACCATGACAGGTTTACTGTGTGTTAAATTTAAAGTGCCTTATCTTCGCTGTGTCATTGAGAGGTGTTAAAAAACACACACACCCGAAAGACAAAAGTTTTGCTGAAGACAAGCACTGGTGTGAACAGCGCTTTGTCGGCAGGAGCGCTCCCCTGCCGACAACGCTAACACTGCTCATTGGGGGTGGAATTTTTTTGTCCACAGGAGAGATCTCTCCTGCCGACAAAGAGCAGCTACGCTGCGCACCTTTTAGTGGCATGGCTGTAGTGGCTGCATAAAAGCTGAGTAGTGTAGACATAGCCTTAGTTACCCTGAAGCAAAAAACACACCATTTTTATCAGTGAAGACAAATTGCAGTGTTGCAAAGCACCATCGAACTAGGGTGAGGCACTTCAGCAAAATGCCCTTAACTCTGAGATGACCTGCAGGAGGTTGGAGGAGTGGTATGCATGATATGCACAATACAGTTCCAAGTTTCCTGCAGGTTGCTTGTTCCTAGTTCCTACTTGGATACGTGACTTTGTTCCTACTGATTTGTTCAACTGTTTCTCATTGTGAGTTGCTGATCGCTTCCATTACAACACTTTCCTGCTTATGGCTGTTAGAAAACAGAAACAGTATAAGTGTGACCGCCATCAGCCTGATTCCTCAGGACGAAGCAAGTCTATGAGGATTCCCCTCCCTTAATGTTATGGAGAGCTCCAATTGAGCCAGGCTGTCACTGATTCCTTTGCTTCTGTGACACTCCTCCCCCCCCCCCCCCGACTCAAAGGAGTGGTTTTTCCAACATAGCATGGTCGTGGCTGTTGCGGCCTCTGGTTATGTTCTCTTCCCCCAGTTACCACTCTACCTGCGTGATACTGGTTGTATAACTTCCTGTCAGCATCTCATCTTAGTAGAAATGTGTCTTGAGGAGGGATTTGAATGAGGAGAAGGCAGTGGCCTCCCATGCTTAGAGGTGGTGTGGAAGAGAGCACAGGCTTTTGTGAGAGAGGCAGACAAACAAGGAGTCAGGGCTGGCATCATTCATTCTCATATAATACCAGTGATGAGGGCCATGTAAGTACCTATGTAGATAGAAACAGAGTGGGATATGGGTAGTAAGAAGAGCATCAGCTTGGGGGACAGAGCAGGGAATTGGGTGTTGGACGGCTGGGCTCCATGGATCACAGGACTAAGGTCAAACCTTTTTGTTTATGGTCTGATAGTGCTAAATAATTTTACTTTCCTGTTGTCACAGTTCAGGGCAACTGAACCTTTGTTCCCCTTCTGTGATCCAGCAAGGGCAGGCTCCCCAGCCATTGGCTTACTTGAGTGGAGACATGCGTCTCTCTCCCTTCTGACCTGGTACCTCCAGGCTGCACAGCTCTCTGACTGTATTGTGAATTCACCCAGCAGGACAGACTGCCTAAATGGCCAGCCTCTGCACTTTGCTTTCTCTTCAGAGACGAATAACAGAGAAATTGCCAACAGTTATAAATTACCACACAGCTCTTTCTAAGCAAGTATATTGTATTCATAAGGTAAAAGCATTACAGGGAAAACATTAAAAACAATAAAACAACCTATACATGGGCTAATAAGATTACCAGAGATCACCTCACCCCAACAGTGGCTCTGGCATGTGAGCAGTCTTTAAAAACCCCACACAAGAGTTTTCTGGTGGTTTCAAGTTCATAACCCATTTTTGCCTAGAACAAGAACACTCTTGAAAAGTTTAGTGCCTCCTGTATACAGTTTGGGGTTCTCTGATCTGGAGTTTCCAGGAGCAGACAATCAGTAGACAATCAGGTTCTCTCCCCAGGGCATAGCTTCAAAAGGTTGGCTTCGAAGGTGAGAATGTATTGTCCTTTTGAATTTTATGATGCTTTCTGGAGATTGCATTAATTCTCTCCTAGAAAAGCTATGTACAGTTCCACAATAACACATAAACAATTCCATTACATGCGTCTGACGAAGTGGGCATTCACCCACGAAAGCTTATGCTCCAATACATCTGTTAGTCTTAAAGGTGCCACAGGACTCTCTGTTGCTTTTTACATAAACAATTGTTTTTCAATATGATGGACCCCAAAGGTATTCAACTTAAAGTCATAAGTACGGCCCTACCATATTCACGGTCCATTTTTGGTCAATTTCACGGTCAAATTGTAAATTTCATGATTTCAGATATTTAAGTCTGAAATTTCATGGTGCAGTAACTGTAGGGGTCCTGACCCAAAAAGAGACTGTGAGGGGGTCTCAAGGTTATTGTAGAGGCTCACGGTATTGCTACCCTTACTTATGCACTGCTGCTGGCAGCAGCACTGTATTCAGAGATGGGTAGCTGGAGAGCAGCGGCTGCTAGTCAGGAGCCTAGCTCTGAAGGCAGCAGCACCACCAGCAGCAGCAGTGCAGAGGTAAGGATGGCATGGTATGGTATTGCCACCCTTACTTCTGCACTGCTGTCTTCAGAGCTGGGCCCTCAGTTAGCAGCCGCCACTCTCTGGCCACCCAGCTCTGACAGCAGTGCAGAAGTAAGGATGGCAATACTGTGACACCCTACAGTGACTTTGTGACAGCCCCCCTCCCCACAACCCCCTTTTGGGTCGGAACCTCCAGTTTGAGAAATGCTGGTCTCCCCTTTGAAATCTGTATAGTCAGTGGCAGATTAGTCACTGGACCAATGGGGTCCATACCCAGGGGCCCCTGCCAATTGGGGGGCCCCAGAAAAATTGGTGACCCTGTGCTCCTGCCAGGGAGCGGGGTCTAGGTGCGGGGGCATGCCCCGCTCTGCCTGCCCAGTGCGCCGGGAAGCAGAGTCAAGGTGCGGGGGCTTGCCCCACTCCACCCAACCAGCGCTCCTGCTGGGGAGTGGAGTTGGGGAGTGGAGTCGGGACGCGGAGGCTTGTCCCGCTCCACCCATCCGGTGCTCCTGCCAGGGAATGGGGTCCCCGGCAGGAGCGCTGTTGGGTGAGCAGGGCGGGGCAAGCCCCCGTTCCCTGACCCCATTTCCCCTTCAGAAGCGGTGAGGCAAACGGGAGGACTGCAAGTGGATGGGGTGGGAGTGGCCCCCACTTGATCTGGCCTAGGGCCTTAGAAAACCGTAATCTGCATCTGTGTACAGTATAGGATAAAAGTATACAAAAGACCAGATTTTAGGGCAGAAACCAGATTTCAGGGTCCATGACACGTTTTTCTGGCCGTGAATTTGGTAGGGCCCTAGTCATAAGGTTTAATTTAATTCAACAAGGTTTATCCAGGATATTTTAGGCAATTGCCCCTCTTTGTCACACCTGTAATGAATATTCTCTCTGGAGGAGCAAATGATAAATGAAATTCTGGATTTTTATCTGTAAATTGCTGCTTTTTTTTTTTAGAAGGTTATCATGTATATATTATGCCAAGATTAATGGCAGAATTTATTAATGCTGTATAAAATAATACAGCTCTAGAAGAATTTAATGGGGATAATATATAAAATTAAACGGTGTGTCCAAGATTATTAGGACTAGTAATCCAACATATCAGAGTAAAAATATAATTCACAAACGACAAATCCTGAAACTAGGTCCTGGGTGAGAAATAGTGATCCAAGGAAATTATTTCCATGGGAAATGATCAGAAGACCTAAATGAAGATAGAATCAGAAGGCGCAGTGGTGTAGGCATAATGCAGGACTCCAGTGGGATCAGTCCCAAATGAGTTCCAGTATCTCTGGGTCCTGGCATTGAAACTTACTCTCAGTGGTGCATTTTTCAGTACATAGCTCTTACGCGGTGGCACATCGCAATTACTCTGTTGATAGTGAACATGCAGATATTTTGATTGTGCTGCAAGCAGCAATTACTTTCTAAATTCTTGCTCTGGCTCCAGTTGGACCTGGGATTTGCTTTCAGTGTCAAAGCCTATTGTAATAAGACTTTTTTACTGTATAGAACATTTTTGTTGCATACATGGCAGCCCTATTCTGGTACCTCACTGCTGCTAATGACCCTGCCACTCCTGGTGAGTTAACGGATCAGGAGCAACTAGGGCAGATCCACACTGCAAGCAAAGATGAGATTATAGCATGGGTAGTCATACCTTTAATCTAGCTAGCATAGATAACAATAGTAGTGTAGATGTGGTGGCACAGGCTTCAGCCCAAGCTAGCGGCCCAAGCACTAGCCCATAGGGAAGCCTGGGTACATAATCAGGCAACTAGTCTGCACTGAAGCCTTTGCCACCATGTCCACACAATGCTGTTGTTACTCATGTTAGTTAGATTATTATTAGCACAGGTATAGCTGTCTGTGCTACAATCACACCTTCACTGGGAGTGTAGACATCCCTTTAGAGTGCTGCTATCACCAAGGAGGATGCATGCATGTAAACAGCAACCTCATGTATACTATTCGCTCCCTACTTTGTGTTCTGCCAGACAGGGAGTTTTCACTCCTTTTTCTCTCCCCAGTGTCCAACAAGCACCATTTTATGGATAGCAACCTGCTGTACCAGTTCAGAATGAATTTCCGCCGGCGACGGAGGCTGATGGAGTTGCTCCCTGAGAAATCCCGTTTGATGCCAGAAAGTCACGACAGTCCCTTTTGCCTGCGCAAGCAGAACCATGACAACAGAAAGCACACCAGTTTTCAGTCAGGTGACTCCTTGGTTCTGTGCCTTTAACTTCTCTGTTGTTTAACTTTTCCTTGAAGACATGCGTCATTCCTAAAGCTTGGCCCCCTTCACTTTAGCATGAGGCAGATTTAGCTGAAGAGACATGCTCACTGCATCATCCATGAATAAATATCATATCCAGTAAACAGGTTCTTCTACCTGGTTGGCTTTTCAAATAATTAGCTGCCTGTGTTGTTTTGTTGCTCTCGTATAAATAAAGGATTTCAGGTTTACATTTTTCCACAGGCAGAAATCAGCCAGCTTGGACGTTTTTCTTTTTTTTTAAACTTGCTAAAAAGATTTTAAAAAGCAAAAGTATTTTTGCATAAACTGTGTGTTGTAGGTTGGGGGGGGACGGGCGGGGGAAATGCCTGAACAAGTAGTACACGACAGTACACATTAGGAAGCAGGATGAAAATAGGAAGAAAGCAGGGGATAACTGCAGAAAATATTCTGCTTATTAAAATGCCTATTTCACTCTATTGCACTGGCACCTAGAAATCACAGTGATGGAAGCATTACAGAGAATTAAATGAGCTAAAATGGATCATGTAGTAATCCGACATATCAGAGTAAAAATATAATTTTCATGTGTAATTCAAGTATTCCTGCTAGGGTGACCAGACAGCAAATGCGAAAAATCTGGATGGGGGTGGGGGGTAATAGGAGCCTATATAAGAAAAAGACCCCAAAATCGGGACTGTCCCTATAAAATCGGGACATCTGGTCACCCTAATTCCTGCAGCACATAGGTGAGTGTTCTGACTAGGCGGAGTGTGATAGTATGATTACACTATTATAAATGAAAGCATGTTCTGATGTTGTTATTTTAAACAAAGCAGGGGAAATGTGCCAAAAGAATCAAGACAATTTCCCTTTCTCTCTCTGGATTTTCTGTCTCCTTTGTACAGTGAGTCCCACCAAAGAGATAAAGATCGTATCTGCAGTCAGAAGGAGTAGCATGAGCAGTTGCGGCAGTAGTGGTTACTTCAGCAGCAGCCCTACCCTCAGCAGCAGTCCCCCAGTATTATGCAACCCAAAATCTGGTAAGCAGATGGAATTGGTGCGGATTAGACAGCATGCAGCTCTCTCTAAAGAGAGTGAGGGTTAATGAGTGACTGTTTGTATTTCTTCATCTAAGTTTGTCTTTTGAGGCATATTTTAAAGATCGATAGATTCACAGATTTTGCGGCTAGTCGAATCTTTATGATTATTTAGTTTGGCCTCCTGCATAACATGGGCCAGAGAACCTCACCCAATAATTTCTGCATCAAATCCATAACTTTGTTTGAGCTAGAGCATATCTTTTTAGAAAGACGCCCAGCCTTATATCCACTCTTACCTCCAGATTGCCATATCAGTTGCCAAACATAAATTCTTCTCAGTTACACAGGTGTGACTTCGATAGCATTGCATGGGTGAGAGGAAAACTTAGGCTTTGGTAACCACCCGAGTTATTGTGTAAATAACACAGCCCAGAGCAAGCATAGCAAACGTAGCTTTGAGGATGTCAGGGACAATTTAAACCCTTAAATTAGTTTAGATTTTACACCGTTCTGTGTAAGAATTTAAAGGCAGTCAGAGTTCAAGCTTATATTCTTTTTAAAATGATTTCCCCAGTCCTTTAACAGGGAGAGTAGAGCATGGGGCTGCGTCCTCAGTGTGATATAGAAAGGGATTCTGAACTGATGGAGGGTAGGGTGTTGGAGCAGGCTGGGGAAGGGGCCAGTGGCCATGTGTAAGCATGGACTTCAATGGGGCTATTCAGACTTGAAGTTTCTGATAGAGGGCCCAAAGGGGCCAGTGGCTGCTGCTGTTCAAATCATGGGCTGTTTATTCAGGTTCTGAGCAGGAGAGGGGAGAACTCAGTATACTCGGTATAAGTAGTAGAGATACAAAGAGTGGTAAATTTTTATTTATTTTTTTTCTGGCCATTAGAGCAGAGGTTCTCAAACTGTGGTCCGCGGACCACCAGTGATCCGTGAGCTCCATTCAGGTGGTCCGCAGATAGTTCCCTCTAATGTGCGCGCCTGGACAGCCACACACTAGGGAATGAAGGGCGACCCACCTAATTAGTGGAGCCACGCAGGCAACTCACTAATTAGGTGCCTGGACCCTGGAGAAGACGCACATGTAAGGTGAGGTGGTGGCCTTGGGGGGAATAGGGAAAGATCATTAAGTGGTCTCAGCAATTTTCAAGTGGTCCACGAAAAAAAAAGTTTGAGAACCACTGCGTTAGAGCATTGCACAGCTTGTCTTTGGCCTTGGCTTGGAGTTTTCAGTAAAGTCTTACATTAAAAGAACTTGGTGGGTTCTGTTTGGTTACATGACTAGAGCCATAATTCAGTAGTGCTAGTGTTCCCTGTGGAAGATGTCTTCTTTGTGAATCACATTCATTCTTGTTCATCGCACACTCAAAGTCAACTGCTGTCTACCACTCATCTCCATCGTGCCGTCTGTATGCTCCAATTTGTGATGCCACAGTGTAATCTTTTTTAGGTGCACCTGTCGGGTATTCTCTCCAGAGATTCTTCTATGATGTATTCTAAATGGTGAACTTTTGCTCCTGTTAAACCATTCATTATACCCTGGAAATATTACTGTGACAAGCAGGCTGGCATTTTTGTTGTTGATAAACATATGCATTATCTTAAGTATACCCACTATTTTCATTCATTTATGGCTCTGGTTATATATGTCACATGAGTAGTGAGAAGAAGTATATCTTAAGATAGCCGATTATAAAATCTTGGTAGAAAAGAATATATCGACACCTTCCTTACACAGTGTTTCTATTTAAAATGAATAATCACTTAGGCATAAATTCTACCTTCAGAACAGTTTAACAGACTTATTTTTGAGTCTGAAACAAGGACCAGCTTTTCCCATACACCAAGTAATCCTCTGCTAAACTGGAATGAGTTTTTTAGAAAGTTTCTCAATAGCAGAACCAGAATGATCAGGTGAGAAGAACATTAATAAACTGGACCTTGACCATTTGTTGGATGAGTTCTGCTGTATTTCATGAGAAATGAAAACTTAAAGGAAGTCTGGGGCATGGCTTGGCCAACCACAAGGGAAAAAGAAACTATTCCTGAAGGCATCATTTAGGGAAACACTCTGAAGGACGCCAGTACAGTACATCTAATTGTGATCGGTTGAATCTGAATTACAGAGCAGTGACATGTTAGTCAACAGAACATGTTGAATTTTCTTGAAAAACATCTTGCAGTACAAACGTAAGAGTTGGTAACTAAAAAGGAGAAACTTGACCTGGATTTGATCTCAAAAAGATAGAATGATAGTACTGGCAGAATCTGCAAAGTTTAACTCTTAAGATAATTTTGTCAATATCCTAGTGAAAGAAAATTTTTTTATTAGTGTATCTTCCCGAATTCTTTTTCTTTCCATATATGGCATTTTAGGACACTTACAGATATGTTAGGATGTTATCCCTGAAAAATTCCAACTTGCTTCCATGATATAAGAAAATCAGATGTTATCAAAAATAGTTTATCACTGAAAAGAAGAAGCAAACATCGTCATAATTAAAAAAACAGAGGAAGCCAAATGGAATTAATAGAGGGCCTGTGTATCCATTGCCTTGCACTTGGTGCGGTCATTTACACCTGTACAATTACACCTCTTCTGATTTTGTAGCATTTTACACACACTTTACCCAGGAGTAAATAACTGCACAAATACTAATAATATTGTTTGCTGTAGTGTAGATTATCTAATCTGTTTCTCTGTCTGAGGAAGAGTTCGGATGCCTGTCAGCATAGTATCTCAGTCCCTCTATGGTCCCTTCAGGTAATGAGGGTTATACTATATTTGACTTTTTAATGATCTTTTACAACTTTGCATCAGTCTAGGCATGCACTAAGGTCACAACACATTAAGCCCTATAAATAAAGCAAGACAGAGAAGACGTATCCTAGAACAATTCTTTATGAAAGTTTCTTAAGAAAGGTTTGTATTTAATACTCCTTTGTATGTTTTTGCAGTATTAAAGAGACCAGTGACTTCTGATGAACTCTTGATGCCTGGAGCCCCATATGCAAGAAAAACATTCACAGTACGTCTCCAGTACATATCTTTCTTCTATACATTGTGTAATTTGGTCCAAACAAATATTTTCTGATGGTATAATTAGATCCTAGTTACATTTCCTGATACTTATGCTCTAAAAATCTCAGCCATAAGATTCCATTAATATTAGTTTTATACATGTGGAGTCTGATTCTCCACTCTATTATACCCATCAGTGTGCCAGCCTAACACCATTGACTTTGGTAGAGTTACACTGGCAGAAATCCAGTAATGTGTCCTGAACTGTTTTTTATTAATACGTAAGATTATAAAGAGATTTGAAATATGTACCGTATTTACCTATCCAGAATTAAAGTTTTAAATGTGAGTTGCATAGGGCCACTAGACTAATATAAGACTGAAATGTTGATTCATATTCAATAAGAGAGAAAAGAAAAGCCTTTTAAAAAGTAACCCTTTTGAACCTGTTAATTGGAAGCACGGCTTCTCACAACCTTTAGTCAACATCTCTGATGTAACTTCAAAAAGAAGAGTACAGTAGAAGCAAATGCAGTCATTCATTTGGTAGATTTCTCTATAAATAAAGATTTAATAGCCCATGCAGAGGGCACTGTAAAGTATTTCTATCCACAGAGCAGCATTTACTGTATGCTGGTGACTACAAGATGCTGAAATCTTGGCTTTAACCACTTGGACTTTACCCCATGAGTTACATGGACACTGTTTTGTCTTTTTTTCCTTTTCAAGGTTGTCGGTGATGCTGTCGGGTGGGGCTTTGTTGTGCGGGGGAGCAAGCCATGCCATGTTCAGGCTGTGGATCCCAGTGGCCCTGCAGCTGCGGCAGGGATGAAGGTAATTTTTCATCAGCTGTTTATCTAGTGGTTTTCTGTATCCCTCTGGCCAGTCACTGTGAGACACCAACCTTTTGCGTTTTGGGCTCAAATGTTGTTGTTCTCCTACTCCAAAATGTCACCCTTCATCTTTTCTTCTCTCTGTCTTTGAGGTTCTCTGACTCTCTTTTTTTTTTTACTAAAAGCTCTTTAGTGTTTTCTTTCCAGATGTCACTTGTGCTATAGTTGATTGTGCCAATATGTGTAAGAACTGGAAAGGAAAACTGACCGCCGTCTTGCTCCAATGTCCAACCTGAGTCAAGTGCAAAGGGTAGAAAAACAGCATACATGGTGAAAAATTAATTCTTTTTTCTAAATTCTATCACTTTGAATAATCTTGTTATAAATAACATAAGTAAAGACTTAAAATATCTTGACAATATCACTTCAAATGGGTCATCTTAGAACACTAATCCTGCCTAAAGTATAAAGGAGTTACACTTCCAGGACTTCAAACTTATTCCTATTCATGTTGATGTTTGGAACCCTGAACGTAGCAGTTTACTCAAGTGGTTTGTAGCAGTCTTTATTCTCTCTGCATTTTACCAATTTACGATAATGTGGTTCTCCTCTGAAATGTGACTTTGTAAAAATAGTGTTGTGAGGTTTCATATTTATTGTCTAAGTGACTTCAGCTCTAATTTGCTCATTTCACCAGTAAACATAGTGGAGGTTTGTTTTAAAATGTCATCCCTTCACTCTGGGATGATAAACTTAAGCTGGGTTCTGTCCATTTCATGCTTCATCAACTGCAATGGAGGTTTTACAGGCCAAATTATGCCTTCAGGTACACTCATGTAACTTCATTGTCTTCCACTTATGTCATCAATGATGCACATGCAACGCAGTTGTTTTCAGTGGGAACTTAATAAACAGTTTGATATACAAGAAGGAATGGAATGCAGCACACTCTTAACTCATAGAGGCAAACAGTAAAAACTCATTTTAGTCACTAAAATCAGCAGAAATTGCTCTGAACACACACACAGAGCAGATCTGATAAGTTCAAAGGTGCTATTTTATAGCGTCTCTTTTCAGAGTAGAGCTGCACGTTAAACATTACGATCAAACTTTTCAAAAAGTAGGCACCTAAGTCTATCTAGGCACCTATATAGCTGGCTTGATTTTCACCTAATGAAATGTGGGTGCTAGACTCCCCTGGAATTAGGTATTTAATTTGAGGCGCCACTTTTGAAAAGCTTGGTCTGTTTACTTAAGCTGTCTGTTTTCAAAACTCTTCTGTCTGGACTATTTAAAGAAAGTATGTGACAATACATTATAATGTATGCATGCCCCCCAAAGTAAATTTTTCCCCTTTTTAGAAGCACAGAGGCAGGCATATTTCAAATAGAACATTAGGCATAATAACTGCTGGCAGTGAAGATGTGTTCTGGTGTAAGAAGCTTTGTCTGCCAGTGTTGCTCTGAGCACTGTACCATAACAAGGAAAACTGGCTATGATAAAAAGGGCAAAATTTTGAAGAAAAGCCCAGACTCAGCATGTCACTTTGTAGAAGAGTTCATTTTTGGAACTACGCCTTATGCAGTCTTGGCTGATAAAACCACTTGATTTATTCAGTAGGCAGCATTCTTTAATGGTGGAACAGACGTAGCCACCAGAGTGCATGGTGGGACAATACACCTAGTAGAAACTAGTGTTCAGTGCAGGTCTGCTCTTTAGGACCTGCAAATGAGATTAAAAAAAAGGTACATTTTTTATTACTAATTTGCTGATTGTCCCTCTATCCTGTTTGGGGAATTTAGCACATATCATTAAGTCTGGGAGGGGGACAAAGATCATTGTTCAAATATGGAGTATACATCTGAGGCCCCAGAATAATAACCAGCAAACGAATATTTATAGTTTTATACCTAAGGGTTTAATATTACACAATTTGCTAGTAATGCCACCCAATCCTTTCCACCCCATAAAACATGATCGCATACTCCTGTTCCCCCTTCCCTGACTTTCAGCTGGTAGCAGTGAGATTTGGGATATGGTATAATCACTTATACCCCTGCTGCTTTGAGCACTGCTTTGGGATTATGGTACAGGGCTCTCTCAGTACCATCAGGTCTGTTTACATGGTTCTGCTTTCCGTGTGATCTTTAATGGCAGAGCTAGGCAGTCAACCCCATACGTCTCTTCCTGCAGCAAGTTGTTTTACATTCACAGATGACTACTTTAGATCTGTGTTCTGAAATGATTTGATTGCAGAGTAAAGGCCACGTCCTTAGAGCGACTGAGAAACCACGGCTTCCATTGATTTCAGTGGCCTTTGAGGGTACAAAGCAACTCTTAGTATTTGGCCCTCAGACTCTGATCCTGCGAGGTGTTAAATGGCTCTTGTGAGATGACTGCAAAGGGAACTGAGCATGTCAAAAGGATGCTCTCACCATCTTACAGAATTGAGCCCCAAGTGACTGAGTGAAAGAGACCATGGATAAATATTTACATAGTGTAATAGCATATTGTGCTGTTGAGGCAGATGCAGTTCACTCTTAGAATTCCCATCTTATACAAAAATGTTACTGATGATATAAAAACACCAATGACATGGGCTGCCATCTGGTTCCAATTACTACATGAAAACACTGAAGCCTACTGATATTTCAGTAGGGTTGTGTGACCAAATGGCTGCTGAATTTGATAATTACATTAGACAGAGATTGAATTCAGAAATGCCTTTATTTAGGAAGGGTGAACAATCAAAAAAGTTGGTGACAAATGTGTTACATGGCACTCTGTAGCTATGTTTTTAAACACAGGCTATGTGGAGGGGAGCAGAGATAAATATATATAATAACAGACTGTGGTTAGTGTTACTAATGTAATGGTTGGAATATATATGTGCCCACAATTTTTAAACATGACACCTATGTATAAGAGGCCCAGTTTTCAAGTGCTCAGCACCTGTTGGTCTCATCTATTTCACTGGGTTTGTGGGTGCTCAGCTCTTCTGAAAGATCAGGCCTTTTTATACGTAGGTGTCTAAATATGGCCTTAGGAGTCTAAATTCAGTGAGCCAGGTTTGAAAGTTTTTACCATAAAACCTGTTCTACAATAATGTCCACTTTGGTTTTGACTTAAATTGACAAAAGGAAGAAAATTTCAAATTGAAACTGCAACTCTATCCTTCACTTATCCGGCTAGGTATGGCAGGGCTTCAGGGGGTTTATAAGCTACATTCTGCAACAGAGACTCAATTGGATGATCAGAGAACAGAATTCTATTTTAGCTTTGAATGTCCTGTGACTTGTGCTGAACAAGAGCAAGTTGTAGCAGCAGGGTAAGTTTTCATTTATTTATTTTTTCTTAGTGGAAATATATCTTTAAAAAAACAAAGACAAAAATTGCTTTCAGGCAGTTTGGTGTTAGTTAGCATCATGATGCTTTGAGGATAGTTTGAAGTGTTTCAAACCTCAGTGGATCTGAAAATACCTCTGCTATGCTATAAGCAACATGTAAAATGGATTAGTGGCTATTTGCTCTCCAACACTCACTTAACAGTTGCCATGCCTGCCTCATGTGGGTGTGACATCACGTTTTGATTTTCCCACTCTGTGACCCATTTCCCTACAGGTCCACAGTCACCACTTACTGATAGAGTATCTTGGTGCATTGAGGTGACACGGCACTATAATTAAGTTGCAAGACCTCCTGTTCCGGGGCAAATAAAGTTGGCCTAAACTAGTCCTGTCTACCCTCTCCAGGCTCTAAAGAGTTCAGGTGGTCCCACTCCAGGGTCTCTTTCTCAGAGGTCAATCACCCTTTTCCCCTCAGTGCAGGGTTTTATACCCACCACTGCAAGTTGGAGCTGTAGGAGGAGCTCAAACCTTCCTCCACCAGGGTCCCTAAACCGGGACTCCCAGTCACTGTCCTTTCACTCAACACCCCTCCTTCACTTTCCCCTGGACAGCTTCCTGCATGGCCTGCTTCTTTTAGGCCCTCATCCAGCCTCTTTAGCAAAGTCTCTAAGGCTCTGCTCCTGGGTTACCATCTTGGCAACTGTGAAGGACCTCTCCCAGGTCCTGCCTCAACTCTCTTGAGCAGAGAGCTCCTCAGCAGTCCCTAGCACCTAGTCCTGGTGAGTCTCTCTCTACACTGAGTGCAGGCTGCCTCTTAGATAGTCATCCCACAACCACCTGGCTCATTCTTGATCATATTATCTCTAACCTCCAGACCCCATGACAGAGGAGAAAACTAGGCTCAGATGGAGTCTGGATCTTAAAGGGCTAGCACATCCTGTGACAGTGACCCACAAGGGATTTTTAAAAAATGAGGCTTTTGCCCTTTATGAAGTATAAAGAAGGCCTGAAACACACTGAGAGGGGTGAGTTTCATGCTTGTTTATCACTTTAGAAACATCAGTAGTATCAGTTCTGGTCTCCCCTGATTTGCTGGAGTATTTTCTGTATTCAGAGGTCTCACATCTTAATTGAAAGGCTGACCATGTTGAAACCTATGAAATACATCGTTTCCCCAAAATGTTCATTAGCCATTGATGTTAAACAGGCATAAACAAAAAGCATGGGGTGTTCAACCGTCTGACTAACGCTGTGCAGCTTTCACTCTCTGGACTCCTGTCATCCCATCACTTCACAACGGCTGCTTCTGCACTGGCAAATATGGGACTCGTCGTTCATCATCAGTATGCGGCTGGGCAGCCTCACCAATGGTAGCACCATTGTAAGCTGCAGGGCACAGACAGTGCTCAGGCAGGTTAAGGATTTGTTACCACCATTTCTCCAACCATACAGGTAAAAAAATATGCCAGATATTTATCTACACTTCAACTTTCATTGCTGTCAAAGCTGGCACCGCACTGGTACATATCAGTGGTGAGCTACAGGCCTCATTTTTGCCATTAAAGAGACAGCTGTAGGTTTTTTTCAGCCACCGTAGAATCTTCCAGAGCAGACAAGATCTTAATTTAGAGCAGTGATCTCCAATCTTTTTATGCCCAAGATCACTTTTTGAATTTAAGGGCAACCCAGGATCTACCCCGTCCCTTCCCTGAGGCCCCGCCCCGCTTACTCCATCCCCCCTCTCTCCATCACTCGCTCTCCCCCACCCTCACTCACTTTCACCGGGCTGGGGCAGGGGGCTGGGGCTGAGGGATTCGCAGTGTGGGAGGGGGCTCTGGGCTGAACCTGGGGCAGGTGGTTGGGGTGCAGGAGGGGGTGAGGGGTGCAAGCTCTGGGAGGGAGTTTGGGTGCAGGAGGGTGCTCTGGGCTTGGGCAGAGTGTTCAGGTGCAGGAGGGGGTGCAGGGTGCGGGCTCTGGGAGAGAGTATGGGTGCAGAAGGGGGCTCTGGGCTTGGGGCAGAGTGTTGGGGTGCAGGAGGGGGTATGGGGTGCTGGCTATAGGAGGGGGGTCAGGGCTGGGGCGGGGGGTTGGGATGCTGGAGAGGGTATGGGGTGCTGGCTCCAGGAGGGGGCTGGGGGTTGAGTGCGGGCTCCCACTGGGGGGGCACTTACCTCAGGCGGCTCCCGATTAGTGGTGCAGCGGGGCTAAGGCAGGCTCCTTGCCTGCCCTGGCCCCACTCAGGCACTTTGGCACCTCCTCCCCATCATGAGCCGGTCCACCCCCCGCACCCTGGCAGCCAGTAGTGCACCACGTGGCCACGCCGCTCCCGGAAAGGGCCAACATGCCCCTGCGGCCCCTGTGGGGGCATGTGGCTCCATGCGCTGCCCCTCTCTGCAGCCACCACTCCCGCAGCTTCCATTGGCCACAGCTCCCCATTCCCAGCCAATGGAAGCTGCGGGGCGGGGGGGGGTGCTTGCAGGCAGGAGCAGCGTGCAGAGACCCCTNGGGGCCCCCCCCCCCCCCCCCCCCCCCCCCCCCCCCCCCGGCGGGGCCACATTGGCTGCTTCCGGGTGTGGCATGGCGCCGTCACAGCTGGAGATCACGATCGACTGGGAGAGTCTCCAGGATCAAGCAGTTGATCACGATCGACAGGTTGGTGACCACTGATTTAGAACAAAAAAAAAAAGCTTTTTTGAAAAAATAAAAATTTCCTGCATTTATAGCATATAAAGAAGCAAAAAGGGCTCATGTAAACCCTCTACTAATAGCAATATTGTAACTTCTGAGTTAATATTTGGATTTTAAAGTAATTCCTATGCCCAGTTTTTGACACAGAAATACTTCTGATGGTAATTTATGGAAGTAATGTGGTTCCTCTGCTCAAGCAGGGAATTAAGCAGTGGGTTGTATACCATTTACATTACGGGCATTTTGCTATTGACTGCAACAGGAGCTGAATCAGGCACTAGATGTCTAATTTTGCTGCTCTTCATTTAGGAGTCCAATCCTGCAGTGTTTTAGTAATTGCAGGAAATGTTTCTGTTGTTTGTGATGTTAGTGAACACAATTGACTCATTAAGAAGATCACTTTTTTATCTTCAAACAAACAAGCAAAGAAAAATGATAGTGAAAAACAAGATTCTCTTAATAAGGGAGTCTGTGATGGAAAATCTGACCTTGGGAGTTGGGTCTACATACTAAGTCACTTCCAAAACTTAGTCCGCCTGCTAAATGCAGACAAGCTTTGCCAGAGCTTTCTTTTGCCATCCTTCTAGAGTACAGTGAGTATAACCAGCGAGTTCCTAGGGCGGTGACCATCTGTAACATTAGCAAACGATCTTTAGGTTTATTTAAATCATGCAATATTTCCTCAGCCACCTTCTTCGTCCTAGTTATTAGCTATTCCCCTTTGGGATTCAACGTCCTTGCCAATCTCCTTACCTTGCAGCTACAATTTCTCTTTCATTCTTCTTCTGTGGCAGAATCTTTGGGATATGGGGTGTGGTTTGAAAATGTCATATCTTTCTGAGTAGCAGGGAACTGCCTGTTTTAGGAGCATGGTAACAAGATGCAAGGTTTCATTGCTGAGTGGCTAGTTGAATCTGACCTAAGTTGGCACTGATTGGAGGAGACAGCAATGTGGCTGGGTTGATAGGACATGGGATGTGGCATTAGGAAACTGGGATTCTGTTCCTGCCTCGGCCATTGATTCACTGGATGACTTTGAGCCAGTCACTCCCCCATAATGATACTTAGCTCTCTGTGATCTCAAAGCACTGTACATACAGATGGTACATGTGTATAAATCTGAACCATTAGAACAAATTGACTCGGCCTTGTGAGATGATTACGTGGTCTCTGGTTCCCTGTGGATGGGTAACTACATCATAGGTGACACAGATTTTCATGCAAATGGGGGCAATTGAGACTGAAATACCTGCTTGTGCTCAAGAAATGGCCCCTCCAGAACAGGGAGGAAGGATTGGCGTCCATTGTGTGGAACTTTGTATGGTACAAACTCTGATAAATGTAAACTCCTGGTTTACCAAAGTTTGCTTATGTCCCCCTGAGCTGTGCTACATTCTTCAGTGCACTCTGGATTTCCTAACCCCAGAGCACAGTAAAGAGTCAGTTTTGCAGGGACTGGCTTTAAAAGGGACACATGCTTTCAGAGCAGTAGTTTCACAGCTGCTGAGTATTCACTGGGGTTAGGTAACATGGGTTATACTTTGGAAGCCAACTGGCCCTTTGATTAGGAGACGCAGGTGATCGAGGACACAATCTTCTCCCCCTCCAATACCCCTGTGAGGGAAACAGAGGGTAACAAAGCTGGACCTCAGTCTGTTAAGAATCCAGATCTCCCCTTTTCCCCATAGGCCCAGCATCCTCCAGTAAAAGTCCCATGTCTCTTTACTTCTGGGAGCTGACCCTTTTGGCCTTTTATCTGCACTGGACATTTGCTGCAAGTTGTGACAAACAAAACATTCGTACCAGTCACTAAAGCTAATCTCCAAGTCCTGTTCCTATTTAATCTGATTCCACCTGCATGGTGCTGTGAGGAAGGTGAAAAAACCCACCAGGCCTCTGCTGATTTGGCCCCAACATTAAACAATTCCCCCTTGACCTACAAAACTGGCAATCTGTCAGACCCGCAGATTCCAGAAAACACAGCTCCTGTATTACAACTACATGGAGGAAGGGTGAGGTAACAACAATGGAGCAAGAGGCTCCAGAAGACTAGGGCAAGGGTTTAAATTGAGGTGGGGTGAGCGAGGAGCCAATCCACTCCCACCTCCCTCGGGCTGACCAATAGGAGGCAGAGAGCTGATGGAGTAGAGGGCCCATCCTTATGTCCCTCTGGCATGCATTCCCTGCACCCTTTCCCTCTAGGGTGACCAGATGTCCCAAATTTATAGGGACAGTCCCGATTTTTGGGTCTTTTTCTTATATAGGCTCCTATTACCCCCCACCCTCTGTCCCGATTTTTCATATTTGTTGTCTGGTCACCCTATTTCCCTCTGAGGCTGTCCACCACCCTGCAGTGCAGTCAAGTTGTTTCTTTAGTTGTGTTTTTGCCTATAAGGTTGTTTAAGGGTTGGTCTGTTTCAAAGATATCTTATCAGAGACCCTGCTCTTTATTTTGGGTGTGTTTTCGATGATTATGAAATCTTCACCCAACTGCAGGCAGATGTCTTTGAGTGCATAGTCATCATGAAGAAGGCGGGAGTCGGTGGGGAGAGACTGCATCTGCTTTGGTAGACTTTGGACTTCTCTCTGAATTATTGGATGTAAAATTAGTTTGAAAAAATTTAGCCAGCTTTGCATGGCACTTTCTGTTTGGTCTGCGGGCCTTGCTAAAGCTAGCATGGGGGCCAGGCTAAATGACAAAGGAGTACTAGTCTCAGTATTCAGAATCTGAAATGTTAGCCCATAAAGTTATAAGCGTAAAATTCACCCCTATTCAGAGGACTAAGACAAGACCCCTGGAACCACAAAATATGGCTCAAGTGGCACTTAAGTGGGACATAGTTTTTGTCTGTTTAAGATCTCCTGACTCCTAGTCCTGTGCCTGAACTACAGGAGAGATGTTAGTCATGTTGCTAAATTCACAGTTGGAAGATACTCAGATACTATGATAATGAGGGTAGTATAAGAACCTGCAGAATAGAATGAGTTTGCCTTGTGCATAAGTCTGAATTTCACCGTAATATCATGTTTGCAATTGTACTTAAACATATGGGACCTGAATTCAGTGGAGTTGCACCTGCCTACACCAGATCTGAATCTGACCCATAAAGACAATGTAAAAGAGTACTATGTTGTTGATAACAGTGTTGTTGTTTTTTAAAGACAGTATTATAACAGAGAGCTTTATAGGTCCATAAAAGAAATCAGCCTACTTTCCTTATAAGAACTGAAATATTCCAAAAATATGAATTCTTCATGATGTGTCAGATTTTGGTCCCTCGATTGTGTCTGAGTTTACGACTGTGTAAAATGACATCAGAATTTAACCCAGTGTTTGTGTGTCTGCTTTCTAAAACATCACTGGGAAACAATGAACATACTATACTTGTGTCTATACGTTACCATCTTTTGATATCAGCTGCAAACACATTTCAAAAAGTTATCTGCTAGCTCTTAGTTAGGGTTGTTTTATTTTAAACCAAGTCACACTTTTAAAATAAAATGTAGGTTTAAAAAATATTTCTGAACAAGGAGGGAGTTTTATGACATTATAGCTCAGATATCCACACACTCAGGATTTGTGTATTTGCTTTACTTAATTGTTTCTGAGCCATTACAGCTATATCCATTCAGACAGAGATAAAGCAGTCTTGGTTTCAGCTGCCGTGTAAAACAGTGCTGTGCTTGTGTTTTGATACAACTTCTAAATTCCAGCATGGTCTACAACCCATTAAATGGTGAGATTTAGTGTCAGACAGAGCAGCTGTGACCTTACACACTTGAGCATTCACTCAGATCACTCCTAGACAACAGAGACTGCTTAAATAATGGGGCTGCATTTTAAAAAGTGTCCCATTACTGGATTTCTACAGTCTCAGGAAGGTTGAACATTAAATAAGAATATTAAGGATGGACGTTGTTTAATAAATAATGAATTAGGGCCCAGTCCTTCAAGACGCTGAATATTTTGAACTCTCATTGCAGTCAGCACTTTGGCACCAATTAGGATTAGCGCCTTATAGAACAGTTTAGTTAATGTCTTGAACTCTTTAGATTTATTTTCCTCCATAATTGTGTCATTGTTAGCATTGTGTATATTGTAGTTACTTGGCTTAAATGTTTACAAAGCATATTGGGGTTCTGATCAGCTTGACCTACCCTTCATCACAATTCTTACTGTGTTTTGTTGTTGTTGTTCAAGACACAAGCTGTCATCCTTTAACAATATTGATGAATAATTAGGAAAAAATGTTGGGTTAAAGCTGTGGCTCCATTTAGCTAGTCATACCCAATCAGAAACAATTGCACTTTTGTTTGTGAAAACAAGGCGAGCAGCTGTTTGGCTTAGAAATGCTGAATACCACTTATGCGCATTACAGGCTCGATTCTGCTCCTGACTGCCTTTAAGGGCTTGGCTACACTTGCAGCTGTACAGCACTGTGAGTTAAACCTGTCTTCGTACAGCTGAGTAGGGAAAGTGCTGCAGTCTGTCCACACTGGAAGCTACCAGCACACTGTCGTGGCCACATCTGCAGCATTTGCAGCGGCATTGGGAGTGGTGCATTATGGGCAGCTATCCCAGGGTTCAAGTGGCTGCAATGTGCTTTTCAAAAGGGGGGCGGGAGGTGGAGTGTGACAGGGAGCGTGGGGGGAGAGAGAGTGGATTTTTGGAGTGCCGACACTGTGTCAGCACCCTGCCTTGTAAGTTCCGACCCCCCTCCGTCCTCCCTCCCCTCTCACTCACTTAAAGCAAACAGCAGCTGTTTGTTTTTTTCTCACAGACCAGATAAGCAGCCGCTCACTGAAACGGACCCACCCTCCCCCGCGCGCGCCGCCTCTCTCTTCAAGCAAACATTAGCTGTGGGCATTCCAAAGGGAGCCCTCCTGCCTGCCTCTACTCATTCACAGCAAACAGTAGCTGTGTTTGTTTTTTGGATAAGCAGCTCCCGCAGCCTCCGGAGTTCACAACAAAACAAGGGAAGGAACAAGAGAGGAAGCTTCACTTAAAAGGATTATGGGGAGTTTCCGGAGGTCAATCACTGTGTAATAAGGTTACTCCCCGTTTACACTGGAGCACCAGCGTCTCAGCCACTCCGCAACAGCTGTTAATCCTCTCGGGGAGGTGGAGTACCTGCAGCGCTGTAGCCACGGAGATACAGCGCTGTAAGTGCCTTGCCAGTGTGGACGGGGAGTGAGTTACAGCGCTGTGGGCAGCTTTATTGCGCTGTAACTCTCAAGTGTAGCCAAGGTCTAAATCCCATCAATTTTGGAGACTTCTCTACACTTCAAAGGAGGGGCCCCTGAGGAATCAACCCCTATGTGCAGAATTAGAGTTTGAGCGAGGCACTGAGTCCCCTCTACTCCCAGAGAGTTTAGTGGAAGTCCAGGGCACTCAGCACCTTGTAATGTCAGATTCTTTTTATCCACTCGGCAACCTGCAGTGTCAAATTTAGTCCCCATTGATTTTTTTAAATAAATGATCGTAGTGTTATTAACCCCAGGTTCACTATGCATAGTTTTGCTTTTAGTAACTAGTTTATATGTAGACATACAGGGGAAAAGCACAAAAATGCCAAAGCAAACATAAAAAGGAGGCATTCCCAACCTAAAGCATGTTCTTCTTCTGTTATTGATGCAGTACTTCACCCAGACTTTCATTTCTCTTTTCATTTAACACATTTATAGAGTGTCTATCATAGGCCTCAAAGTGTGATATACAATAAATATAATAGTCCTTAAAGCCAAGTATACAATTAGTGAGTTGTTGAGGAAGCTTTCCCAATGCACCTGAATCTAGATCTACTTTACCTCCTGGTGTTTCATGTTGGGACTTTTGCTGACCATGCTGTTTCAATCGTTCTAAGTTATAAAGTGGGTTTTCATCTGTACACTGATTCCACATTAGTCTTCCAAGGCAGTAATGCCCTGTCTTCCCTTATTCCACATATCTGTTTTTGGAAGACTCCCATTCTAGACTCTTACACTCCGATTCTCCAAGTACTCACACATGCTTAACTTTATGCATGTGAGTAACCCTGTTGACTTCTGTGGGATTACTTATATGTATAACATTAAACATGTGCAAAAGTATTGTAGGCTCCCGGGCTTAGTGAATATTACTACTTTCTAACAATGTGCTTTGAGGATTGACGCTGGTTGTCCTCTTCTTGGTGTGCAACTTTCTAAATTGCACTCCTGTTACAAAACACTTGACAAACACCAACAAATTAATTGGCACAACAACCCCTATTGGGTAGGTCAGTCCCTTTTATAGATGGTAAGAATTGGACACACAGGAGCTCAGTGACTTGCACAGGGTCACAGAAGCTGTCCATTGCAGAGTGGAGAACAGAATTCAGATCACCTAACCCCAGGCCTTTCTTTGTTCTATTTGTCTATTTTGCCCATTCTAATTATTTGATTTAAGTGACTTTATTCATGGGATTTACAAAAGTGTTGGCTTAACTCCACTCCAGTGAAATCAATGGTCAAATTCCCATTGCCTCCACTTGGAGCCTAGGTAAGCCAATGCTCAGTGCTGTTGAATGTGCGACCTTATTTTAGTTACTTTATTATGTAGCTACTTCAGTTACTAATTTTGTCCCTCAGTCATAGAGGCCTCTGGGTTTGGAGCACCATAAAAATTAAATTGTTAGCTTTTAAAATGCAATCACTTGCTTTATTCTAAACAATCCTGTGGAAAAATGTCAACTTTCAGATTTAAATAGCCTGATCCCACAGTCCTTATTACAAAAACTAAAAAAACTCCCGTTATTCCAAACTCCAGTGAGAATTTTGCCTGAGTAAAGACTGAAGAATAGGGTGCATAGGAATTGTAATGTGGACACATCTGTTATTCCATAAATGAAGTTATTTTTCTTTACTGGAAATTGCCCTGCATTTTCTAATAAGCATTTTCTGGGAACACTGTTATGACATTAAGCAAGCTTAAAGCTTCGATAGAGAATGAAAGAGAACTGCAGTTCTCTGGAGAGCTAATCCTGTGTTTTATGCAAGAACTGGATCCTTGCCTACTCCCACACCACCTACTCTACAGCCAATTACACATTTGCTAGGGATATTTACAGAGCTGAACACACAGCTGCAGTTGATTCTGTTTTATTGCAGTAAACTCAGATATGTTGAAAAGGATGTTGCTCATATTTAAACCTTTGGATCATGTACAGTAGTAGTCAAAATGTGATGTTCCAGCCCTCATTGTACTAATACAACAGGGATTTCACGAAGCATGTTTGAGGGATCCAAAATGCTAAGTTGCCAGGTGGCTTTTAGGACCTCTGATTTTATCTCCTTCCCTCTTCCAATACGACAATGTAAAGATTAAGAGGGTGGAAGCAGGCCACCCCAGAACTGTTTGTGTTTCCCTTTATTTGGAGGGGCAAACGTACATCTTTCCTTGGATCTTCTCTGACAGTATCTCAATTCAGAGTACTTGTGAATACGGTTATTTGTTCAACATAGGATGAATTATTTCAGGAACTTTGTTATGAGTTGGACAACTGAAGGTATGAACATTTTCACTTACAAGATCATAAATTAGATTCTGTACATTATGCTTCTTACAAGGCAAAATAATAAACAAACAAACAAAAAGGGTGTCCTTTACTGCTCCTCTATGACATTTAATGATTACCTTAAATTGGATGGGGAGTATTATTAAAAAATCTTTTAAAAAATTTTGGATTAAAACTTGATTTCCATCCTTTTCTTGGAGGACACTGACAAGTTCTTTGGAGGGTCTGGATCTCACAACAGGAAGCTGGAATGAGCTGAGGTTCTCTCTGGCCTCAAATAAGCAGCAAGCGGATACCAAGTTTTACAGTAGAACCTCAGAGTTACAAACACCAGAGTTACGAACTGACCAGTCAACCACACACCTCACTTGGAACCGGAAGTACACAATCAGGCAGCAGCAGAGATAGACAAACAAACAAAAAAGCAAATACAGCACAGTACTGTGTTAAAGATAAACTACTAAAAAAAAAATAAAAGAAAAGTTAAGTCAATGTTCAATTGTCAACTTTTGAAGGAACAAAAGAACAACCATAACGTTTTGTTCAGAGTTGTGAACAACCTTCATTCCGGAGGTGTTCGTAACTCTGAGGTTCTACTGTACAAATGTTTCTTTAATTTTTTACCAGCTGAACATCCCCTTCCTCTCAGTTGAAAGCTGAGAGAACTGCAGTTCAGGTTTCATCCTCATGTGATGTCACCATCCAAGTCTTCCAAATATCTTGCCTAAATCCTGCAGCAAAAAGTGAGAAGTCAGGACCTGATATTTTTACATAAAAGTAAACAAAAAAAGTATAGCACTGTTAGGGACAATACAAGGTGACAACTTTATTCATGTGCTTTGCAGTTCATCTTCAAGATTTTAACACCTACAAATAACAAGCTGTGCTCTTGCTTAAAGTGTCTAGAATCTGGGTATAGCCTGGGGATAAAATCCTTGCCCTATTCAAGACAATAGGAGTTTTGCTACTGACATCAATTGAGCCAGAATTTCACCCCTGGTATTTTCATCTTTTTAAAGTGGTGACATATGACAGCAGAATAAGGCCTAATTCTGAACTGGTTAGTGGTTTTTTTCACTTTGCTAACATGTAAATCTGAAAAGGTTTGACACCCATCACTGCCACATCTACTTTATTTTTTAAATGATATGTGCAGTTGTGGTACCAACCCATCCACAGCAAGATTCTAGTTCATGAATTAAACATAAGCTATTACTATATATTATTTGTATTATCATAGTGCCTACAAGTCCAGCATTGGACCAGGAGTCCTAGGGTTGCCAACCCTCCAGGATTGTCCTGTAGTCTCCAGGAATTAAAGGATTACTCTTTAATTAAAGATTATGTCATGTGATGAAACCTCCAGGAATACGCCCACCCAAAATTGGCAACCCTAACCAGGACCCCATTGTGCTAGGTGCTGTAGAAACCCAGAACAAAAAGGAAGTCTCTGTCCCAAAGAACTTACAAAAGCATAGTTCCATTTTCTCCTTCAGCAGAAACAAGTTCAGATGGCTTGGGTGGTTTCAAGGGATACTTCCGTCTCTAGCGTTGGGTGCTAACACTATTTGGAAGGATTTTGGAGAACTGTAAATACCTGGACTCTATCCAGCACTATATCCAGCTATTTTCAGAAATTATCAATTGATGGAAGTATCCCCTGAAACCCAATAATCCATTTGAACTTGGTTTTGCTCTGGAAGAAAACTGAATCATACTTGTGGCAACTTCATGAACTAGAAATTTGCTGTTAATTGGGTGGTACCACAACTGCACAGATAATGAGTATGGGTGAAATCCTGGCACTGTTGAAGTCAGTAATGACTTCACAGTACAGGATTCACACTGTATCATTGCATAAAAAAGGGAAGAAGGAGAATCTGGGGAACTACAGACCAGTCAGCCTCACCTCATTCCCTGGAAAAATCATGGAGCAGGTCCTCAAGGAATCCATTTTGAAGCACTTGGAGGAGGAAGGTAATCAGGAACAGTCAACATGGATTCACCAAGAGCAAGTCATGCCTGACCAACCTGATTGCTTTCTATGATGAGATAACTGGCTCTGTGGATATGGGGAAAGCAAAGCTTTTGATACGGTCTCCCACAGTATTCTTTCCAGCAAGTTAAAAAGGTATGGATTGGATGAATGGACTAGAAGGTGGATAGAAAGCTGTCTAGATAGTCAGGCTCAGCGGGTAGTGATCAATGGCTCAATGTCTAGTTGACAGCCACTATCAAGCGGAGTGCCCCAGGGGTCGGTCCTGGGGCTGGTTTTGTTCAGCAAGTTCACGGATGACACTAAGCTGGGGGGAGAGGTATATACACTGGAGGATAGGGATAGGGTCCAGAGTGACCTAGACAAATTGGAGGATTGGGCCAAAAGAAATCTGATGAGGTTCAACAAGGACAAGTGCAGAGTCCTGCACTTAGGAAGGAAGAATCCCATGCACTGCTACAGGCTAGGGACTGAGTGGCTAAGCAGCAGTTCTGCAGAAAAGGACCTGGGGATTACAATGGACGAGAAGCTGGATATGAGTCAACAGTGTGCCCTTGTTGCCAAGAAGGCTAACGGTATTTGATATTGGGCTGCATTAGTAGGAGTATTGCCAGCAGATCGAGGGAAGTGATTATTCCGTTCTATTCGGCACTGGCAAGGCCACTTCTGGAATATTGCATCCAGTTTTCAGCCCCCTACTACACAAAGGATATGGACAAATTGGAGTGAGTCCAGCGGAGAGCAACGAAAATGATTAGGGGGCTGGGGCACATGACTTACGAGGAGAGGCTGAGGGAACTGGGCTTGTTTAGTCTGCAGAAGAGAAAAGTGAGGCGGGATTTGATAGCAACCTTCAACTATCTGAAGGGGGCTTCCAAAGAGGATGGAGCTCGGCTGTTCTCAGTGGTGGCAGATGACAGAACGCAAGGAGCAATGGTCTCAAGTTGCATTGGGGGAGGTCTAGGTTGGATATTAGGAAAAACTATTTCACTAGGAGGGTGGTGAAGCACTGGAATGGGTTACCTAGGGAGGTTGTGGAATCTCCATCCTTAGAGGTTTTTAAGGCCCGGCTTGACAAAGCCCTGGCTGGGATGATTTAGTTGGGGTTGGTCCTGCTTTGAGCAGGGGGTTGGACTAGATGACCTCCTGAGGTCTCTTTCAACCCTAATCTTCTATGATAAATATATTTTTTAAAATAAAAAGTGATCTGCTATTTTGTATCTGTTAAAACTGCACTTTTGGTACGGTATGGAGTATTGCATCCAGGTTTCATCCCTGCTTTAACGATCTTTACTTCAGTGACCTCACTAATATTTGCATTCAGGCATCTATAAAATTAAGTGCTTCTTTGGGACTGTTCCAGTGAAATTTTGTAATATTCACTTATGTCAAGTGTTGCTGCAGGAATTCCTAGTATTTTATTATCTTTCAAGGCTTTCTCTCAAACTTAAAACATTGTGCATACTAAAATCAAAGAAACACTGTTACGAACAGTTTTGTAAAGGGAAGGAAGGCTAATGTTAATTGTAAAATCAATACAAGAATGTTATTTTAAGAACTAAATATTTATTCGTAAATGGTATTCATATAATATTAGTGAATACTCAGATTATCAGTAGGCAGATGGCCAGTAAGAATGACTATTATTTATTTAATAGTTTTTAAAAGTTCTGGGTGAAATCCTACCCCCCAAGCAGTCTCCGATCCAAACTAAAATTTCAGCCTTTCCTTCTGAGATCTCCGTGTGGATGTCTAGCCATCAGTTCAAGCTAAACTCATGGCTAAAACAGAGCTCTTAGTCTTCCCCCCCAAGCCCTCCCCACTACCTCCCTTGCTGCCCCTCACACTTAGGAGGAACTCCCCATAAAAACCTTCCAAGCTACCTCATTAACCTTCTTCAGAACCTTCCTTAAAACTCTCCTTTGCCATCATGCCTACAAAGCACTTGATAATGGTTAGGTTTGCTGAGACCACTGCCTGTCATGCTGACCAATGTTGTCTCACTGTTTCCTTGTGCTCTTCCATCTATCTGTCTGTATCCCTCTGGTGTCTCTTGCGTTATACGTGTAACCTCTCTGGGGCAGGGTCTTTTTGTTCTATGTACAGTGCCTAGCACAATGGGGGCCTGTTATATAACTAGCATCCCAGGTGCTGTGATAATACTGTAATTAATAGTAACAATCGAACTCAATGGCAAAACTCCCATTGACTACAATGAGGTCAGGATTTCACAGTAAAATTTTTGGCTCAGCCTGCTCATTGTGCACACAGCTATTCTGTGGAACCATGTGTTCCTGTCACTGTTACTCTCATCTCATCCTCGCCTGCACTGTTTCCTCTTTACGCTTTATACTAGGGTTGCCAACCCTCCAGGATTGGCCTAGAGTCTCCAGGAATATTAGGGCTGTTGATTAATCACAGTTAACTCACGCGATTAACTCAAAAAAATTAATCGCAATTAAAATGTTTTATCGTGATTAATCGCACTATTAAACAATAGAATACCAATTGAAATTTATTAAATATTTTGGATGTTTTTCTACATTTTCAAATACCGGTATATCGATTTCAATTACAACACAGAATACGAAGTGTATAGTGCTCATTTTATATTATTTTTTATTACAAATATTTGCACGGTAAAAATGATAAACAAAAGAAATAGTATTTTTCAATTCACCTCATACAAGTACTGTAGTGCAATCTCTTTATCATGAAAGTGCAACTTAAATATATAGTTTTTTTTGTTACATGACTGCACTCAAAAACAAAACAACGTAAAACTTTAGAGCCTACAAGTCCAATCAGTCCTACTTCTTGTTCAGCCAATCCCTAAGACAAACAAGTTTGTTTACATTTATGGGAGATAATGCTGCCCACTTCTTAATTACAATGTCACTGGAAGTGAGAACAGGCTTTCGCATGGCACTGTTGTAGCCGGCGCTGCAAGGTATTTATATGCCAGATATTCTAAACGTTTGTATGCCTCTTCATGCTTCGGCCATCGTTCAAGAGGACATGCTTCCATGCTGATGATGCTCATTAAAAAATAATGTGTTAATTATATTTGTGACTGAATTGCTTGGGGGAGAATTGTATGTCTCCTGCTCTGTTTTACCCGCATTCTGCCATATATTTCATGTTATAGCAGTCTCGGATGATGACCCAGCACATGTTGTTCGTTTTAAGAACACTTTCACTACAAATTTGACAAAATGCAAAGAAGGTACCAATGTGAGATTTCTACAGCATTCGGCCCAAGATTTAAGAATCTGAAGTGCCTTCCAAAATCTGAGAGGGATGAGGTGTGGAGCATGCTTTCAGAAGTCTTAAAAGAGCAACACTCCAATGAGGAAACCACAGAACCCAAACCACTAAAAAAGAAAATCAACCTTCTGCTGGTGGCATCTGACTCAGATGATGAAAATGAACATGCGTCGGTCCACACTGCTTTGGATCAGTATTGAGCAGAACCCGTCATCAGCATGGACGCATGTCCTCTGGAATGGTGGTTGAAGCATCAAGGGACATAGGAATCTTTAGCACATCAGGCATGTAAATATCTTCTAACACCGGTTACAACAGTGCCATGAGAATGCCTCTTCTCACTTTCAGGTGACATTGTAAACAAGAAGCAGGCAGCATTATCTTCTGCATATGTAAACAAACTAGTTTATCTGAGCGATTGTCTGAACAAGAAGTAGGACTGATTGGACTTTTGTAGGCTCTAAAGTTTTACATTGTTTTATTTTTAAATGCAGGTTTTTTTGGTACATAATTCTAGATTTGTAAGTTCAACTTTCACGATAAAGAGATTGCACTACAGTACTTGTATGAGGTGAATTGAAAAATAATATTTCTTTTGTTTTTTACAGTGCAAATATTCGTAATAAAAATAAATATAAAGTGAGCACTCTACACTTTGTATTCTGTTTTAATTGAAATCAATATATTTGAAAATGTAGAAAACATCCAAAATATTTAAATAAATAGTATTCTATTATTGTTTAACAGCGCGATTAATCATGAATAATGTTATTAATCGTGTGATTAATCGTGATTAATTTTTTTAATTGCTTGACAGCCCTAAAGATTATGTCATGTGATTAAATTTCTAGGAATACGTCCAACCAAAATGGGCAACCCTATGTTACACCCACCTATCACCATGGGCGGCAGGTTTTTATAATTTTTGGTGGTGCCCAAGTGGATCCGTCCCATCCATAGGACGGACCGGGGCAACTGTCCCAGGCCCTGTGCTTTGGGGGGCCACGCGCTTCAGGGGGATGTGGGGTCCAGGGTGGCCTGGAGGCTTAGCGGGGTGCCTGGCGCCGACAGCAGCGAGCAACCCTGCTCCGCCCCGCCTCTTCCCATCCCGCCCCCACTCCACTTCTTCCCCGAAGCCCCTGCTCCTGAGCAGTGCCGGGAGCCGGCGAGGTGGAGCGGAGTGGGCTGGGGCCAGGTCACTCGCTGCTGTCAGCGCCAGGCCCCCCGCTAACTCCCCAGGCCGCCCTGGACCCTGTGACCCCCTGAAGCACAAGGTAGGGGTAGGCACCACTTAACAAAATGACCGGACTTAGTGACGGACAATGGGGGCAGGTGGGTATTATGTCATTCAATCATTCAACCCATAAAATAGCACACATTTTGCCATACTGAAAAAAACCACCAATAACCTAGCTAATAACAACAATAATAATAATAATAATAATAAATTCAACTCATATAATTAATGAAAAATGTGTATATACTGTATATGAGATTATATGAGAAATGAAAATGAGCTTGCTTTGGGATTTTACAAGGCACTTATATCATTTAAACACATTTGGTACCTTGTTTAATGATAACACTTCTTGCAAATCACATAAATAGGGAACCCATGGTCCCCTTCCCTCACTCCATTGCAAAGGCACAGAGGTTATTGCTGGCTGCCCTAGGGCTGCAGAAAATCCTATGAGCAAAACATATGGAAAGAAGAGGATAAACTTATACAGAGGGCTGAAGGGGACTCCCAGAGTGCATTAACTAACACTTAATAAATACATCAAAATTAAATACATTACAGAGATAAGAACCTGTAATGACAGACTTTACTTCATGAGAAGCTCCAGAGAAAGAAGACCCAGAGGGAGTAACGGTAGGGGGAATCCTAGGGAGACCAAAGGGGCTGGCAGAGGGAGCAGACAGAGAACAAGGGTAGAGGCAGAATCACTGCAGGGTTGACCCAGTCTTCTGCCTCTCCCCCGTGGGTGGAGACACTGATCACTATCACTATAGGAGGGAACAATAGAATGGAATGCCCAGAAGAATGAATGACTTGACAATTTCCTGAAGGGACCCTTACCCTTGCAGAGCTTTTCTGGCTCTGACATTTACATTTCTACACAGGGTGGTTTGGCCCACAAATAAAAATCTGCACATCTTCCGTGTGTTTTTGGACCAATGGAAAAAAACAGGTACAATTCAAGTGACTTTTAAAATTGCCTATGAAACCGAGTTAACAAAATAAATGAGCTTATGAACAACCAGAAAATATACTTCTCAAGTGAAAAAACTATAAATGGACTTGTTGGCAAAGAAATTATAAGTTTTCTTACAGGAAAAGCCACAAACTGTGTGGAAAGGAAGAGTAGACTGAATGACTTGCCTCAGTGAAATTAAATACCCAGAGAATTGCTGGGCCTGTGATGATGATGACCGGGGCTTGCTCACCTGTGGCTCCCCCTCCCCGTGCTGTGGAGGCACAGCCAGGCAGGTCTGCATCTGCAAGCAGGCACCCTGCCTCAGGTGCAGCTCCCATTGGCCATGCTGGCCAATAGACTGGGAGCCTCCAGGCCAGTGGAATGGGCTGGGCTGGGGCGGGAGGGGGACAGAAGGCAAAGGGGGAGATTGTAGGGAGCTCTGGAGCAGGTGAGGCAGTGGGGGAGGGGAGTTGTTTGGCACAAAGGGGTGGCTCTCTGGAGAGGGCTGACAGGGGCACAGGGGCCGTTGGAGGTCTCTCGGGGGGGCAGAGGGTTGTGTGGGTCTCTGTGGGGCGGGGGGGGGGAAGTGATGGACGGAGTCAGATGCAGCCCGGGTCTACTCTGCGGAGGAGATGTTGTTATAGCCCCCTCAGGAAGCCCCCTCTGTCCTGTGTATTTTATGCCAGCCCTGGGGTGCGCATCGCTGCTCCTTTCCCCCGCCCACGGCTCCATCTGTCTGACCTCACAATCCCCCGGCTGTGTCTATGTGTCTGTCTGACAGGGACAGACTCCTGCTGCTCACTCTCTGCCTGGGACTGAGAACCGCTACCTGTGGCTCCCTCCCCCTCCCTGCTGTGGAGGCGTGGCCAGGCAGCTCTGGCACCGCCCCCGTAGCTCCCATTGGCCGGGGTTCCCATTGACCTGGGTACAAGTATGGGGTGTTACAGGGACAAACTGCAGAGCTTTGCAGTGTCCTGCTAATTCGAAGTTACCAGCTTAGATTTGCTTTGCTGATGTAAGAATCTCCATGAAAAATTTTAAAGCATTAAAATATTTTCTATTCAATTGCAAAGTCATTATCATAATACAAATAACATATGTATTTAAATAGTGCCAAGAGAACTCAATTGGAACTGAGGCATCACTGTGCTAACTAGTATTCAAATACACAGTAAGAGGCCGGGGTTCCCGGCCAATGGGCTGTGAGCCGGGTCAGCGCTGGGGGCTCTCCGCAGCACGCAGCGACTCCGGGAGCTGCTTGTGGGGAGGCGGGGGAGCTGCCCCCAAGGTGAGAGTGCCCCACGTTGCCGACCAATGGCGCAGGGGCCCCCAAAGCATGGGGCCCGGGGCCCAGGGCCCAAACATTGGTGGAGCTGGGCCCACCTTCAGGAATATTGGTGGCCCATATAACTCATATAACCACGGGCCTATGCCTAGCACAGGGGTCGGCAACCTTTCAGAAGTGGTGTGCCGAGTCTTCATTTATTCACTCTAATTTAAGGTTTCGCATGCCAGTAATACATTTTAACCTTTTTAGAAGGTCTCTTTCTATAAGTCTGTAATATAGAACTAAACTATTGTTGTATGCAAAGTAAATAAGGTTTTTAAAATGTTTAAGAAGCTTCATTTAAGATTAAATTAAAATGCAGAGCCCCCTGGACCGGTGGCCAGGAGCGGGCAGTGTGAGTGCCACTGAAAATCAGCTTGTGTGCCGCCTTCGGCACGCGTGCCGCAGGTTGCCTACCCCTGGCCTAGCACATCTTGTCTTAGGCCCCAATCCTGTAACCTACAACACACATGCAGACCCCTGAGCTTGCATGGAGTACCATTGAAGTCCACAGGACTTCATGCTGGCACAGGTGTCTGCCAACATAGATCCAGTTGCAGGATCAGGGCCATAGGGTTATAAAATCTTTGGGACGGGGACTATCTCTTACTGTGTATTTGAATACTAGTTAGCACAGTGATGCCTCAGTTCCAATTGAGTTCTCTTGGCACTATTTAGATACGTATGTTATTTGTATTATGATAATGACTTTGCAATTGAATAGAAAATATTTTAATGCTTTAAAATGTTTCATGGAGATTCTTACATCAGCAAAGCAAATCTAAGCTGGTAACTTCGAATTAGCAGGACACTGCAAAGCTCTGCAGTTTGTCCCTGTAACACCCCATACTTGTAAACTTAAAGAAATTTTAAATGAAGCAAGAGAGAGCATTTTCACCATTCTGTTATTTAATTTTTCACTATTCTGTTACAGTAACTTACACTTTACTGCTTAGATATTATAATATCTCCACTGGTTATGCATGCATGCTAGCAAAATGGTGGCTCTTTGTTCTATATATCCAGTCATTCCTTGAAGTTCCAGGAAGCGTGACACTGAAATCTCATCTCAGGTTCCCTAAAGATCTATATGAGGGAAATGATCAATAAAAGGCCATCTAAGGAAGTTTAACTTCAGTTTATTATCCGTCATATTAATCTATGGAAACTGAGAGAATTTTGCATGTTTATGGTACAGTCATCTAACAGCTGTAGTTGCAAGCTGAAGATATGTGAGGATTATTATTATTTTTTGTAATATTAAATCATAGTTAGTTTGTAACCCAGGCTCCCTAAAACAACTCATAAAATAAGTAGGAAGGTCCTGTCTCTTTCATTTTGTAACTCCCGTCAAGACAGCAATACAGTATATTAGCTATTTGTGTGCAGGATTAACAGTAAGTAAAACAAATGAGACCATACCACGTTTCATGAGTACATAAGAACGGCCATACTGGGTCAGACCAAAGGTCTATCTAGTCCGATATCCTGTCTTCTGACAGTGGCCAATACAAGGTGCCCAGAGGGAATGAACAGAACAGGTAAATCATCAAGTGATCCATCCCCTGTGGCTCATTCCCAGCTTCTGGCAAACAGAGGCTAGGGCAGGGGTCGGCAACCTATGGCACGCGTGCCAAAGACGGCACGCAAGCCGATTTTTAATGGCACGCTGTTGCCTGCCGGGGTCCCACTCAGCCCGCTGCTGAACCCCGGCAGCGGGCTGAGCTGGACCCCGGCAGGCAGCAGCGTGCCATTAAAAATCCTGCCCGACCCAGCCCGCTCTTCTCCGCCCCCCGCCTACCGCTCTCTCTGGCAGGTGCAGGGGGCAGAAGCGTGCTTGCTCCTGCCGGCTGCTGCTGTACAGCAGGCTCCGCCGGCAGCCAAGCTTCCCCCTCCCCCGCCTCTTCCCCCAGCGTGCTGCATGGAGCCCCACCTCCTCCCCCTCCCCCGCCTCTTCCCCCAGCGTGGAGCCCCGCCTCCTCTCCCTCCCTACCGCCGATGCCCTTGCGAGGGAGGGGAGAAGAGCAGCCCCAGCGCCCTCGCTGCTCAGACCGGTAAGGAGGCGGGGAAGGGGGGGAGGAGCGGGGCATATCCCTCCAGCCCCCTGCCATGAGCCACTCAGGGCAGGGGGCTGGGAGCACCCCCCTGATCCCAGCCCACCCGCCCCCAGCCCTCTGCCCTGACCCCTGCACCCCCCCTTGCACCCCAGCCCCCTGCATCCACCCCCACGACCCCATCCCATATTCTTGCACCCTCCACACATACCCAGCCCCCCCACACCCCATGCCCTGACTCCTGCACCCCCTCACACACTCCCAGCCCTCTGCCCTGACCCTTGCACCCCAGCCCCCTGCATCGCCCCCCAACGACCCCATCCCTGATTCCTGCACCCTCCAGACATACCTAGCCCCCTCACACCCCATGCCCTGACTCCTGCTCCCCCTCACACGCCCCCAGCCCTCTGCCCTGACCCCTGCACCCCCTTGCACCCCAGCCCTCTGCATCCCCCCACGACTCCATCCCTGATTCCTGCACCCTCCACACATACCCAGCCCCCTCACACCCCATGCCCTGACTCCTGCACCCCCTCACATGCCCCCAGTCCTCTGCCCTGACCCCTGCACCCCCCTTGTACCCCAGCTCCCTGCATCCCCTCCATGACCCCATCCCTGACTCCTGCACCCTCCACACATACCCAGCACCCCCACAACCCATGCCCTGACTCCTGCACTTCCCACACATACCCAGCCCCCCCACACCCCATGCCCTGACTCTTGCACCCCCCACATCCCCACCCTGAGCACCAGGTTGGCAGCGGGCTGAGCGGTGGCAGTGGCTGGGACCCCAGCTGGCAAGGGGCCGGCAGCCAGAACCCCAGACTGGCAGCGGGCTGAGCGGGGCCAGCAGCCGGGACCCTGGCTGGCAGGAGCCAGCGGACGGAACCCCAGACCGGCAGCGGGCTGAGCCGCTCAGCCCGCTGCTGGTCTGGGGTGCCGGTCCCGCTCAGCCTGCTGCCGGTCTGGGGTCCCAGCCCTGCTCAGCCCGCTGCCAGCCTGGGGTTCTGGCTGCCGGCCCTTTGCTAGCTGGGGTCCCAGTCGCCGGCCCCGCTCAGCCCACTGCCAGCCTGGGGTTCTGGCTGCCGGCCCCTTGCCAGCCGGGGTTCCGGCTGCAGGCCCCGCTCAGCCCGCTGCCGGCCTAGGTGAACGGAACCCCAGGCTGGCAGCGGACTGAGCAGGCCAGCGGCTTAAGATCAGCATTTTAATTTAATTTTAAATGAAGCTTCTTAAACATTTTGAAAACCTTGTTTACTTTACATACAACAGTAGTTTAGTTATATTATATATAGACTTATAGAGATAGACTTTCTAAAAACCGTTAAAATGTATTACCGGCACGCGAAACCTTAAATTAAAGTGAATAAATGAAGACTTGGCACACCACTTCTGAAAGGTTGCCGACCCCTGGGCTAGGGACACCATCCCTGCCCATCTTGGCTAATAGCCACTGATGGATCTATCCTCCATTAATTTATCTAGTTCTTTTTTGAATCCTGTTATGGCCTTCGCAACATCCTCTGGCAAAAAGTTCCAGAGGTTGACTGTGCGCTTTGTGAAGAAATACTTCCTTTTGTTTGTTTTAAACCTGCTGTATATTAATTTTGTTTGGTGACCCCTAGTTCTTGTGTTATGAGAAGGACTACATTCCTTATTTACTTTCTCCATTTGATGCTTATTTACTTTTTCCATTTGATGTTTCATTTCCATTTGATGCATGTTAGCATTTTAAGACTACATTGCACAGGAAATATTTTAAAATGAATAAACCTTACCGATAAGTTGTACTTTAGAACATACAGCAGTAAAACAAATGTCAGTCATACAGCCTCCAAAGATTGCATTAAGCCAAAAGAGACCATGTTATTTCTGTAACTGTTTTAAATCAATAGGAATATTATACCGAAGCCAGAACCATAATCCAGTAAAACTTGATACAATCTTGTGGGGGGTTGAGAGAGAGATCACTTTTTCATCTTTAGACAAAGTCAAAATCTGTATTGTAAATATTTTAAATTATAGTTAAGAAATAGCTTTGGGTGGGCTGATGCATTACCCATTTCAGCCAAGTTTCTTAAACTGATAAGGGCTTGTCTACATGAACATTTAGTTTGTGGCAAGCTGGGGTATGAATCTACCTCAACTAGCTTACCATGCACTAACTGTCCTGGGAACTCTGTTGACCGACACTAGCAGTTAGTTAGCGCACTTTGATCTACCCTGATTTGAAATGGGACTAGATTAAAGCACACGAACAAACTGTTAGTGCATGTCATCAGGGTCCGCAGGGACAGTCAGTACTCGGCAGGCTAGTGCAGAGTAGATTGCCATAAACTAAACGTTTGTGTAGACCACTTTAACTATGTGGTTCTGTGCTGTACTATGCTGGTATAGTTAAAGTAGCACAACTCCCCAATATGGATGCAGCTATACCAGTATAAATGTGCTTATACCAGTTAGAGCTTATTCCCATATGGGAAAGGAAATAAACTATACTGGCATAAGGCACCTTTATACTGGTATAACTGCATGCACCTTAGCAGTTGTACTGTTACTATTTTGGTTAAAATCACATCCCTAACTGCCATAGTTATACTTGTGCAAGATCTTTATGTCCACCAGGCCTAATATGGCAAGTGAGAAATCTAGGAAGCAAGGTGCTAGCCCGTTCGTTAAGCCCCTTGTCAGCACCTGTCATGCAATATTTCAGCCAACCTTTCAGAAATTGAACAACAATATTTTTTAGAAACTGGATGACAGCAGAATAATAGCTCCCTTGTTGCAAAACGGTTCAGTTCCCCCCAGGAGCTTTTCCCCTTTGTTTCTTTAATAAAAAAATGAAGGCAGTGGTCTTGTCCATGCTGTGACTTCTTGACAAAGCACATACCCTCTAGGCATTTTATCATCAAAATTCTAATAGAATCATCATCCCACTTTGCTGACTGTCCAGGCTACCAGCAAGGCTGAATCCCAGGAGTCCCCACCCTGGAATGCACTGAAGAGATTGGGGGAGGGTGAGATAGGGAGAGAGACCTAGCTGGCCGTTAGAGACATCTGCTGCTGTTCCTGTAACGGCACACAGGGTCTGAGGAGTGAAGATGAAATCACAGGGGCCATACTGTTCATCAGATTTGAGAGCTTTTTAACAAATGGCCTTGACTCATCCATAATTTTTCTTAAACCTGACATGACAAAACAACCACCCCAATAATACTTTGGTTTTTTATAGAACCTTTCAGTGAATAATATAAAAATACTGTACAAACATGAATTAAGCTTCACAACAGCCCCATGAGATGCCCATTTTGCTGAAAGGGATATTGAGGCACGGAAGTTAAGAACCTTAGCTAAAGTCACAAAGAATCAGTGGCAGAAACAGTAATATAAACTAGGTACCCTATTTCCCAGTTCTCTGTTCTAACCATTATATCACATTGCCTCCCTAAACCACAACAGATTAGAATATAAACATCTTTCACAGTTAAAGTGGGTTTAATGTGCACTCATTATCAGTTATGAATAAGGTAAATTCACGACAAAAGTATCCTTTTCATGAAACATTTTTGTGACAATTATTTTACTTGCAGTAAAAAAAAAAAGTAATGCCATACCTTTAAAAAACATTGATACAAAAACTACAAACATTGTAACTTTATAGAATACTTTGATTAGACTCAGAGGTGGCTGCATTTCACTGGGGAATGAATAACATTGTCTTTTTCTTCCAATCCACAGTTCTGGCCTTTTTAGCATGAATGGCATGACCTCCTCCTTTCTGCGTGATTCTAACTATTTTAAAGTGCTAAATACATCAGGTCAAATATTTTGCATCCAAACATTGTTTGTCAGAAAGTGGCCATTTTTCATTGAAAATTTGCATTTCATTTGATTAAAAAATAAATAAATTTGAAACTGACAATGTTTCACTTCCTAAAATTGGTCAGTTTTTTGATGAAAATCTTGAAAAATATTTTCAGGAAATTGAGAAAAATTGAACTGCAAAAAAAAAGGTAACTGGCATTTTCTGACTAACTCTAGTGCTAAGTGACTTTAACTCCCATTCATTATAGGCACTTAGCATCTCACAGAATTGGACTCTTAGGGTGAAATCCTTGCCATTGACTTCAGTGGGATTAGGATTTCACTTTTAGGCCCTGATTCTATGCCCTTAGGCAAACACATATGCATGTGTTTAATTTGACTACTATTAGTGCTATTGATTTCAACAGCACTAATCAGGGCTTTAGACTGTTGACTGTTTGGGTTCAGAGTCTTATTGTCCTATAGATTTGTAAAGCACCATGTGAATCATGGTATTACATAAAAAATTGAATGATACAGTGGCAGTAGTTAAAAATTCCACAGTTTTGAAAGATCCTGCTGTTTCTAGTGATATTCGTGACATCTATAATTGGAAATTAACCTTTAAGTGGTGGAATCCTTCAAAACTATAGAACTCTTATGGGTGCCAAATGTATTTCTTGTCTGTTTTCATACCAAAAAAAATTATTCCTACAGACAAAAAGGCCCAGGGAGGGAGAAGCATTAAGCATTACATCTTGTCATTCTGGTTTGCCTTGGCTGGTTCTGGTCAGGTTCAGTATCCAACACCATAGTGTCTAAATGCCCGAGTCTCCATAATTATCAGAATTGAGCTGATTCCTGCTATTCTCTGTTATTTCTTCATTGACTCTCGAGTGTAGGGCCTGATCTAATGCCCACAGAAGTCAATGGAAAGACTCAGTGAGCTTTGGATCAGGTTCTTAGGTACTTAGCATCTGGTTGAATAGTCAATCAGGAGCCTGCCTCATTACCTATTCCTTTTCATCTTTTCAGACATAAGAAGCAAGTGGGTTAAACAGGGAATTAACCCCTTGCATATTGGTGTATTTGAACTCTTTCAGTGAGGTATTATTATTATTTTATTTTTCATTTATTTATTTATTAGTTATTTATTGGCAGGGTATCAGCAGATGTGAAAAAATGTATGAATTTTAGTTCCACTGGAGAAATGAACTGATTGAGTAGAATACAGTGTCAGTATTGCAGTATCTGCTACCACAAAGAGAAGCCTAAGTCCACCACAATTGTAATACATCCCTTCTCTTTTCTCTGTAGGTCTGTCAGTTTGTGGTTTCTGTGAATGGACTCAATGTTCTCCATGTGGACTACAGGACCGTGAGCAATCTCATTCTGACTGGCCCTCGAACTATTGTCATGGAAGTGATGGAGGAATTAGACTCCTGAGAAGGAAATTTCCTCACTGGAAGCTGTGAATAGAAATAGAAGAACCAATGCAAAGCCAAACAACACAAGGGGGCGAAACCTTGCCTTGTCTAACTAGATTATTCTGCCTTTCAGGTGCTTTCCCCTTCAGTTTAACAATAGTAGCTGTGATTCATATGCTAAGAAGTGAACAGTATATATCAGCATGTTATCATTTAGGACCCGATCCTGCAAACTGTTCTGCTGAAGACAAGGACCAGGTCTTTAGTTGTCAATCCAGCTGTATCTGTTGGGATGGTATCCTACTTAAAAGGCTGCACATAACTTCCCTTGCCGTTCAACCATGTGATCACAATACTTGAAAAGAGGAATGTTTGGTAAGGACTTTCCATATGGTTGGCATGGCGTATGAATGTTAGTGTACTCCCCTCCATGTAATTTAGGTGTGTCCAAAGTGCGTCCCCAGGAGAGCAGCTGCCTGCTACTGCTCCCTCTCTAAAATCATAGAGCAAAGAGAAAGGTGATCAACTTCAGATGTTTATTGTCAGTGAATTCAAACAAGTAGCAGACAACATTAAAATTTGTAGATATGAAAAAAAGTGTGCGCCTTTCTGTGGAATGCACTGAATTACCAGAGATGGGTAGTCCTATAAAAACCTGCAGCAATTGTTCTATGAAGGAAAATACAAGAGCACACAAATGTTATGGATGTGTGCATTAATTTTTCATTTTGAACATATGGCCTTTGAAAACCAGACCTTTTATCTAGGTGTCTAAGTACAGATTTAGGAGCCCAAGTTTGAAAATTTTGGTCTATATACTTTCTGTCTAAACTACATGTGGCTCTTAGTCTCCTGGTAACTTGTCGACGTGGTTCTTTTCACAAAGTTTGGATATCCCTGATATCAGAAGAATGATAATATTTTAGAGAGCTGAAGTCAGAGAATCACAATGTTAGCATTAGCATTGAAATATTTAGTAGCTCTGATATGGTACAGTACACTTCAAATTGAAGCAATGCACTTGAATGTGGCTTTGATTATCAGCATTTTCAAACCATTAAATGCTTGAAAACTACAGATGTGTCACATAATTTACATCTGATGCAATTATTAATAACACATTGTATTTAACTGACTCTTCCTCATTTTAAAACCGAGCAGGAATTTTTGTTGCTGAACTTGTGAAAAAGTACTTTTAAAATGTATATTTGAATGATATACTATACTGAATCTAAATTGCTTCTCAACGCTGTGATATCTGGAGTGCCATAGGTCTCTCAAACTGAGATTAATTGAATGTATACAGTCTTGTTCACAAAACATAAATATGGATATCTATAGATTGTAGGCATTCTGGTACTGTTCAGTTTATATGCAGTAATACTTTTTAAATTAAAAAAATGAATGCTTGACCTTCAGTGCGAGAATACCCAAAAGCATTAACTACCTATTTTTGGTATTTTTCCCTACTAAGAGCATTGACTATGTTTATATTAAGGAATTGGCCTCATCACACATTCTTCTTGCAATATGATTTTCACTCACTCAGATATTTGCACAGGCTTGATCAAAGGAATAATAAGACTTTGAGATTATATGAGTTTGCAACATCATAAGTGAAATTGTATGTTTGCTTATTTTCTAAGCACGGCATAAAGACTGTATTTTATGACTGACTCACAATCAAAATTCCTCATAATTCCTTCATGTTTACCAGTGCAAGCCTTGTGTTTGGGGGATTCTTTTAACATGTCACTTTGTATCACAGTTGCTTATACCTTATACTAACATAGCTGAAGAATGCTTGTACACATCTAGCACCTTCATCAGACCTCACTAATGCACTGCTAGTTCCATAATGCTAAGTGCAACTAAAATAAATAAATTGCCGCAAAAGGGGTCGAATATACTAAAATTTCCATACTGCATAATATTATGCGATATGGCATTAGTGTAGAGCATTTAGGGCTTTGGTCAGCTTCAAATGAACTTGATTAAAAGGAGTAGGATAAAGTCCCAGACAAGTTACTAATATGATAAAATAGCTGCAATTCAGTGTATATAGGAAGGGTAATGCTTCCCCAAATACTTCTAATTTGTTATATTCTTTACCTCTCTTTAAATCTAACTTCTAAATATTAGGATGGGTTAACTATTAAAATACGAAGGGTTCTTTTACAGACAATGACTAGCATTTTGCTAATATCAGCATGGCACTTGTATTTTATGTCCCTTGATGTAGTTAATATGCTGCTACCACTTCCCTGTATCCTCCAGGCAATTATGAAACTGGGTCAGAATTTAGCTTGATAATGAAATACAGAGAGCTCTTGAGACCTTAGTAAGAAGTGAATGCAGTGGAGAGGAAAGGGAGCTTTGTGCATATCATTATAGAATACAGCATTTTGATTCATGAGATACATTCGTTTCTGTTGCAATTTGAATGCCATTACTTGCCTGCCATTTAATGGCAATTTCCATATTGTTTTCTAAGCTTGATTTGTGATCCAGATTTGAATAACTTCTTTCCCTCTTCTTTGTTTCTGAGATGTTTAAAATTATCTACATATTTGAGCTGTGCAATTTGTGAGATTTTAAAAATTATAATTATATGTATCATCTCAGATGAGAATGTTATCTAGCTACACACTGTGATGTGTTTCAAATCGCACTCCCCGTCAGTACCTACAGATGCTGGGGAAGCTAATGATCCAACCAGCGGACCAAATTCGGTGATGAATCCTGGTCACGTGCCACCTGAGGCACATTGCACAATTGCGCATACCTAAGAAAAAGACTCACACTGAGTGACATCCTGGCCCTATTAAAGTCAATGGCAAACTCACATTGACTTCAGTGAGGCCAGGATTTCACCCATTATATAAAACCTTACTCCATGTGACATACCATTGAAGTCGATGGAATTATGGAATTAGCAAACATGAGTGAGAGTATCACAGTCTGGCCCACGGCAACTAACATGGAATGACAGAGGGGCAGATTGTCACTTGGTGTAAACTGCTGTAGCTCAATTGAAGTCAATGGAAGGGAATGGAGCAGAGACAATTTATGCCAGCTGAGGATCAGCCCCATTGTATCCAGCAGTGATGCTCAATATCGTCAGTTGCTAGGGAAACCTCATAAGCCTTACTGTGAAATACTGAGCTATCTCATGCAAACACAAATTTGCTAAAATGAAGGTCTTATAAATCTTGTGCGATTTAGTGTAGTAAACCTCAAAGATCTGGTGATATAAACAGAAGTGTAAAATTAGTATGTACATATTCATTCAGCAGGTCCTTTACAGAAGGTCTCGATGGAATGTTAATATCTGTATAGTGTGCTAGGCAAATTATTAAAATAGTTGTTGAGCTAATTGGAGCACCAATTCAATATGCTGCAATATATACAATGCTTTCATTCTCTCTGAGTACAATAGGTATAATTTGTAGGCACTACTTAAAGGGTCAGATTCTGATATGCTTACTTGTGTTGAATAACCCTTTATTGTGGTCACTCATGGAGTAAAGCACTGTTCAACATAAGTGTATCTGAGTCTGACCTTAACTGTTTTAGGGCCCCATAGAAGTTGAAGGTCCAGTGCTCAGAACTGAAAAGAGACAGCACTTGTGTACGGCTATATCACGGACAACTGAGATACCAATGGTCCATCCTGTCACCTCCTTTTCCATGGAAACTTACCTACAGGATGAGGTCGGGAGGAATTGCCTTCAAGGTTTCACTAGTAGAGATTCTTCCCATTTGCTGGTGCAGATTCCTGGACCCATAGAAAGCAATTTGACATTTAAGGGGAGAGTGGAATGGTGGCTGACCTCCTTCCCTATCCACATAGGAATCTGTGTATGGAGGTTCCTTTTGCCATAGATCAAGTAGGAATGAGACGACCTATTCTAACTATAGGAAATGCTGTAATAATCTTAGATAAAACCATGTGGGTGAATGTTGACATTTTAAAGGCATCTTTGCTAAGTAAAAATTATTTTAATTTTACTTGTGGAGAAACTGAGGCAGAGAAGTTAAATGATTTGCCCACGGCCATAGAGGGAGAAAGCTTGGGAATTCCTTCCTCCCAGTCAAATGCTTAAGACTGGACCACACCTCTGCCTCAATATGGTGATATCCTGTCTTTTTATAATAAACAGAGCCACCAAAATATCATAAATATTACAATAATTGTTTAAAAATGGAACAATCTTTCTTCACCTAGTGTGTGACATACCTTATATTTTGTAGGGTGCTTTAAAAACAGTGAAATTGCAAACACAATCCTTTTTTCTCCTGTACATGGACAATGTTCAAATAAAATGTATAATACATAAGAAAAATCTAGAATGTATTACAGAGAAATGAATTTAAATATGAAATGACTTTTATAAAAATTTAGTAAATGAAAAGAAAGCTTTATAAATTATTTTATACATTGTTTTAGACTGAGCAACTAATGCAAGGGAATATTTAACAGTTTCATAGCACTTAATTTACCTCAAAATCAGATTATAACACAAGACTTCTTTGTGTTAGACTTAAATGTGTAACAATTATATTTGTAATTCTTTAATAATATTTTAAAGAAGATTTTTAGGTTAGAAAAATATATCCACCCCAAATTGAGTGTCCTGTAAAGCATAGGTAAAGTTATCCAAGTTATATACCTAAATCCATATTGTCAATGGGAGCAGAGAGGACTCAGCACCTCTGAAAACCAGGCTAATTTGTTATGTGCCTCAGTATCAATTTAGATGACTAACTTTTGGACAGGTACATTGGAAAATGCTCACCACATACTCTGTACTGTAAGCGGTAGTGTAGCATTCTTATAATATCATACTTAACGTAACTTCTTTATCCCCATGTCACTGTAGTTCTCACTAATATACTGTACAATAGCTCTCCTCTGATTTGTCTCTGTATTGTGACATGATCATGGTTGTGTACACAATTTACATTTGATTGGACCCTCGTCTCTTTGTTTATTATTACAACATACTGAAGAACTTTCATCTCAGAAGGGTTCATGCAGAGGGGCTTTCCATGGTGTTGGGGACAGGGAAAGTATGTGGGGAAGCCTGTGCTCTTCTCCTTCCAAAGCTTTATGGACACGTTTAACAGGCTTTTCTCTCCCTTCGCTCCTCTCTTTGCCCAACAGTAGAAAAGTTATTTAGTCCGTAATTCCTACCTTCTGGTTCCAGCCCTAAAATGAGTGCTTGAAGCAGTTAGTATTGTCTGGCTTCTCTGACACTCAGTGTTCTGGTTTTTGACTGACTCTTCATTGTGAGTGAAATTAAAGAATGGCCATTAGCTTATGATTGCTGCTGAAACGTGACGTAAACAGCTATTGAATGATGTGTGATATGCATAATGTAAAACCCGAAACCTAGATAGGAGAATAAAATTGAACCTGTGTATTATAACATAGCAGCAAATCCATCCCTTCTGTAAGAGAGTAGTGCACCACTTACCACCAGATCTCAATTTGACTCATAACATGTAATATGAGCTGTAGGTCACACGTAGGTTTTGTGTGGTCATCTGTAAAGTGAGAGCTCAAAAAAGTTTGTTCCTGTTTTCCAGTCCATTAGGTGCATTGGAAAAGAGCCCAAAAAACCTAGGCAACAGAAATGCACATAAACTCTTTGGCCTGTTACCTCACGTTTTGTTGCACAATATTGTTAAACAATCAGTTAAAGGTCTTTCTCTCTCTCATCCTGGCTGGAGCACAGCCTCAGCACCTCAGTTCTAACTGCAGTAAATTATGAGCCATAGGGATGCTCCAAAGCACTACAATGCAGCATTGCTGAAGTGAGGGGGGCTGCAGAAGAGTGATTGCAGAAGTTAGTCAGAGTTAATTTTTTCCTCTCCCTCTTTGCTTTTGTAATACTCACTTATAAACAAAGTAGTTTTTCCCCCCCATTTCATTCTTTTCCATTTAGGAACCATGAGCTTTTCCGTCCTGTTTCTAATGGAGGTTGAGATTAACAGAACGCTTGTTTACTTTTCTGTTTATTCCAGCATGACTTTGAGAATAACAGGTCTCACCCTGTAGTCTTTTCTTGGGCAAAACTCCCAATGAGTCTTCCCAGGGGAGTTTTGTCCAAGTAAAAACGGCATTATTACGCCCAGGACTAGTTCACTGCTGCTGAAAATAAACAGCAAACACAAGCCACTCCTTCTGTATAAGCTTATTGCTATTTGGCAAACTTGTTTTAAAAATTCTATTGGTGGTTGTAAATATAAATCAACAAGAATGTAGAATCCAGAGGTAAAGTTTTATGGTACAGTAGGCCAAATTTTTGTCCTATAATGCTTACTTGATAGTGTCTAGATGAGAGTGTAGCAGAAGTTATACTTTGGTTCTGTGAAGCAGGGTTGTTGTTTTTTAAAATCATAGAGCTACCCCGAGACTATTCGCTTTACAAAATCTCTTTCATGTATGTTATGGTATATTTAAACCTTTTTTTCAAATCTAAGAAGTCAGAAATATTTAGCTTTTAAAACAATGTTTTAGCATATTAGAATAAGGGCAAATCCTCACACAAATAGAGAGACTGATTCAACTCCCATTACAGTCAATGGAGTCTTGCTGTTGATTTCAATGGAAGCTGAAGGGCCCTTCATTATTGTTACCCAGAACATAGCTTGGCATGATGCAGAGCAGATCCTGTGAAGAGCTGAATGGCCTCAGCTCACAAGGGATGCTTAGCAGCTTGCAGACTAGCTGTGTTTTGTTAAATGTACCAGTATCCCTGGTGCTTTACACCCAAAATATTTCTCTAAATGGGATAAGATTGTCTCAAAACTATTTTAAACATTGCAGAATGAAACTGTCTAGTAGGCAAATATGCAGAATAGGTTTATGGAAGAATACAATAGCACATAACATTTGTAATGTTTTCTTCTTTGACTGGTTTGTGTCTCTAGAATTATCAGCTCACTGGCTCACCCAAATTTAAGGGTAAAGTGGTTAGGCTTTTTTTCCCTGCTCATCTACCAGATATTGTAGAAAAATTAAAAAAACAAACCAAAAACAAAGAATTTTTTTTTGTACTTTTCTTCCATTTAAATACCAAAGCTGCCAATCTCTAATGTGACTAAAGTGCCATTTATAAAATGATGCTATTGAGTTATAATGTGTAATACCAGTTTGCTAGTAAAATCTGCATTAAAAAGCTTTCACTCTGTTTTATTCAGCATTACTCTATGTGCTTCTGTGGTGGTTGTATTTCATTCATGCTTCTTATAGAGCCTCTTATCAAAGAGTTGTTGTTTTGCCTACTTTGTGGCGGCAGTCTATGGTCAGTCCCAGACTCCATGTGAATATAAAATCCAGTTGATTTCATCACCTTATTGGCTGGAGACACTATTTCTCTCTTCTGGCTTAGCTGGGGGTTTTGTTTTTTTTTTGAAGGTGAAGGCACAGAAAATATTTTCCTTAACTCTCACTGGAAGACTTTTATGAAAAATGTGAGTGGCCCAAGGTTCTTAAGCTACCTTACTAAACATTACTATACAGCAGTGACAATAATATATTGTCATAAGGAAAGGCAAATTGCCCACCTATTTTGAGGCTGGCTGATATCTAATTTCTACTGGTTATCAGTGTTCTGAATAACTCTCTAAGTTTTGTAAATTGTAAAGATGACCTGCTGAGTGTGACCCAATGTAGTGCCAGCTTCCTCAGTCTGCAGACAGCCTGAAACCAACATCACAGAAGTGCTAACTTCCTCCATGCATCTAATTTTAATATTAACTCAGAGACCTAATGATCACAATTTAATTCCAGCATGGTTAAATTGTTTTGCTGCTGATAGTTTTATTGGAAACATCCAGCTAATGTGTTTATCCAATAGTATAGATGAAAAAAGACCTGTCTGGTCATGTAGTCTATCCTCCAGAAGAGCATTGCAGAATTATGCTGTACTGCTCTGACCATACCTATGTGCAGTCCATTTTTAAATATGCCAAGAAATAGGGCTGTCGTCCCTTCTTTCGTGAGTTCTGTCAGGCTGTGGAACGGTCTCTTGTCAGCAGATTTTTCCTAATTTGTTTTTCTTTTCTTTTTTAAAGTTGGTGCATTACTACTAGTTTTACCCCTGGGCTCACAGGGAGGCAGACAGCCGCTCCCAAGTGAGCAATAAGAGGAGCAAAGGAAAGAGAAGCAGCAGCAGCCATCACTGTCAGAGGTAGAAAGGGACAGAATGGGAGCCACCTGCAGAAGCAGGGCTGGATTAACTTTTTGTGGGAATAGCACTAAACATAATTGTGGGACCCCATGGAGAACAATTGTAACAGACAGGAGATCGACACAGGAGTTGTCTTTGACACAGCACACAGCTGCACAGGTTTTATTTATAATATTTACAAGTTTAAGTTGCAGCTGGAGGTGGCTAGGGCAAAGAGAATACGCACGAGTGTACAAAAAATAAATTATACAAGAAAACATACAAAATAAAACACAGTGGGTAAAAACAGCTAACAAAAGCCAAAGCTGGCCAGAACACCAGGTATGTGCTGCTCCCACTAAAAGGGAACCTTCACATTATCTCACCCTTCACATTTCTCATATGAACTACCAGGGTTTGAATTACTTTTTTTGTATGAAATTGGGGCAGATTTAAAACATTTTAAAAATAAAAAAAATGAAAAACTTTAATACATTTTATTTACAGCGTCATTATTCACACTAGACTTGCTAGTCAGGCAGAGATTAGGATCAGGACCAGCTGTGACCCCAAAAGACCGAGCCAACCCTCCAAATTGAACCAGACCTACATCCCTCCCCAGAACAACTCCCCCCCCCGACCCCCAACTGGATCAGACCCACATCCCTCTCCACAACAACCCCCCAGAACTGGACCAGACCACATCCCTCCCCAGACCACAACCCTCAAACTGGACCTAGACCTCCTTCCGGATCAGACCCAGATCAGACTCCTCTATAAACCAACCCCTCTTGACCCAAACCTGCCTACCAGAACAGGGCTTCTCCCGAATGTCTATTCCTAAACCAGACTCGTCCAAATCCCCAACCAGATCGCTCTTGGCTACCCACTCTAGAGCCACCCCCTGCTGTCGATCCTCCCCTGTTCTCTTCCGAACTGGGCCGGGCCTCACCTGGCTGCAGTTTGGCCAGGTGCAGCTCCCCATCAGGCCTGGAGCACAAGTGGGCCAGGGGAACTCAGGGGGCAGGGACTCAAGTCTCCCCTGGGGATGCTGGTGGGGGGATGGGGCACTGGGGCTCCAGCTGCTCCGCAGGGCCCAGGCTGAGGCGCGGTACCTGGTGCAAGGAGCACCCACTGGTCAGGGTGCGTCTCCGCCAGGCGCCACCTCCTGCCCAGCTTGGTCCAGGACCCCTGCACTTCCCGCTGCCCGGCTCAGTAGGGTGACCAGACGTCCCGATTTTATCGGGACCATCCCGATATTATCGGGACCATCCCGATATTTCGGTCTCTGTCCCGCGTCCCGATATCCGCAGGACTCGCTCGGCTTTTTTTTTTTGTTTTGCTCAGCTGGGACTCGCNCCCCCCCCCCCCCCCCCATGTGTCCCGATATTTTCTTCCCCTCATCTGGTCACCCTACGGCTCAGCCTCTGCATTGGAATAACACACCGGGACGGGCGTACAGGGTGGGGGAGCCTAGGATTGCAACTTTCTAATTGCACAAAACCAAACACCCTAGCCCCGCCCCTTCCCTGAGGCCCTGACCCCCGCTCACTACATTCCCCCTCCCTCGTGGCTTGCTCTCCTCCACCCTCACTCACTTTCACTGGGCTGGGGCTGGGGCAGGGGGTTGGGGTGTGGGAGGGGGGTGAGGGCTCTAACTGGGGGTGTGGGCTCCAGGGTGGGGCCAGAAATGAGGGGTTCAGGGTGCAGGAGGAGGCTGCAGGCTGGGGCAGCGGGGGCCTGGAATGGCAGGGCTTCTGGGCTCCCTGAAGCTGGCACAAGGCACTGACATGCTCTGCCTTCAGCTGAGGGACAGCCAGACATCCCCTAGCTCCCCACAGCCTCTCCCCTGCTGCCCTCGCCACACACCCCACCCAACCTTCCCCTCCTACGTCCCAGCCCCAGGGAGAGCTGCGAGTAGTAAGGGGAGGGATGCTGGGCCTCTTCCCAAGTGTGAGCCTGGGCCACGGCACCACTGGCACCATTATAAACCCGGTACTGTGCAGAAGGGACATGTCAAGTTGGTCGTTGGTATCATTCCACCACTTTAACCCCTGATAGATACTGTGGCTCTCAGCTGTACTGAAGTATCAGTATGCATCTTAGGTATTTATATGGGCCCCCATCACCATAGTAACAGAGCACCATCACAAGCTGTAACATTGATTCTCAATATAAGAGAAGTGTCTATTGTCCCCATTTTGCAGATGGGGCCCTGAGGCACAGAGACAAAGCAAGTTGCACAAGTTCACATAGGAAGTTTGTGGTAGAGCAGAGAATTGAAACCAGGTCTCCCAAGACCGTGCCCTAACCTCTGGACTACCCTTCCTATCTCATTCTGCTTTCTGTTATAGACTTCCACTTCCTACACATTACAAATGAGGCCACCTCAGCTACCTCTTCCCCACTTTCTGACTTCGCTGTAGAGAGCCAGCACTCATCTGCATGGTGCTGGAACACACTATTTCTGATACATTTTGAGCCTCCTACAACCATGAAGGGGCGCCATGTCTTGACCCTATATGTACAGTTTTGGTAAAGATACCTGCTCCGTTTTCCCAGCTCCCTACCATCACTGATGAACCGGCCGGCTTCTGAGACCGATTACTATGTGAATGTTCTTCTCTCTCTTTCCTTTGTAGCAGCTGTTTGTGAACTCTTGCTTTCAGCTGCAAGTGGCTCCCTCTAGAGCCCACGCTAGTGCCAGATTTAATGGGACAAAGCCAAAGCTCAATGTAAATACTCCAGTTCACTGCCGTGAACTTTGGATCAGGCCCGGAATCTCCAGAACAGTGTACAACTGTTACATACAGAATGTGGGAGGATGCTGAGGCACAACAGAATGCCAAGTTACGCAAGCAGTTACATGTTGTACAGAGAACATCATGTTTACTTAAGCAAGTACTGAAACCACAAAAACAGCCTGCAATTCGTAGAAAATTGTACCTTCTAAATGCAGTAAATAATACATTCAGTTGAGGGCTTGATGACAGCTGATACGTCTCTTCCTAGTGCAGTAGCGAAAATTAGGAAGCCAACAGGCGTTTCAAAATAAAACTGCGACTAGATGATGACTTTTGTAAGAGTTTACACACTCTTTAGTTAAATAGGCAGAACTCACAAAAGAGACAAGCTGTCATACATTAAGGTCATATATTCTACTTGGCTGTGAGAAAATAAAAGGGGAGGTTTTCGCCATTTGAAAGGAAGTGAATTGCGAATTGCATCCACATCCAGCAAAGACTTCTGCATGTGTGTAATTTTATGCAAGTGAGTAGCTCTGCTGACATCCGTAGGGCCACTCACATGCAGAAAGCTATGGACATGCTTAAAGCCCTACAGGACCAAGGCCTCAGATTTGGCTTCATCGATTAAGTAATATTGGTTTATTGTTTGAAATAGTCAAGAGAATAGATATATTACAACATCAGAATAAAAAACATTTAGGGTCAGCTTCTGATCATAGTTACATTGGTGAAAATCAGGCATAATTCCATTAGCTTCACTGGAATTATTAGCTTCACTCTTGTTTACACTAGTATAAATGGGTTCAGAATCTGGGCCTGTATTTAACAGGCTGATTGTATCAGGGACAGAAGGAGAAAATGCATATTTAGAGGGAGATTTTGTAAACCTGAGCCGGTATCATACACAAGATGCAGCCTCATGAGTTTCTTGTCAAGTATTACTTCACAGTGAACAGTGGAGGTACTACAATTTATTTGCATATCATGGCAATATAATTTACTCCTGGGAAGAAGGAAAAAGAAGGGTGACAAAAATGGCAGTGGTTGCTTGTTATAGCTACAGTGTGAATAGATTCTTACATTAGGTCACTTGATATATAATATCACTGCTTGGCATAATCCGAAGACATGACTAGTTTAGGAATTTGATTTAACAAAATCTGGGATATTGGAGAGATGCCACAGACCCTGAGCCAGCACTAACAACCAACAGGTGACCCTCGGAGTCAACTGAAACTAGTCTCTACACAGGCACAGGGGTTTGCCTGTTTGTGTCTCAGTTCAGGACCAGTGCTTAAAAATGACACACAGTATTTTACAATATGGCCTCCATATGGAACCTAATAAAGATGCCATAAAGCTAAATGGTCTGAATTTATTTGCTCTTCCCTGTGGCACTAACAATGTATATAACTGCAACACTGTTGCCATGTATCATTTTTAAAATAGGGAAAAATATCTGAAAGGTGCTACACATTAGAGCAACATGCCTGGCTTCTATCCATTTAAGCTGAGAGTGGTTTGGGTTTTTTTTTTTTCAGCCATCACCTGTCTCTGGGCAGGGACCCTTGTCTGACTTCCTTCTGACTGAGGTTTTTAAGGCTGCAGAGCCCCCTGCCTTCCTCTGTGTTATTCCTACCAAGCTACTCTGCATAAAGGCCAGCACTGGTGCATTGCTCTCTCGCTCTCTCCAAGGCTATGAACAGCAGATTGTGTTGCCAGCAGTTACAAGTTACCACAGAGCTCTTTCTAAGCAAACACCTTTATTCTTAAGGTAAAAGCAGAGAAAACATAAAAAACAATAAAAGTTCCTATTCCCATGCTAAACATACCAGGAGACACCCATCCATTTTATGGGGGCTCAATATGCCATAGTCCTTCCAACCCTTTTGCAAGGCTCCCTGCCCCTTGGACAGAAAGTCCTGTCCATTTGCTGGACCAAAAAGAAGACTTGAGTGAGTTTAAATGTAGCTTTTTTAAGCCAAAAACCTTTTCTTTTGTGATGCTGTATGGAATTGTGAGACACTTTATATGATTATTAATACCAATATTATAAAATTGCAATGAATCGTGCCAGATATGCCATGTAAAGTGTCAGTGAAAGTGTTTTGATTTGCCAAGTATGATAATCTTGTTTATATGTTTGTATCACATTTGTATTGTGAGTTATACATATGTATGGTATATTTGTATTTCAAAACTTGTGCTGTGTTTCTGGGTGACACCCCCAGACAAAATGGCATCAGCACTAAGCCTGCTTGATGGTCCATCAAGGGACATCGGCTGTACAATGAACCCATTGAAAAAGCCAGGGACTACACCTTATGCGTCAGCAAGAGATGTAGGGGCATGCCTATGGACAGAACTCTAAGGCTTTTCCATGTCAGTATGCTGAAAGTTTGTGTTTGGGACAAAGAAATACAAGCCACATGGCAAAGGATATAAAAGGCAGATTCATCATCTCCATTTTGTCTTCAAACCTGCTTCTCAACTCTGGAATAACTTCTTTATAAACCAAAGTGCAGAACAAAGGACTGAATGACCCATCCATGCTTTGGAAGTGTTCCAGAAGGACTTTCTAGCCAGCAAACTCACCAATGCTGCTAAGAACCTGATATATGGACTTTGAAGTCTTATGTATGTATCTGACTCCTTTTACCATTTAACAACTTACTTCTTCTTTCTTTTTTCTTTATAATAAACCTTTAGTTTTAGATACTAAAGGACTGACTGGCAGTGTGATATTTTGGGTAAGATCCAAACTAATATTGGCCTAGCAATGTGGCTGGCCATTTGGGGTTCAGAAGAACATTTTGTATAGTGAACAGAACTTTTAAATAACTTCTCACTGTACTGGACCTAGGTGCTGATTGGGAGCCAGAGAACTGGAATGCAATAAAGGGGGCTGTGTGATTTCTTTTTTAGGTTCTTGATAACCAGGGTGGGAGATCAGGAGCACAGTTTGTGACTGGTTGGTGAGTCTAACTTCAGTGTTAACCACCAGTTTTGGGGAAAATCTGCTTTCCTTTTTGCAGCCTGACCTGACCTTGGGATTTTCAGTGAGGGCTACCTTAGGCACCCTGGGTTACATCTTTGTCTCCTAGTCTCTGGAAAATCCAGCTTGAACCTCTGCAAGACTTGCTAGGGGTGCTACCTTTCTAGAGTTGTTTCATCTCACTGATTCACCTTAATCACTGCCCACAGTTTTTCATTCCTGGAAGAGCTGTGGTACCCTTCCCCCATGGAGAAAAACACAATCATACATAAACAACTCATAGATGTAATACAATCACCTCCAAAGATACTGCATGGAGTTGCAATATCTGTCACAGGGACGTTTCCCTCTAAAATATCAGGCTGTGCAGGGCAACAATGTGTTTGTCACCCTGCTTCTCTCCCCCCCCCCCCGCCCCCAGCAGCCTCCCATCAATTTTCAGCCTGTGGTGTGTGGTTTAAGGAAAACTTTATTAAAAGTGTAGCACTATGACTTTAAGTACTCAGGGGTTTATGGTTTCGATTGAAGGCTAGAGGCTTGGCAGGGAAGCGTGTGAGCAGCAGTCAGTCTGCTTAGAGTAAGTTTTTAGCTGTACCTGTCTGTTTTAGGGAGCAGCCTGCTTTGCCTCTCTCTGTTTTATCATTCTGAATTCTAAGAAATAAAACAGTGTCAGTTTGCAACCTTCCAGCATGAGTGTTTTATGTTTTTATCTAATGTCTCTGTTTGATGGGTGGGACAGAAAGGCCAGTCACCATCCCATATTGTTGCTTTGTACAGTATTAGCAGCAGGACAAGAGGAATCAAACTCCTTTGTGGAGCCGGTTCCTCACCCCCCAATTTTGGGGGGCTCTGGCATTCGGCCCAGTACACACAAAGCAAACAGACTGTCCCTGCCCCAAGGAGTAATGTAGTTTCCTTCACTTAGCCATAGAAGAGAAGAAAGGGGGCCAAGGGAATAGCTCAAGGCTTAATCCTCTGCCTACAAGAAAGCCAAGAACAGGGAGATGCTGAGCAGGACCCCTGCAGAACTATAATAATGGATGTGGGCTGCTTGCCTGTCTGCAGGTAAAAGCAGGAGGAAGCCTGGGATACAGGGCCGGCGCAACCCATTAGGCAACCTAGGCGGTCGCCTAGGGCACTAACATTTGGGGGGCGCCGGCCGCCCCGGTCGTCGGTGGTATTTTGGGGGTGGGACCTTCTGCCGCCTCTGTCGGGGGCGGCATTTCGGGGGCGGGACCTTCCGCCCCCTAGGGCGGCAAAAAAGCTGGCGGCGCTCCTGCTGGGATACCTTGCAAGGCAAGTGTTAATGTGAAACTAATTGATAAATCAACCTGCCTTGGTTCTCATCCTGCTCTCCACCTAAGGCTGTGCAGACAGATTGCTCCAACCTCAGAGCTGAATGAACAGGTTGCAGGACCACAGGTTGAGTAGGGGAATAAGTGTTCCCAGGAACTGAGCAGAGTGTCCTGTCGAAAGAGGATGCAGACCACTGCTGGCACAGAGACAGCTGGACTCTCACAGGGCAGCGCCAAAGCAAGATGAAGAGCTTGTTTTGGGGTTGCATCTGCAGCCTTCCAGGGTTTGGATTGCTTGTGAATAGGATTTTGGTTGTGCAGGACAATGAAAAGTATCACAGCATGAGATCATGCCCTGCAATGTGGCATTGTGCTTTTCAAGCTTACATTTGAAATTAAGCAGTATCTTCACAAAAGGTATGTCTAGAGTAAAGTTTGTAGCTCTGTTGTAACTTGAGTTAGCTAACACCTTTGCAAATGTTGACCTAGATGCTCCACAAATGCACCACAAACTGTTATATTATAGGTGAGTCACAGGGTAAACCACAGTGTCCCAGAACAAATGTTACTGGAGTGTCTAGATTAGCATTTACAAAGGTGTCAGCTAACTCAAGTAAAGTATCAATCAATTAACTCAGAGTTAAAATAGGTCCACCAACTAGTCCAGACAAACTTAAAAAATGAGAGCACTCTCTTATTACAGTGCTTTATCTAGTGGAGCCTCACAGGGGTCAGTCCTGGGTCCAGCACTATTCAGTATTTTAATTAATGACTTGGGTAATGGAGTGAAGATTATGCTTATAAATTTTACAGATGACATCAAGCTGGGAGAATGTCACAGGGTCACTGGTCCCTCTGAGTAGAACTGGGCCCAGTGCCCCTGTGTCAGAGCAGGTGAGCCTAATCCAGCCAATTAAATCAGGCTAGGCTACATCTGGGCTGATAAAGGGCTGCCAAAGGGGAGGTGGGAGTGATTAGGACAGGCTGTGTCTGGGGAAGAGAAGCCATAGCACAGCAAACTGTGGTGCAAAGGTGTTCAGGGAAGCAGCCCTTGGGAGCTGTTGCTCCAGGAAGGGAGCAGGGCTGAAAAAACCTTCTTAAAGGAGACTGGGAATGGCAGAGACTACTTGGAAACTGGGGCAAAGTTCTGTCCCTTGTGATATATGGTGGAAAATGTGGGTACCTTGATTGGCCCTGATAGAAGAGTGAGGGGAATCTTTGGTACTTCATGAAGAGGAAAACTGAACTGACCCTATCTAGTTTGGGGGCTCAGGAGGTGATCTGCCTAGTAGTGACAGGGCAGCAGCAGCAGATGGCTGAGATATGGGCAGCAACAAGAGTAGCAGCAGCAGACTCAGTTCATGCAATTAATGAAGAAGCATCAGGAGGCTCAGTTTGCAGCATAACAGAAGTGGCAAGAGGTCCTCTTCCAACAACAAAAGTGGCTGCAGAAATGTCCAGTGCTTCTTGGCCCAATCGATGCAGTCGGTGATGGGACCCTGGGCTGGCTGGTGCTGGGTCTAGTGAATCTCAGACTGGAAGCTGACCCTGGGGTCTTCTTCTGAATATTTCAGGGGGTGGCAAAGACAGTGGACTGAGAGGATTCCACATAGGCAGCCCATATAGCACCGTTCATAGCAGGTGAGGCGCAGATGGCTTACTGCAGAGGTAGTCAATTTTTTTTTGGTCACAGTATAGTCAAGGTCCAAACTCCAGAGGGAAAAAATAAGTAAATTTCTTGGTCTGTTCAAAAGTGTCTGGATTTGGCCTGCAGTCTGCCCATTGACTACAGCTGCCTTACTGGGAAGTAAGTGATGACCAGGTGAACTCTTAGCTGGTAGTGCTGGAAGCTGTTTTGGACTAATTAGGGCTAACTCTTGAGGCACATAGACACTGGATTCAGGTAGAACCATTTCCATCAGGGGCATGACCTTAAGTAGTGGCTTAGAAATTATGAGATCTCATGATGCAGTGCCTCTTCCCAGAGAACAGCTCAATAGAGAACCTCCTCGGTCAGATTGTCTTGGAGCAGTTCCTGAAGGTTCTGCTGGTGGGAGCACAGAGCTGGTGTAAGGTGTTTTCAGCTGACCTCAACTGGGAAAGTGGTGGAACAAGCTGAAGCCTTCTGTCAGGTGGATATAGCCAGGGAGGTATGGTAAACTGAGTGAGGCTTAACAAAGGGAAGCTCTCAAGGAGGAGAGACCTTGAGCAGCCAAAACTTGGGGGGGAGACACAACCTAGAAGGGTCCTGGTAAACCCTGCAGTCTAGCTGAAACAGTCTTGGGGGTGCACTGCAGGCCCTGTGGCATGCTTCAAGGTGTGGCAAGCCTGGGCACATTAAATAGAATGCCCAGTCATAGAATCATAGAATATTAGGGTTGGAAGAGACCTCAGGAGGTCATCTAGTCCAATACCCTGCTCAAAGCAGGACCAATCCCCAACTAAATCATCCCAGCCAGGACGTCAAGTCGGGCCTTAAAAACCTCTAAGGATGGAGATTCCACCACCTCGCTAGGTAACCCATTCCAGTGTTTTACCACCCTCCTAGTGAAATAGTTTTTCCTAATATCCAACCTAGACCTCCCCCACTGCAACTTGAGACCATTGCTTCTTGTTCTGTCAGATTAAGGGGAATGTATTGGTTGGTCTGGGGAAACTTTCAGGTCCAGGAGTGTTATCAAAAATATCTTTGTTTTTTTCCCTCTGTTCTTTTTACAAGTTTTTTCCTACAGAAAAAGTAGGGGGGAGGGGGAAGGTGTGTCACACTGTAGCTGAGCCCAGTCCCTGTGTCCCAGAATAGGTGAACCTGATCCGGCCAATTAAAACAGGGATGGGCTACCTCTGGGCCTATAAAGGGTTGCCAGAGGGCAAGAAATGGGAGGTGGGAGTAACTGGGACATATGCCTGGGGAAGAGATGCTATGGTGGAGTGGCGCTAACTGCTGGGGTGGGTACCTGGAGCAAGAGGACAGGTGCTCAGGAAAGCAGCCCTGGGGCTACTGTTCCAGGAATGGAGTAGAGCTGACTAGAACTGGGAAGCTGCCAAGACCAGCAGTGCCAGAGACCCCTGGAAGGGGCAGCCCTGAAGCCTGAGAGAAAAGGAGAGTTCAAAAGACTATTTTCTCTCTACTTGCCTGTTTTAAGAGAATTGGTATGTCAGTGAGTGTCTGAAAGCTGGGGAGAAGCACTGTCCTGTGCAGGATTTGGAAGACTGGATTAGAATCCAAAAGGACCTTGATAAATTGGAGAATTGGTCTGAAATCAACATAACTAAATAGACAACTGCACAGTACTACACTTAAATGGGGGGGGGGGGGAGAATCATGTGCCCAATTACAAAATGGGGAATAAGTTATAACTGTCTAGGTAGTAGTAGTGGATCACAAATTTAATGAGTGGACAATGTGATGCACTTTTTTAAAAAAAGTTTATTATTCTGGGGTGTACTAACTGTGTCATGTGTAAAACATTGGAGGCAATGGTTCTGCTCTGCTCAGCACAGGTGAGGCCTCATCTGGAGAACTGTGTCCAGTTTTGGGTGCCAGGCTTTAGGAAAAACTGTAGACTAACTGGAGCGAGTCCAGAGGACAGCAACAAAAATGATAGAGGGTTTAGAAAACGTGACCTACGAGGAAAAGTTAAAAAAGGGCATGTTTAGTGTTAACAAAAGACTGAAGGGGTGGGGAGTGTGAGAAGTCTTCAAATATGCTTAATCTGCAGCAGGGGAGATTTAAATTAATATTAAGAAAAAGCAGCCTGATAGTTAGAAAGTGTAAGTACTGGAATAGGTTACCAAGGGAAGTTGTAGAATCCCCGTCACTAGAGGTTTTTAAGAACAGGTTAGAAAAACACCTGTCAGGCATGGTGTAGGTATACTTGATCTGGTATCAGTGGGGGGATGACTGAATGGGCCTCACCTCATTTGTATTTCTGTTAAGTGACAGTTTGGGGCATTTGGGTCAAAATTCAGTTGTTTTAAGTTTGGACATTATCATCAGCCCTGTTGAGTAACAAGAGGGTAAGAGAACTGCACCCACTGTGCTTAGGGGGTGAGTGCTAACCTCTTAACCAAAACCTCAGTCTGGCATAGTTGGCTAGAAGAATCTGGATAAAGTTTGTACACACTCCTCCCACCTCTCTTTCTGCTGGGAGTGCCTTGTTCGTGGGACAAAGAATCCAGTATCACCGATTGATTCCTATCTGAAAGTTCAGCACAGAGCTGAGGTGGCTTAGGCTGAAGCTGCAGAGAGCAGTAGCCCTAGCTGAGGGACTCTGAGGGTCTCCCTGCCCAGTAACAAAGCTGTAATCCCTTCAGCTGGGTGAGGTGGTAGAGTCCTTGGAGCAGCCCAGGCAACGCTTCACTTACAGTTTGGAGACAGGCCTGTGTGAATTTTTGAACACTGCCAGCCCTGGACAACAAACTGAGTGAAGATCAGGAGAGGCGGGAAGTGGCTAATGCTAAAATGCATTGTCTTGTTAGCCACTCAGAGCCAGGGGAGGAAGACTGAGGTTAAGACTTGCCAAGACTCCCTTGGGAGTGGGAGTCTTACCTAATAGGTATTGTTGGTTGGTTAATTGCTAGCTTTCCCAAGCTTGTTCTGCTGCCCCTGCTGAAAGAGTTTAAGAGTTCAGTGCTTGTGAGTGAGGAAGTACTGCCTCTCAAGGGCACCTAGGGTAGATCATTTTCCTAGGTTTCTGGATGGATGGGGGCTTGAACTGGTGGTGCTCAAGTTTTCAGAAGAATCCCTAGATAAGCGAAGGTAGCCCTCTTTGCTGCTGCCTGGCAGAAAGGTTGTAGGGGCTACAGAACAGAGTGCCTCAATTCCTTAAGCAGCTGACCTGCACAGGGGCTAGCTACTCTGTCTCTTGGTATTACCTTTAAACAACAACAAAAACCCCTGCTATTTTAAGATTTTTAACTAGAGTTGGCNTTTTTTTTTTTTTTTGCTGCCTGGGGCAGCAAAAACCCTGGAGCCGGCGCTGGCCCTATGCCATGTACTTCAGAGCTGAGCTTCCCCTAAGATTTCCTTTGCATTTGTGGTTGGTTTTGGTGCTGCCTGTTAGATAGATATGGGTTAGGATAGAAGTTCAAAACTGGAGCCAGGGGTCTCCAGGGCTCAGGGTGCTTGTTCCAAGCCAAAAATCCCAGAGCCAATCTCTTAACAGAAGCCTCTTTCCTCTTCTCTTAACAGAAACTTTGCTGTGAATTGGCTTTGATGATCAGAACCTGTCTTCATGGCCACTGGCCATGGCATTCCTTGTATTCGTTCCTTGACACTTGCAATGCACAGCAAAGCACCAGGCGTATTTTTAAATATTTGAGGCTTTTAAAAATCAAGGGCCTGTAGAAAATTCCATCAGTGACCGTGCTGAACTTCGACTCTGAGATTCTGTAGAGATGGAAGTCTGTTTGGTCTGTCGGGACAATAAAAGTGAATGTGGTGTGATGCTGCCCCCTGTTGTTACAACCTTGTGCGTTTTTTTTTGTTTTTAAGCTGAATATGTTGTAAGTCCCACCCTTTTCCAAACTGCTAAGGAAAATATGGTCTGGTTGATAGTCAAAACATTTGAAGAAATAATGAGATACATGGGTGTGTTTTGCACAGACAGGAAATTTTTAATAAAGTAATTGTATTGCATATAAAAATGCAAAAGAAGTTAACATTTATATGTCATGGCTGTTTCTGTATGAGCGTATCATAGATGCCACAACAACTCTAGCTGGTTTCCAGACAAGCAAATCTAAAGTCTGGATAAGTGAGGATATGTGGAATTGTGTGAAAGAAAGGAAACAAGCCAAAATGCAAATACAACTCCTCACAAACACCTCCAGAAAAAGTGGCAGCAAAAATCTGTATAAAACAAAAGACAGAGCAGTAAAAAGCGGTGGGGGAAGACAAGATGTACATGGGTAACATTGGCAAAGAAGCCAGAACATCTGCTGAAAGAGGAGATAGGACCTTGCCGAGCTGCTGAAGTGTTTTACTAACTGGTAAGTTCCAGAGGGTTTGCCAAAGATAAACAAGGAAAGACTTAACAAAAAAAAAAAGAACAAAGCACAATGGGCAGAGGACTTTCAAGAGATGCTGAACAGACCTCAGTAACATCACCACATCTTCAACAAAATATGGGAGCAGAAAAAGTCTCCAGAACAATGGGAACATGGCATTATAGTCAAAATACTGCAGTTTCTTAGGTTACTTTTATTTGGTAACTGGCAAAGTGGTGCACTTTTAGTGTGGGGGCAAAGTTTTCTGCAGTATCATCTTAAACATTTATATAGGAAGTGATTGAGGTGAAGCCAAGGGAAAGGCAGGCTGGCTGTTGACCCACAAGATCTTGTCAACCACATTTTCATCCTAAGAATAATCATCAGAGAGCATTGATCAGCAAAAACCACACCTGCATTCTCTCACCTGTACTGTTTAGCATTGCTGTAAGCAGGGTCTAAATGAACTCACCCCTGACAGCTAGGGGGAGAGACTTCAGGAGCAAACTGTGTTTAGATAAACACACCTACTCTGCATAGGTATCCAGCAGACAGGAACTGTGTAGCTTCAAGTGATCAACTCTGGCTGGTGTTGGGTTACAAATCACTTTAGTACTGAATGCAGGGGTACTGAAATGTTGTCTTTATTGTATGAATAAAGGGGAACAGAACTGTGCTGAGCCTGTCCTCCTTGGGGGGGGGGGGTCACCCTCAGTTGAAAGGAATTTGCTAAGTAAGAGGGATGGGGACAGGTGGCCCAGATAGGAGGTATGGACTCTACCTAAGGGTCCCCAGTCTGGTTTAACCTGTTCCTCCCCACTGTTCAAAGATAGAGCTATATAGGCTTCATTAGGAGTCTTTTGTTATTGAAAGTGCTCAGTAGAGCTGAAAACACTTGTGGTGGGACAGTGCTGGACAGAAATGCTAAGAGTTGGGTGGACTTTTGAGACTGACTTGCAGCAGTCACAGCAGAGAGGCAGGTGGCAGAAGGTGAGCAGAATGGTGGCTGGCGAGGTGGCAAGCCAGAGCAAGTGCTCAGATGGTGGAGCAAGCAAGGTGCCTTCTTCCCCAGGTGGGAGGTGAACTCGCACAGATGCACCTCTGAACTCTGTGTCCTCACTGACCAAGGACAACCACTGTGAGTGGGGTATGGTGAGGGATCAGAGAGGGGCACAGAAAAGGAACTTTTGATTGTAGAACTCAAGAACATGAGGCAGAAGACTCTGCTCCATGCACTCTGGTGTGGGTGTCCTGCTCACAGTTTTATGAATCCTGCTTGTGGCATTTTCCCTAATTAATGTCGGGTGACTTCCCTCCTTTCATTAGAAGTTTCTTTTCTACACTCAGACTCTGTTTGTGAGTGGGGAAGTATTGCCTCTCAGAGGCATCTATGGGTGGTGTGTAATTGTCCCAGGTTACTGGGTAGGGGCTAGAGCTGATTCTGTGTTGTACTGTTGAAAAGGAACCCCTAGATATTGAACCTGGCCCTGCTGCTGCCAGCTCCACCTGGCAGAAGGGTTACATTGCCATTGCCTTCATTATGAGAAAGTGTAGATGGATATGACAAAGGCAGTGCCTGGCTCAACAACAGTACACTCGAAGATCCAGAGCTACGCTGTTAGCAAAATCTAAGTGACAAATCAACCAAAGTGCAATAAAGATGGAAATACTGTCCAGTATTGTAAACAAAGATGGAGCTAAGAATTTTATGAGAGAACTAACTTCTTCTCAATTTTAAAAAATACACAATAAACAAGTTCCAAGATGAACTCACTGCCAATTAACACTGATTATGTTTGTATCTGCCTCTCTGAGAGGTAGTGCCAGAGCCTGCTCTATTCAGGGAGTTGATCCACAGTGGGAACAGACAAGACTCTCATGCTTCAGACTGGTGGTAGTGAGGAAGCCTCACAACCCTGAATGCACCTGGGAAGCATCACAAGGGGCCTGGTGAAGGTGGCAGGAAATACACTGAGGTTATTGTTTAGCTAATATGCCAGATAATCTAGATACTGAGGGATTTACAAGTGAGACAGTTGGGAACAAGAAAAGTAAAGCTTATGGTTTGTTTTCTGTTTGTTTATTTTGGGTAAGGAAAATTGATCAAAGGAAACCACCCCATAAGTAGACTGGAACCATACTCCAAACTGAATAAGGAGCAGTGTGTATCTTGAGAATTAGACCCTGAAGGGAAAACCATTGAGGAACTGAGGTTTTTTTTTCACTCATGGTGCAAGAGAAACATGCAGGCACAGCCCTGTGTAGAGAGCTGACCAGGCTAGAGATGGCTAAATCAGAGAAGCAACAAGAATACCAGCTGTGGGTGGCCACAGAAAAACAAGCAGAAGATGCAAGAGACCATGCAGCCCACTAAAGAGCACCGGAGCTAGAAAACAAAAAAGTGGAAAGCCCAAGAAGCAGAGAAAAAGAGGCAGCATGTTCTGAGCATACTGGACTTGCAGAACTGATCCTTCAGCATGTGGGTAATCCTCACTGGGGATCATACAGCTGGGACAAGCTGTACCTGCCTTACAGGGAGACTGATTGCATTGAAGAATATCTAATCATCCTTGAAAGAATATGCATGGGACATAAATCCTTGATGAACAGAGAATGACTGTCCTACTCCCCATATTGACTGGCAAAACTCTGGAAGTATTTAATTATATGGATGTAGGTGAGGCTATGAAATATGTTCAGTTCAAGGAGTCTGTGGTGAATAAGGTTTCAAATTACTACAGATCCCTATCACCTCACATTTTTAGATAATACTTAATCCTGCCATGAGTGCAGGGGACTGGACTAGATGACTTCTCGAGGTCCCTTCCAGTCCTATGATTCTATGAAAATCAGAAATCTCACAAAGGTTGATAAATGAAATCACAGGGAATATGTGCATAAAATGGTAGATTATCTTGAGAAAATGGATAAAGAGCAAAGGGCCAGAAATTCATGACAAGTCAGAGCAGTTAATTGCTACGGAACAGCTCTTTGAGGTCTGCTCTGAGGAAGTGAAACCTGCTGTGTGAGAGAACTCCAGCATCAGTGGAAGCAGCTGCCTTGTTGTATATAAGCAAAACTTCAGACAATGCAAAGTCCCAAAGGGGAGGGCAGAGGATTCACGGTTAGTTCCCTCCTCTTCCCCATCCCCTTTCTCCCCAGGAGAAAAGTACCTATGACCCCAATGCTGGTCTCCTCTTAGTAACCAGCCCCCAGCCCAAGAGGAAGGCCCAAGAAAGTGTTATGTAACCCTTCTGCCATGTGGAGTTGGCAGTAATGAGAACTAGGGTTCCTTCCTCTTAACAACACAAAATAGGCTCAAGTCCCCACCCAGTAATCTGGCACCTTTAAGAGGAAATACTTCTCCACTCAAGCACCGAGTCTGCATATAACAAACGTATTGAAAGGAAACCCAGCATTAATTGGGAGAAAATACCACAACCATGGTGCAAAAGCATGTGACCATAAGTAAACACCTGTCCCACAGTGCATTGGCCAGTGTCCTTTGCCTCAGTTGCCCACCTTGCAGTGTAAAAGTCCAAGAAGCAAACATCCCTTTAACAAGACACTCCCCTTTCCCTCTGCTGCACCCCACTCCGTTGGCTGTTCTTAGTCAGCAAAGACCCAGAGTTCAGAGGTGCATTCACATGCGTCCACCTCTCACACCTGAAAAGTGTGGAGGGAGCAAGTGTTGAGTAATGGGGCTGCTTTTGCTGCCCCCTCTGCAACTGACTCACTGCTGCTGGTTGCTTGATGCTACTTCTTCAATGCCATGATCTGAAGTTACCCCATGTAGCCCAACTCTTAGTGATTTTCCTGGGTAATAGGGAACCTCTGTGCCTCTTTCACTGCAACACTATCTCCACACCAGATTTAAGGCTAGGCCCCTACCCTGCTCATCAGTGATTTCCGCTCTGGTAATCCCTGAATGGAAACAGGGACTCTCAACTGAGTCCAATCAGCTGTCTTTAAACACCAGAGATGGGAGGATCAAATGGTGTCTAGGATGTGTTAGGCAGCGTCCACACCAGCAGTAGTAACACCTGACCCCACCCCCTCATCTCCAGTGGGATCTGGCGTCCTTACCACTGCTTGGCAAGTGAGGCTCAGTTGCGGGTGACTCCCTCAATCAGGGCATGCTAAGTAAGTTCTTCTGCTCTTTACTCATACAACAAGGATAACATTTCATTAACCTTGCCTTCCATACTAAAGTGAATTATAACCAGGGGTGAAAGTGAGCCGGTACGGGCCGGTACTCTGTACCAGTAAGAACCCGCACCGGCCCACACCCAGCCCACGTTAAAGTGCTGCTGTGCCCCCCTGTTGGCGAGGCCGATGACGGGTGGGGTGAGGGGGGGGTGGGGTGGGGCGCAGCAACGTTAAAGTGCTGCTGCGGCAAAGGACCCTGCAGCGCTTTAACGTCCCTGCCCCTTTTGCTCCCCCCTGCCGCTGATCGGGGGCGGCAAAGGGAGCAGCTGCCCTGGGTCCGGCGATTTAAAAGGGCCCGGGGTTCTGGACGCCGCTGCCCCTACCACAGCACTGGCGTCCGGAGCTTTGGGCCCTTTAAATCAACACGGGAGCCCTGGGAGGCGTGGTCCAAGGGCTGGCTGGCTGGGGGATGCTGACCCCCAGTCCTGCCCCTTCCAGGGGCCAGAGCCACCCCCACCTGTACCGGTAAGTGTCCTCAGTTACTTTCACCCCTGATTATAACCCAACACCAGCCAAAATTGGTCACTTTGGCAAAGCAGGTCTGTGTAAAGTCCTGCGGGTATAAAATGTGGCCCTGCAGAGCTGCCAGGTAGCTAGGCTCTTGATGCTGCCCCCCAGCAGCAGCTGTAACTAGCTGGCACGCCACTGCCATGGACTACAGACCATGGGAAGTCCTGCCTCAAGGAGTCTGACAGGCAGCAGCCTCAGGGCTCCTGACTGGTTCCCCACCCTATATAAATCAGAGAGGCATTCCAGAAAGGGTCCAGGCAACAATATGGATTCCTGTAGCTGTCATGACCATTTTTATTCCTAGCTTTGACTTCAACTTGCTTTGGACTTTGTCTCCCGACCTGGAGCCTAGAGCTGGACTTGGGGCAATCAAGCTTGAAAAGTCCATTCACAATGTGCTGGCTAGACTGGATGTAAACTGCCAGGTGGGTGTTACCCCAGAAGCAAACACAACATTGATACAGGTATATAGCCAATATTCATAACTTCAAATACAAAAATGATACATGCAGGTAAACATGATGATCATACTTCACAAATCATAATGTTTCCATTGATGCCTTACATGACCTGTTTTGTACAAGATTTGTTGCAATTGTCTAACAGTGGTAATATCATTGATATAAAGGGTCATAGTTCAATCATACAGCATCACACTTGCCAACCCAGAGGGGAAAGAAATATATGTTAGTCATGGTGGACTTTGCTACCAGATACCCAGAGGCAGTTGCTCTAATATAGAGTCTGAAACAGTAGCTCAGGTGCTGTTCTCTATATTTAGCAGAGTAGGTTTCCCAAAGGAGATCTTGTCAAATCATAGGTCAGATTTTCATGTCCCAGTAATTTAGTGAGTTATGGAAGATGTGTGGGATAAAGCAATTAAAATCTACCCCATATCATCCAGAGACAAACAGTTTAGCTGAAAGGTTCAATGGGACTTTAAAATGTTTGTAAATAGAAGGGAGAGGGACTTGGATGCGATGTTACCCTATCTGTTATTTGCTTACCGAGAAGTGCCCTAAGAGTCCACTGGGTTCACCCTATTTGATCTCTGGTATGGGAGAAAAGTTAGAAGGTCCCTGGATCTCTTCAGACTCCTGGGAGGATGGCACTGGGCCAGAGGTGGAACTGGTGGCTGAATATGTGCAAAAGATTAGGGAATACTTAAAAGCTATGATGGAAATGGGTCCGCAAAGCCTCACAAAAAGCCAAGCGGTTCAGAAAGAGTGGTATGATTTCAGTACCTGCGAGTGATCACTTGATGTGGGAGATTTGGTGCTGGTGTTACTCATAAAATGCACAACTTGTGGGAGGGGCCTTTTTGAGGTTGTGGAAAGAATTGTTACCTACAATATGCAGAGAGCCCGCAGTAAGGTTACTCCACAGACTGTGGATGTAAACAGGTTAAAGGAGTATCACAATTGAGAAGCGCTTGTGAACATGATACTGTGCAGAGGAGGATTCTTAGGCTACCCTCTGCCACAGTGACACCTCCCAAGCATTGAGGTATGTGAAGAGTTTCTAGCTGAAAAGGCAGACATTAGGAGTGTGGCACAGAGTCACCAGTGGGTATTTTCCAGCAGACCAGGTCTGACTCCATAAGATTAAAGCTGTGCGGCTACAGCCTGCCGTCAACTGAGCATATCAGACCACTGGAAAAAATGCAGGAGCAAATTTGTAAGGAGATAAAAGGCATTCTGGACATAGGGATAATTACAAAATCAAACAGTCCCAGGGTTTCTCCAGTTGTTATGGTTTCCCAAAACAATGGACCCATAAGATTTCGTGTTGATTACAGAAAGTTTAATGCTGTCACATTAATGCATACTTTAGGTTCAGAACTGATGGTACATTAAACACTGTAGGCAAAGCAAAATTCCTGAACACCCTAGATTTAACAAAATGTTAGGAAATTTCATTAGACAGCAAAGCACAGAAAACAATCCTCCTTTTAGATTAATAAATGCAGGAGCCACATTTCAGAGACTTCTTAATCAAGAGTTAGCTGTGTTGGAGGACTTTGCATGGGCCTACATTGATGATGATGTCATTTTCAGCAATTCCTGGTCAGATCATAAAAACCACTTAAGAATTGTGTTGAAGAGACTCGAAGATGCAGGGCTCACAGTAAAAGCATCCAAGTGTAAAATAGTGGTGGCCACAGTCCATTTTCTAGGTCATTGGTTAGGTGGGAGCCAGATTGCCCCAATCCCTTAAAGGTGGAATTCATTGTTTGGCCTGTGCCTCAGACCAAAAAACAAGTCCAGTCTTTTATAGGCTTGGCTAAGTATTACGCCAGGTATGTGCTTTCAGCAGCATTGTGGCTGTTATCACAGACTTGTGCAAAAGACAAAACTGAATAAAGGTAGTGTGGATGGCAGCTTGTCAGACAGGCTTTGAGGTAAAGAAAATTCTGTCGGGAAAGCCTGTTGTGGCCAGTCCAGCTTTTGACAAAATGTTTGAACTGGCACTGATGCATTGGACACACTAGGAGGGGTACTAATGCAAACAGGAAGAAACCAAGACTCCTCCCATTGCTTTCTTAAGTAAAAAAACTGACACCCACTGACCAGAACTACTCTGTCAGAGAAAAAGAATGTTATGGGATTGTGTGGACAGTCCAGCAATTAAGGCCTGCCTTACTTAACAGGAAATTCAGAGACCAATGGAGAATGGTCCATTAGGAATGGCTACAGTGGACAAAAGGTACCACCTCCAAACTGCTATGTTGGAGCATTGCCCTCTGAGAACACGATATGGAAATTGTACATATTAAAGGTAGAGGAAATGTAGTGGGAGATGCACAGTTCAGACAAGAGAGGTTTTGAACTGACACCTATGGATCAGACAGTGTCTGACCCTACTGCATCAATGTAAGAGAGGAGGTGTGACCCAAGAATATCTTGATGTCAACTGGAAGAGGGTGTAGAGGTACAGGGATTCCCTGGGTTCACCAAAGGGGGTCATGTGAGGACTCTACTGAAAGCATGTGTCACAATGGTCATCACAACCCTTGTGAGATGTATATACAGAAAATATGTGGGGAGTTATATACTAAAAGTTAAAGTCTCTAGTTCTGAGAGTTAAGGCAGGTCACACAAAGGTGATGCACATACTCCTGTCAGGTTTGGGGGAAGAGACTCTTATCACTCTCTGTCTGGTCATGTGCAAATTGAGTATTGTATGATTCACAATGGATGCCCACTTATAGTCTGAGCAAAATGCTAATCCAGTAGATTGTGGGGGCTGCAGGGAAAAAAATCCAGCAGGGATTATCCTGTTTAGGAGTAAGACAATGAGCTTTTGGAATTGTATCTGGGATGCAGATGAACCCCCCAGTTATCCTTCAATAAGGAGGACAAGCAACAGGCAGACTTGATGCTATGAAAGGGGGAAATCTTAGCCAAACTGATCGAAAACACTGGGAAAAGGACTTGGGATAAGCTCTCTTATAGGAGATGGGGGATGCTTTGTAGTTAAGTTTAGGCTCTAGAAAAAGTGTTACCTTTTGTTTTACATGTAACCATTTGTTTCCAATATTCTTGCTTTCTATCACTTCCCTCTCTCTTCTTTGATAATAAACTTATTCTTGTTTTCACTATATATATTTATATCTAAGTGCTGTGTGTTAAGTAGGCTGATGATCCTGAGTTGAGTCTTGTATACAGGTGTGTACTAATCCTTTGGGAATAGTGAATCTGGGAGTTCTGCAAGCATTCAGTGGAACAGGGGCTGTTAGTGTGTGCCTATTGCTAACCTGTATAGAGAGAGGCCTGGAAGGCAGTGCTTGTGTTGCCAGAGGCTGGTGGATTCAGGGAGCTGATCCACAAGATGCACAGACAACACTTCTTCACACTCGGGCCAGGTGGTGGTGAGGTGCTTGTAACCCTGGATACCCCTCAAAAGCATCACCTCCAGCAACTTGCAACTTAAGCATTACTTTAGACAGCAAAGGAATACAAAGAAATGAGTCAATTTACATACTTTGGCAGTAACACACAAGCCAATGAGGCTATTCAGAAGGAAATAATGTCATGAATTGGCAAGGAAGCAGTTGCATTCACCAACTTAAACAAGATTTGCTCATCAAAAATCTACAACTTACAGACCAAACTACAAACCTTCATCTCAAATGTTATTTCCATTGTAACATATGGATGTGAAAGCTGGAAATCCACCCAAGATACAGACAGATGCCTCAATGATTTAAAAAGCAAATGCCTTAGAAAAATACTAAGTATTTAATGGAAGGACTTAATAATGGCAAGATTCATCAGAGTTCAACAACCCCTTATCTCTAAGGTTATCCAGAAAAGAAAATGGAAATATTTGGGACATGTGGGATTGTTGTGTGTGTTGATTTGTATCTGTGAGGGTTGTGCTGGGGGATTTTGTGTAGATTTGTGCAGGTGGTGGAGAGAGGTGCGTGCTGCAGTGAGGGGTCGTGTGTGTTTGGGGTTGTGTGTGCTGATTGTATTGCTGTGTGGGTGGTTGTGTTGATTCAGCTGAGTGTGTGGGTTGCATTGGTTGAGTTGTACAGGTGGCAAATCAACCTTTGAAGAACTTTGGCAGTTGGGCCAAGTAATCCATCATCTGTGCAGTTTCCCTCATATCACAGACTCATCACAACCAAAGATAAATTTTTACATGGAAATTAGCTGTAGAGTAAGGGTGGAGATTGGTTCAGTTGATACATGTCTGGTTTATTATATGTGGAAATGCAATAACAGTGGTTAAATTAGATTGAAACAGATGGGGGAGCGCTAACAACAGCATCCACCATGGGAACTCTGCTTACCCAAGTCAGGGAAAAGAGAGAAGCTCTCTGTTGGCCTTTAGCCTCCGATGTAATAGATGAGACCATAAGATAGGAATTAGCTGGAAAGGAGTGTGTGCATTGTTCCAGATGTGTCCCATGAGCAGCACTAGAATCACTTCTTCTGACTCGTGTCATAACTTGCTGTATACATTACAGAGACTGTATTGGCATGGCTCCCAGATCCCACAAGCTTTCATTTTTAAAGGAAAGAAGTTATGGGCCTGATCTACAGTATAAGGCCTGATCTAAAGCTCACTTAAACCAGGGGAAAGACTCCCATTGACTTCAGTGGGCTTAAGATCAGGTCTATAATATTTACTAACCATGACTAGTCCCTCTGAAGTCAGTAGAATTACTAGAGGTGGTAAATAACATCACATGTAATTGTTAGTACTTTCAGGGTCAGGCCTTCAGTCTTTGTAAAATAATATTGTTTTTTCTATGGGCCATCTCACAGAATTTGATGGATTTCCGCTAAAGGGGTCACTGCCTCTAATCACAGATCCCAGGGACAGGAAGCTACTTCCCTATGGTGTAACAGCCTTTCTGTTTGACCTCCCTCTACTCTCTAGCATCAGAGTTCCCTTAAATGCTATAATGCAATTCACTGTTTTGCCCGAGCGTGTCCAATAAACCCTGTGCATGTGTGGAGCAGAATCTAGTGTGGCTGCTAACCCATGCACCATTTAATGGGGCCATGAGACATTCCTGGACTTTAGGGGCTGAAGAGGAAAAACTTATCATGGAGGAACTGCTCCCTCTTTCCATCCTCCTTGGCTCATCTCCACTCAGTTTTGCTCCTTTCCCTTGCCTACGCATAGAGGCAGTATCAAACACCATACATCAACAGTAACACTTGAGTTGCCACATCATCATGCTGGCTTTTATTTCTCTGTATCACTTGTCCTTACCTCATCATATGTAATAAACTCCAAATGAATAAATCCAGCAGTCCTGTCACTCACAAAGTACTAATGGTGACAAAGACATCTGAAATTCATTAAGTGATTCATCGGAGAAACATCTGAACCAATAATAGGACAGAGTTGGACTAGCCAGTCACTTCCTAGCTAAAACACTCTCATGTAAAAAGCCACATCAACAAATGACAGAAGAGAAACAGCTGTTGTTACACAGAGAAAAGCATTAGAAAAATTATTCCTCCAGAAAAATAATTACCCCTGAAAGTAAATCCTTTGATTATGCTTCTAAGTCCTAAAATAACTGAAAAATTCTTAGCAGCTATAGAGAAGAAACTTAAATTGTATGCATGGCCAATATATCAAATATGGTATATCACAATTATGTTTTTAATAGAATTTTTGCTATTGATTTGAGATGGGTTAAATGAAATCACTTTCATGTGCTGTAAAAATAGATTTTGAAAGTGTCCTCAAGTCTCTGAGCATATGACTTCATAAATAATGTCATTATCACAAGTGCTTAAAGACTGATCTTGGCAAACCCACTTCAGAAGAGTGTTGGTAGGAACTATCATGCTTCTTAATCAGAATTTCAAAATTTAAGGTAGATGTCATGTGCTGTAACTTAATTTCAAACTTTAGCTTTCTCTTTGTGTGTATTCTGTTCTCTTGATACAAAATTTAAATCCCAGGAATGTTAATTGGAGCCATGCAATTAGGCCTAGTTTTGCAAACCTTAGTAAAACTCCCTGGGCAAGATTTTTAAAAGTGACTAGTGATTTTTTTTGATGTGTTGACTTTTGGGGGCTCATCTTGAGATACTGTAAAGGGGGCTGGTTTTTTGTTTTTTTTAGCAGGAGGGTGCTCAACACTTTCTAAAAATCAGGCCCTCTTTAAGGCCTCTCAAGATAGGAGCACAAAAATCACTAGTCACTTGGATTCTCTCATTACAGGAAAGGCCTGGTTTATTTCAAATTGTTTGCAATTATTTGAAATACAAAATAAACAAGTTCCAAAATGAACATCACTGCCAATTAACATACTACTTTTAATCTGTGGATCAGGGAGACTGAGAGAAATAAAAAAGCCCACATTTTAAAAAGTGGTGAGTCTATAATTATGCAAATCATCTCCCCTTCCACCACCAGCAGAGTTTATCTAGTAGTTGGCTTCTGACTGGCTTCAACTGAATACTATTTCCATGTATCCAATACTCGGCTCAATTTTACAACTAGCTTTTCAGTCACATTAATTCGTAATCCAAATCTTTCCACTCTTCCGTGGTTATTCCATCCTTTATGATCCTTCTACACTGGCACTTCAGGTGGGATCCATGAAGGGACTTAGGCTTTGCAACACTGAATGTCACAATGCCTAACTGTTAGAGGCCTAGAAAATCACAGGAACAACACTGCAATCAATAAAGCCTGAGCCAGGTGCCTAGGATCCCTCTGCAATGAATGGGGAAAGATAGGGGCTAAGAGTGATCCACAAAAAATCAGCATCCTAGGCAGGGAGCCACCTAAAGTATCCAGTGGGAGATGCAGATGAGGGTCATGTGCTAAGCCCCACCCCTCTCCCAGAGATAGGCACCTAACCTGCTTAAAGATGCACAAATGGGAACCTGCCACCTGAAGTCAAGCAGGTTAGGTGGCTAAGGCGTTTCTTGTGGGACTCAGTGCCTGCCTCATTCCACACAACAGCTAGAGGAGGAAGTGGTGGTGGTGCCCACCTTAACTTTTAGCCCAGTGGTTAGAGCACTCACACCCAGGGGTGTGGGACACCCAGTTTCAATTTCCCCCTTCTCTGCCAGAGTGGGAGAAAGGCTTTGAGCAGGGGTCTCCCACCACTCAGGGAACATGTTGTAACTGCTGAGCTATCGGGTGTTCTGACTGGGGGGCTTCCTCAATCTGTCATGTCAAAGCTGTTCCACTGTGGACAAATAATGAAAGAGTCATTGGACCAGGAGGACTGCACCCTAGTGTCCCATCTGCCAGGTGGATGCCTGTCATGCTGTCTGGAGTGGGTCATGGCCATGATGCCAACCTCAGGGAAACTGTCAAGAAGTAGGGCAGAGACCCCCAAACTAGTGGTATGTTCTATAATTATATCTCACCAACACAGTTACAAATGTGAACTCCTAACGCACTACATCAGTCTTACCCTGGAGTCACAGACAGTCCTCTTGGGCATTCCAGTCTATCTTGCCACCCAGGCAAGTTGGACATAGTGATAGGTAATTGCTGTACACCAAAGATCACAAAATAGTGAGGTTGCTTCCAGTCCTAAGAGACCAGTCACTTGCCCCAGGTTAATTTGTATCTTCTTAGATCTTACATGAAAGACAACACTTGTAGCCATTCCTATAGTAAACTCTCTAGAGTTTTATTAAGTAAGAAAAGAAATGAGAGCGTTATTACAAGTTAACACCGGCAAACATATACATGCTAATGAGTTACAGTCTATGGTGTTTTAAAGGTAACAGAGTTGTAGTAATCTGTCAGCTCTGAATATCTCTTAGGGCTAACACAGGTTGACCCTGGGGATCTTTGCTTTGGGTCTGTGAGAAGCCCAAATAGCAAAAAAGATGAAAAAATTTCTTGTCAGCTATTTTAAATTCCTTCTTCCAGAATTCAAGCTGATGAGATAAGCCCTTTTGCACATAGCCTCCTCATGGGCGTAAGGAAGCAATTATTAAAGTTTTTGTATAGTAATGTCCCACCATGGCTCATTTAGTTTTGATAGGCCTTCTTCATGGGCAGGAGACGATCACTCCTGACTGGGCTCACAGTTTCAGAGGAAACATTGTTTACAATTACAAAACAAAAACTTAGAATTTCTTTATCACATGCTATAAGGTTGTATTTATGTATGCAGCAACTTACAAGCCTTTCCTAATGTCTAAACACATTGTTATAAGTCCAATATCCATCTTAACCATACTAACACACAGGTGAAACAGACTGGTTTCCAGCAATGAATTTGTCAGTGCTTGGCTGATGCCTAAAGCATTGGCAAGAGCAGGCACCTGGTCTGCCAGTGTCACAGTGCTGTTACCCTGGACAGCCCAGTGACCAACACCACCTACTGTATCAGCCCCTGCACACAACTAAAGTGACCAAATGCCCTCTCTTACCCTGGTTCATAAATAGCTCTGGGGCTTAAGTGGGAGAGGCTTCCAGGTGCCTTGAGGGAGGCAGTAGTGCAAATGCCGAGAGGTACAACCTTAGGCGCTGCGGGAATTTTTACTCTGAAAACTTAGGCACCAAGTGAGTTTAGGTGCCTACAGGGTTCATTGGGAGTTTTATGGATTGCAGTGGAGCCAAAACTGGGACACAGGTGCCTAAGCCTGGGGGTTAGGTGCCTAAGGATCTTTGTGGATCCCAACCTTTGTTCATCCTGTGGACCCATTTCTAACTCTGATTTTTTTTAAATGCCATATATTTTGTATGATCCATACTGTCCAAGCAAAGTGTGTTTAAAGACTAGCTTTAAAATAATGGGCTGGATCCTCAGCTGGTGTAAATTGGTATTGCTCTGCTCCTTTGAAATCAATGAAGCTTGGCCAATTTATGCAAGCTGAAGATAAAGACCTAGGTGTGTAAATCAGGAAGAGAGATTATTATACATAAAGCCAATGGAGTTATGCAATAAAAAACAGTGTGAGGCCAGAAGCAGATCCATCTTTTTTAATTTGGTAAGTGTTCCTTTAAAATAGATGCATTGTACACATGGAAAGGATGTTTTAAACTATTTCTGCTGTAGATAGGTGGCTTAAAATTGAAGTGTAGATTTGTTCACAGGCTGTTCCAATGTTTAATCACTGGTATGATAGGTGAGATTTGCTCTCGTGCTGTAGAGTGGCTACTTAGTACAGAAACCTAGCTGGATGCAGCCACATGGTGGTGCTCATGCATTTTGCCTGCTACCAGATTTTCTCTTGTATTTAAAGAGAGCCAGACCCTGCTCCTTGAAGTGTCTTCAAATGAGCTCCAACTTCATTATGCTTGATTGCAGCTTCGTGTGCAGTCCATGAACTGGGTTGATTTTTCTCCCCACCTTTACAAAGGCTTCGGGGATCTATTACTAGATCTGCCCATCTCCCTCCNTTTCCCCCCCCCCCCCCCCCCCCCCCGCACAAGTAATTTAGTGACTGAAGTTAATGTTCAGTGTGATTCTCTGGGACAATGACTGCAACCCAGGGCACTGTCACGTTATTGCTTTAGACGGCTCACATAATGCCGGGGGCTTTTTTCTCAAGTGGCACAAAGTGTTAGATATTGCACGTCCCACAATGTAGCAGAATACAAAGAAATGACCATAATGGATAGAAGTCTATATAGGTATAATAGAAAGTCTAAGGCTATAACGATAATAAACCCCCCACATTTCTGTATTTTCCCTTTGAATATTTTTAACATTTGCTATGCAATATGATTTTGAAAGGGAGTGAATTAAATAACTCCCCTCTGAAGCAATAGCTTAGTGAAAATATTCCTGCCCATAAAGTGACTTGTGCATGAGTCTGCAGGACCAATCCTGGGGCCCTAGACAGACCATGACTAGGGTGTTTCAGGAGGCCTATTTGCCAAGTAGCTTGTCTAGATATGAATTATTACAAAGTGTGCCAAGAACATTTGGATTCCAAATAGTACAGGAAACTTATTGTATTATGAATGATGTATTAGGGCACCTAGAGTCTTGATTAGGCATCTTTTAAAATTATTATTTAAATCTACATGAGTAAGTAACTTTGGGGGAAGGAAATGTAAATTGAAAGGAAACAAAACACAAAGGAAGAGGCATCATATAATTGACACAAGGAAAGCTACAGCACCCAGAAAAAATATGGTTGCTTGAGCTCCACTCCAAAAATGTACTTTTAATCCCATTCCCCCAACAGCATCTAAAGTTTCCTTTAAATGAAAAGGCTAAATTGCCTTCAGTTCAGATTTCCAGTATACACCTGGAATTGCACTAGTCCAGGGATTCATTCCCTGAAATCCTGAGTTGGAGCTGGCTGGGGAGGGGGTTGGTTGGATGTCAGTGACTCTTCAGGCCCCCCTCCCCTTTTTCCTCTTCCTTCCACCTTCTGCTTTATAATTGGCCGCCTTGTTTCTCTACCCTTTCTTCTTATCAGATCGTGCTGTGAAGGAACGAGCAGCTGGAGGGTGGAAAGAAACTTTTAGAGGCAGAGTAACACCCACATTAAAGAGTGAAAGAAGGAGTGTGTATTAGCAAAGAGTGATTCCTCCCAGGCAAAGCTACACCTCCTCGCCAAGCAACTACACCACTGATGACTGCAAAGGTCTGTTTGATTTTTATTTTGTCACGCTTTTTTACATGGGGGGGGGGGGGGGAGATTTAAAAGCTGATGACTCTTGTACAATAACTAGGGTAACAACCCCAGTTATTCCTGATCATGATAATTATCTGCCACCTCCAGAATTCAACCTTTTGTTGGCCATAAGCAAAGGAGAAGCAGGAAAGAGTCAGTGATGGGTGGTGAATGTGATTGATTGATTGATTGATGGCTTGCCAGCCAGGAGAGGAAGCTGTAGGCGAGTGGCGCGGGGAAGCCTTAGGAGAAGGGGGGCTGAAATGGAAAAGAAAAATCCATAGACTCTTCTGCAAAACGTGGCATCCTGTATCAGTGTCTCTGGCTCTCCCTGGGCTTCAGTTCCTCGCCGGCCGGGTGCACCAGCTCCCCAAGGCTGCTGACTGGCCCGACACACACTTTCCTGTCCCTCGTCCCCCCCACGCCCGGGTTTTATGACTGGTTCGCCCGGGCGTGCGCTCGCAGTTCCTCGCTGGGGTTCGCCTGTAACTGAGGGGTGTCTCCTCGGTCTGTCTGATCTCCGGAGGGCGGTTATAGGAGATCAGAGGCTTTGCCAGGCCCCCCCGCGCCCGCTCCTTTGCTGAGCTCCGCACAGGGGGAAAACACGCGCGCTCTCGGTCCCGTTTTCCATTGTGCGGGGCAAGGGGCCGGAGCTTTGCAGAGAGGAGTTTGTACCCCGGAGCCACCTATTCCACGGGGATCAGCAGCCTCTCCCGGGGGCCACTGCTGTGGGACTGCCTAGGCTCCGGAGAGACACCCCCCCCCCCCCATAGGTTTGTCAAGAACACCTCCCCAGAGCAGAGGGGTTACACGCGAACCGAGTCAGCCTGCAGACAGCAGGGCTGGGGGGAGGCAGGAAACAGCGAACACCAAAACCACCTGAGCCCTCCGGCAGGAGCCAGGAGTAACGGGCTTGCTCCACTAGCCGCTCCGGGGCGCAGTTACTTTCCCCGAGCTCTTGACCTCGCCTTAGCCAGCTCCTAGCAATACCAAGGATCAGGTCAAGCTCTCTTGCCTGTGCGCTCCGGGCAATGTTAACAGAGAAATCCCCGTTGTCTGTGGATTGATGCTGGGTTACATCATTTCCCAATAATCATCCCTGGTGCGTGCAGGCTACTGAAATCACCCTTTAGCTTCCCGGTACCTGTTCATTTCAGATTGGGCCTGATCCCAATTGCCACACATTTCACAATCCCTTTTGTTTCACCGCCGGCTTTTAGCTAGGAGCGGGTACTTCTTTATTATCCTCTAGTTATTTGCTGAGTGCTGACAGCATGCCCATTGCTGTATAAATCACAGAGCAGACTATGTCCCTGGCTTGAGGAGTTTACAAGTTAAGGGCTTGTCTAAACACAGTTCTAGTGCAGCTTTAACAACCGCCCAGTGTGGACACTGCTATGCTGGCATAGAGGTGCTTACGTTGCTATTTAGAAAAGCTGGACCTGCACAAGTCCATGGGCCCAGATCTAATGCATCCAAGGGTGCTGAGGGAGTTGGCTGATGTGATTGCAGAGCCATTGGCCATTATCTTTGAAAATTCATGGCGATCGGGGGAGGGCCCAGACGATTGGAAATAGGCAAATGTAGTGCCCATATTTAAAAAAGGGAAGAAAGAGAACCCGGGGAACTACAGACCGGTCAGCCTCAATTCAGTCCCTGGCACAATCATGGAGCAGGTCCTCAAGGAATCCATTTTGAAGCACTTGGAGGAGAGGAAGGTGATCAGGAACAGTCAACATGGATTCACCAAGGGCAAGTCATGCTTGACCAACCTGATTGCCTTCTATGATGAGATAACTGGCTCTGTGGATATGGGGAAAATGGTGGATATGATATATCTTGACTTTAGCAAAGCTTTTGATACGGTCTCCCACAGTATTCTTGCCAGCAAATTTAGAAAGTATGGATTGGATGAATGGACTATAAGGTGGATAGAAAGCTGGCTAGATTGGCGGGCTCAACGGGTAGTGATCAATGGCTCTATGTCTAGTTGGCAGCCGGTATCAAGCGGAGTGCCCCAGGGGTCAGTCCTGTGATTGGTTTTGTTCAACATCTTTTTCAGTGATCTGGATGATGGGATTAATTGCACCCTCAGCAAGTTCACAGATGACACTAAGCTGGGGGGAGAGGTGGATATGCTGGAGGGTAGGGATAGGGTCCAGAGTGACCTAAACAAATTGGAGGATTGGGCCAAAAGAAATCTGAGGTTCAACACGGACAAGTGCAGAGTCCTGCACTTAGGAAGGAAGAATCCCATGCACCGCTACAGGCTGGGGACCAACTGGCTAAGCAGCAGTTCTGCAGAAAAGGACCTGGGGATTACAGTGGATGAGAAGCTGGATATGAGTCAGCAGCATGCCCTCATTGCCAAGAAGGCCAATGGCATATTGGGCTGTATAAGTAGGAGCATTGCCAGCAGATCGAGGGAAGTGATTATTTCCCTCTATTCGGCACTGGTGAGGCCACACCTGGAGTATTGCGTCCAGTTTTGGTCCCCCCACTACAGAAGGGATGTGGACAAATTGGAGCGAGTCCAGCGGAGGGCAACAAAAATCATCAGGGGCCTGGGGCACATGACTTACGAGGAGAGGCTGAGGGAACTGGGCTTGTTTAGTCTGCAGAAGAGAAGAGTGAGGGGGGATCTGATAGCAGCCTTCAACTACCTGAAGGGGAGTTCCAAAGAGGATGGAGCTTGGCTGTTCTCAGTGGTGGCAGATGACAGAACAAGAAGCAATAATCTGCTTAGTTGCAGTGGGGGAGGTCTAGGTTGGATATTCGGAAACACTATTTCACTAGGAGGGTGGTGAAGCACTGGAATGGGTTACCTAGGGAGGTGGTGGAATCTCCATCCTTAGAGGTTTTTAAGGCCTGGCTTGACAAAGCCTTGGCTGGGATGATTTATTTGGGGATTGGTCCTGCTTTGAGCAGGGGGTTGGACTAGATGACCTCCTGAGGTCTCTACCAACCCCAATATTCTATGATTCTATGGTACTTGATGGAAATTATATCCATATAGGAGCCTTTATACCAGTATAGCTCCATCCACACAACGGGGTTGTACTGCTTTAACTGTATCTGTTTCTAAACCAATATAGTTAAGGCAATATAAAAACTGTGTCACACTGCCCTAATGGTATGACCTTGCAAAGGCTATCAGGCATAGCGTTCACTACCCACAATCCCTTTTGAAGAAAGTGTTTGCAAGATTGGGATATATGAAGAGGACAAATCAAAGCTATGAAACTTGTTTAGACTAGAGGTTTTGGTCCTATTCTAACTAAAGTTAATTGATTGTCAATTAAATAACATGGTGGTCCAAAAAATAATTAGATAAGTTCTTATAGAACAGGTTCACCAATTGCTATTAGCCAAGATGGTCAGGGATGCAACCCATGTTCTGGGTGTCCCTAAGCCTCCAACTGCAGAAGGATGACAGGGGATGGATCACTCAATAGTTGCCCTGTTCTGGTCATTCCCTTTAAAGCACCTGTCATTGGCAACTGTCGGAAGACAGACTATTGGGCTAGATGGACCATTGATCTGACCCAAGGTGGCTATTCTTATGTTCTTAGGTGTTGGCAAAGGGGAGGGAGTTGGGTAACGAAGAGGAGTGGTAAAGAATGAGATCAAAGGTAGGCCACAGTACAACTGTGAGGGTGAGGAGCTTTAAAGTGAAAGGAAATAAAATTCAAAAGTTCCCGGGGCTTTTCCTGTGTACCTGGCTAGTGCACCGGAGTTCAAAGTGCTGTCCAGAGTGGTCACAATGGAGCACTCTGGGATAGCTCCCAGAGGCCAATACCACCGATTTGCGTCCGCACTACCCCAAATTCGACCCAGCAAAGTCGATTTTAGCGCTACTTCCCTCACCGGGGAGGAGTACAGAAGTCGATTTTAAGAGCCCTTTAGGTCGACGGAATGGGGTTGGTTGTGTGGACGCAGTCATTTTTAAATCGACCTAACGCGGCTAAATTCGACCTAACCCTGTAGTGTAGACCAGGCCTAAGAGGGGAGTGACCCACTCAGTACAGGTCACCAGGAAGTTTGTGTTTGTGTTTTTTTTTTATTGGTGGTACTATGGGGAGATTGTAGAGGAGTGAGGTGGGAAGCAGAGAGGAGGAAGTTGCAAAGCAGAACATATATACCAAAGTTGTTTCTAAATCTGTGCCTTTATAAATGTTTGATAAACAATTAAATATAATCAAGAATTTGCTTTTTTTTTTTTCATTTATGAGAGGGGTTACAATTATTCAACAATTGTAATGGTATAAATTGTTTATGGGCCAAGTTCAGATGATGAATTCATATTGTTTCTTACGTGTATTTCAGAGCAAGGCTCTTCTAACCATGACAACGCTTTAAAATAAAAGGTTGCTGTACAAAAATGGTCTATTCCCAGTGTGTATTCTGAGCCATATTTGCTTGCTTTAGTGACAAAATGATCTTCTACTCCAATTATCAGATATTTGAGTGATAAAGGTGGTATTAAAAACTTCAGTAGAATAGAATTGGCTCAGTGGCCTCTGCAGGGCTATGGGAGAGTGAGCTGGATTGTGACTCCTCAGCAGAATTGTTAACTAAATTGACTGTGCAATTTTTGCCACCTTACCACAGTGTACAGAAGAGCACACATCAATTAAACAGTAAATGCCCCCACAAACGGGTTTCTGGCTGAGTTTGCAGGTCTGGCAATTAGGAAAATCCATCTATTTACTTATAAACTGTGCAAATTTGTGAAGCCAGTATAGACCATAAACCTGTTACCCCATGATGCAATTGTTAAAGGAATCACTTTCAGAGTAGTGGATGCAAAGCAGATATTAAGTTGTAATTATTACTGTATTTGTGGTCATAGAATCCCTCTTTCAGATGCCTTGATACTGTGTCTGGGCAGCACTGGTCCATATTACATGGCTTGACATTCACAGGGATGCTCAGTTAGGACACCGTTGTGTCTTTTTTTTTTTAAAGCTCGTTTTGGAACAAGAGAGGTTTTATTTTGTCATTATAGCAGTCTCTGTTCCCAACACTCTCCCTGTCTGCGCCACAAAGGCCATGAATTAGATTTCCAAAGGGGCTCAGCACCTGAAATTGGGGCACTTTTGAAAAAATTGTCCTCAGCTTTTAACTTCATGGCTCCAACCCTTTTCCTGACAAGATTTGGAGATTGGCTGTTGCTTTGTCAGAATGCAACTTTGGAGAGTGAAATAAATGCTCAAATAATTCCTCAGCCTTTCCCAAGGAAAAGTGCTCTAGTTACTAACCAGAGTTTGTGGGTGAAATCCTGGCCCCATTTGAAGTCAACGGCAAAACTCCCATCGATATGACGGAACCATGACTTGACCCTTCATTTTTCATTTAATTGAATGTTCTAGGTTTACAGGCTTGATAAATATTTCTGTTCTGTATGTTTTCAGACTTGCTGATACTACGTGTATCCAGGATGAAGGTTTGTCGATACAAGATACAGAGCTGGTTCCTCTTGGCTTTTTTAGCGGTCACTGTTCATCTCATCAGTCACGTTCAGGGTCAAGGTAACAGATATATAAGATAGCAGTGCTTTTTCATTAGATCACTCTGATGTGCAGAAGTGGGTTTCCCCTTTTACATATGCAATAGTGTTTTCCCTTTGCTAAGGGGATAGTCCAGCATTATTGACATCAATGGGGGTTTTGCCATTGACTTCAAAGGGAACATCATCGGGGTCTAGCTCTTCCTAACTCATTTTGACACGTTCTCTGAACTGTAATGTCTTAGGAGGAAGCTTGCTCTTATTTATCTGTATAGTTAAAATGTCTGAAAATGGGTTATAGGGAAAAAACTCAGTTCTGTTTACTTAAATGTAACTATAAAATATTGCTGTTACTACTTTCTAAGCAAATACGTTTGGGGGGAATGATCGTTCTGCATGGAACTTGCATGGAATACACATTGCTGCTTTGTTGGAACTGTAGCTAATATCATCATTACATTATATAGGGTGGCATGAGGCCCTGCTGCCCTGGGCTGCCAAGTGTCATAATCATTCATGCACCCTTTTTTGTTTGCATTGTGTCTATATCTTATGCATTACTATTAAAAAATATACCGTTGGTATTGCTAAACTTAAAAATGATCCTATGTGGTCTTGACAGTGGTCTCAAGTCTGTCCTAGTGTGTTTTCCTTCCAAACCAACCTTTGCTTTGAAAGCACGAAAAAATAGGACCAATTCTGCTCTCAGCTATGCTCATGCAACCCCCTTGACTTCAGTTGAGGTTGCACAGGCATAACCGAGCAGAATTTGGCCCTCTCTTTTCCACTGAAAGGAGTGTTGGGTTGTATGTTTATCAGGAGCGCCGCCAGCTTTTTTGCTGCCCTAGGCGGCGGAAGGTCCCGCCCCCGAAATACCACCGACGACCGGGGCGGCCGGCGCCCCCCAAATGTTAGTGCCCTGATGTTTATGCATGAACACGGTCAGTGGATAGGCAGAGGTGCCTAGGTTTTCTATCTCCAGAGGATAGTTACAAGCAGAAATGGCTCTGGGGTCACGGGAAGAGCATGCTTAACAGATGCTTATACTGTTACTGACATTGCTCACTCTGCAAATGGTCTTTGATGCTGACTGATGCTTGGGGGCAGGAGTGGCGGAAGAGCCCTAAAAGTTGTGGGGGGGGGGGGGAGAGGGCACAGGCACCCAAACCATGGCCCCGCCCTCACACTGCCCCTTCTCCCCAAGTCCCTGACATCACGCTGCCTCTTTTCCCCAAGCCTCCTCCCCCGTCGCTTGCTCCTCTCCACCCCCACTCCCCAGTTGCTAACCCTTATGGCCATTAAAAAGTGGGAGAGCCATGGCCTCCTAGCCCCTCCCATTCCAGCGCACCTGCTTGGGGCACCATGACCCCTGGGGGCTATGGAACATCGTTAGGTCCACTAACCACACATCCCAGAGTGTGGGGAATGCTAGCTGTTGTATTTATTGTAGAGGAAAGGAGTTCACTGTGCCTTCCTCCTACCTCTGTGCACCTATTCTAAACAGAAATTTAGCCTCCAAATACTTGTGACTTAATGAGTCAAAGTGAAGCATATGATTATACATGTGTCTGCATATCTTACACTTGATACATATGTGACATTCCACTCAGGACTCCCAGAACTGTAAGCCACTGTGTTACTCTTCTGCCTCAGCAAGTTGAGAACTTTGCTGCTGCTGCTAAGATGTGTGTCAGGTCTTTGACACTCCAGCCTCTCTGCATTGCCAGCAAACTCCTCGAGACTCTGCCAGTCTAAACCTTGCCTGCAGGCAACCATCAGTGAAGCCCAGTTCCCCCAGAAACATCTCTCTGCAGTGTCCAGTCCCTCTCAGTGGGCACTCACAGAAATGATTAAGTTCACTGCCGTCCAAGAGACAGTGCACGTACCAGGCTGTTAGGTTAGCTGAAGACTCACACTTCACTTTAATATAACAGCACTTAGATACTGTAGATACTTTACAGTAAAACTAAGAATAAGTTTATTAACAAAGAACAGAGATTTAAGTGATACTGAACAAGAGAAAGAGAGGTTTGGTTACAAACAAAATAAAACATACTATCTAGTGACTGGTTTCAGAGTAACAGCCATGTTAGTCTGTATCCGCAAAAAGAATAGGAGTACTTGTGGCACCTTAGAGACTAACAAATTTATTGTAGCATAAGCTTTTGTGGGCTACAGCTNAAACCTGAAGCAAATACTCACCAGCAACCACACACCACACAACAAAAACACTAACCCAGGAACCTATCCTTGCAACAAAGCCCGTTGCCAACTCTGTCCACATATCTATTCAGGGGATACCATCATAGGACCTAATCACATCAGCCACACTATCAGAGGCTCGTTCACCTGCACATCTACCAATGTGATATATGCCATCATGTGCCAGCAATGCCCCTCTGCCATGTACATTGGCCAAACTGGACAGTCTCTACATAAAAGAATAAATGGACACAAATCAAACGTCAAGAATTATAACATTCAAAAACCAGTTGGAGAACACTTCAACCTCCCTGGCCACTCGATTACAGACCTAAAAGTCACAATATTACAACAAAAAAACTTCAAAAACAGACTCCAACGAGAGACTGCTGAATTGGAATTAATTTGCAAATTGGACACCATCCAATTAGGTTTGAATAAAGACTGGGAGTGGATGGGCCATTACACAAAGTAAAACTATTTCCCTGTGCTTATCTTTCCCTCCCTCCCGCCCCCAGTTCCTTATATCTCCTTGTCAAGTGCTGGAAATGGGCCATTTTCATTACCACTACAAAGACTTATTTTTCTCTCCTGCTGAAAACTGATCACACTCCTTATAATGTGTATGGAAACACCCATTGTTTCATGTGTATATATATATATCTTCCTTCTGTATTTTCCACTACATGCATCCGATGAAGTGAGCTGTAGCCCATGAAAGCTTATGCTACAATAAATTTGTTAGTCTCTAAGGTGCCACAAGTACTCCTATTCTTTTTATCTAGTGACTAAAACTTAATTTTAGCTAGTTACAATTTTTGCCTATGCAATTTGCTTATTTATTTCAAGTTAACAGCATTTCTAGCCCTTCTGGCCAGGGGATCCAACTTTCTCAGGATCACAAGGTGCTTTTTCCCATGTCCCCTAAGCAGTGGAGAACTAAAATGTCATTTTGCTCTCCTTATGTTACCCAAAGTCCATTGTCACTGCCTCACAAGCCAGGAAGGCTTTCTAGGATGCAGATTCTGTCCCCAGAGTGATTACTAAACTGTCTTCTCCCCTCACTTGTTAACTTGATGGCTTTGTTTACCTTATATGTAAATGTACTTTTATTGTCCTCTGCCTGCAGTCAAGTCAGTCAGACAAGTAAATCCACATTCCTTTGTCTAGCGCAGGCTGGGCTCATGCACTGCCTCCCAAACACATTTTAAGAACATATCTCCAGCACACTCATGTAACTTTTTGTACACAACCCATACATCCATCACACAATGATTTTCGGGACCAGTGTGTCACCAGTTTTTATTGGACACCATACTTGATTACACTTTTTTTATAGTGCGGTAATATTGTATACAGTCAGTTGATTCAATTCCTTATTCTTGAGGGGTTCAGACCCCCTGTTCTCCCTGTGGGGAGTCTGGACCTGATTGTCACTACATATGGTTCAGATTTTCAAAGCTGTTTTGGGGATTCAGACACATCTAAAAGTAATCTCAGTGGAAGGTGTGTTTAAATCCCCTAAATTGCTTTGAAAATCAAACACTTAAAAAAAAAACTTATTTAATCAGTCACATGTTAGCAGTGGACACAAATTGCACACTAAAATCAAGTGCAGGTCTCAGAAAATGTAGGCCGCACAATCATATTATTGAATAATGGAGTATACGGATCCATAGCCTGTGGAATATGAGTTGAGAATATTCTTTTGCTGCATTTAAAGTAGTAACATGTCCTCTGAATCCCTCCTTTTGACTTTTGTTGACAAAGTTTTTCCTTTTTCCTCTTGCAATAAACTGTTTACTTCCTCCTCCTTGTAACAGCTGGCTAACTATAAATGATATAGTATGTTTGAGTGATTAAAGAAATAACACATTGTAACAAGGTGCAGGAAGAATAGGGGTTAGTTCCAGCTTGCACAAGCGCTCTGGGGAATTACTGTAAATTGATTCCTTAGGAGAAAAAGAGAATATGTTTGGGAAGGTCTGGTTTCATATTTGAGGTTTTATCCCTGTCCTATGATCCCTTTTCCACACATTAATTTATATTACTTTCTTGTTATGAATCCTGTGGCACCTTATAGACTAACAGACGTTTTGCAGCATGAGCTTTCGTGGGTGAATACCCACTTCTTTGGATGCAAAGAAGTGGGTATTCACCCACGAAAGCTCATGCTGCAAAACGTCTGTTAGTATATAAGGTGCCACAGGATTCTTTGCTGCTTTTACAGATCCAGACTAACACGGCTATCCCTCTGATACTTGTTATGAATGTTATTCTTTTAGAAACAGACCCTGCTGAGTAAGATTGTTTTCTGCTGAGTCATTCCACCATCTTGCTCATGAATTATCCAATTATTATTTGTTGGTCATTGATAATTTAAAATGTAACTTTCAGATTTTAATGTTTTCATCCTTTTCATTTGTTGAGCTCCCAGTTTGATGTGATGCATTTACTAGCTGCCTTCCAAATCCTTTACTATCCCTCTGCTTTCACTCAATATTTAATTACTCTCTCACATTTAGTTTGGACATTTTTTTCCCTTGCTCAACAGATAGTTACTTTAAAAATATTTGAGCTTCTTGTCCAGCCTATTAAAATAATAAAAGGTTTACTCTCAGTAAAACAACACTAGCTAATAAACCATCACAACTAAGGAAAATATGTCTGCTCTCACTAGAGTTCCCATTTATCCATTCAATAATTGGGGTGTTAATTTAAGAATTTGTTTTTACATGTACAAGATGGTGATTGTACTTCATGTTGTGAGAATTTCCATATGTTGCTAATGTATATACTAGATAATTTTGGTGGAATATCAATTTGTTCAGTTTAATCAAGTGCAACTAGTATTGCCAACTTTACACAGTTTGTTTGACAGCTATGTACTTGAGAATGTTTGTCCTCCTTTTAGAATATTGAGTATTTCAAAGCATTGTTTTCCTGTTTGTCCTCAAGAATAATGTATTTGGAGCACTAACAAAAATAGCTGACTTCTATGTAGCTGCATAAACCGAGGCCTTGAACTTGTCCTTAGTCTCTTTTTGGGTGATTGCTTTAATGTTGCTGACGGCCATTCATTTGCTCATTCCTGTAAAACCCCTTAACAAGCTCTCGCTACTGATTTTTATCAGTTAACGGACTCAGTTTGTATTCATTTTTCTTTCTTTCTGCAAGAAGTGAAATTTTGTTCCACAGACAATAAAGGTCCTCAGAAATAAAGATTTCCTCTTCAGGTTGGTGACCACGTAGTAATTCCCATCAATATTTTGTTGTGTTTGTCCAAGTGTTAGATTTAACTTCCTTAGTTATATGTACTTCTCTGTGCCAGAACACTAGTCTTTGCATAACTAAGACATAGTTAAATATCTGTTTTGTGAACAACTCGTCTTTTCTCCCTATGATTAATTACTGGCTGGAAATGTCCTCCCTTCCCCCCCCCCCCATTTAGACACAAAAATGAATAAATGGTTAGCAAAGATAAGCTAGTTATGTAAAGATTATTCTGGCACAAGTCTTGTAGTCTATCATATTGTAGCTGTATAGTAAGGACAAACACATTTGGTGATTATGTCCTTCTTTGCTTGTTATTGTCAGACGTGTCTGGTTTTGTAGAGGCTCCAAAAGTTTACCTGATTTGGTGATGGCTAATTACAAGTAGGTCAGAGCTACACTGCTTTGTTAGAAAGTGCTCTTTTAATCTTTAGGTCACACAGGGGAGAAAAGGGGGCTTCAGAGCTCATTTCCCCTTGCAATGGTATAGGACACACTTGGTTGGCATTTGTATTCTTGGTGCTTAGCCACTGAATCCCTGTGAATCTTACAGCCGTTTTTCCAAAGATTATTTAGTGTTGTTTAGAAAAAGTAAATAATTGGAATTACATATTTTCATGAACTGGTAGTCATGATTCATCACTCTAGGTTCATTCAGTACTGACTGATTCTGTCCTTGAGCTATGCGTAACTCATTATGAATCTTGAGAATGAATTAAAGACTGTAATCCATACCTATAGCCTTTCTGGCTTTTAAAAGTTTTACCACAGCTTCTACCACAGCTTTAGTTATTTTATTACAATTACAGTATGCTGAATGTTCTTGCAGTATCTTGCCTAGCAAAATATTTCATATTTGATCTTTTAGTCACAAAACAGTGAGGGCCAAACTTTCAAAGAACCAGTTGTATGTGTGAAAGGATACTTTTACGGGCTCATTCTTCTGTATCTAATAATGCCTATTTTCTAAAGCCCCATTGGGGTGGACAGACGGTCCGGAGATTAGGCCTGTCCAGATCATGTCCACCATCTGTGAGCGCATAGTTTATATGCATGCTCATTGCAGAGATTTTGAAAAGTGTCTTCAGTGTGCCAGGCTGTTTTGACACTCATTGTCTCTGTGCCCCTCGCTTCCCACTCTCCCTCTGATTTTTTTCTCCCTGGAACTCCACTGTCCTGAGAGCAGCTGCAATGTTACTAAGCTGGTCTTGGCTCTTCCATTCCCTTGCTGCCTCTGGCTCTTTACACTGGAGAATAACTGAGGCTGGTGTACTCTGCTAGAATAGGCCCCTCTAACTAATAAGCTGAATACAACTCAGTAGCAGGAAATAAAGCTTTACCATTAAACTTTGATTAACATTTTGATAATGTTAACAACACTGCAATGTTAGAAGTTGAGAAACAATTGAACCAACAAACAAAACCAGGGCTGCCCAGAGGATTCAGGGGGCCCAGGGCAAAGCAATTTCGGGGGCCCCTTCCATAAAAAAAGTTGCAATACTATAGAATACTGTATTCTCGTGGGGGGCCCCTCTGGGGCCTGGGGCAAATTGCCCCACTTGCCCCCCTCTCTGGGCGGCCCTGAACAAAACCAACATAAAAATACTAGCTGACTTTTCTTTTCTCAGCTCTTAAAGAAACAAATAGGTAAAAAAACCTACTAGATGATACAACCATGAACCACAAAAAATGCTTGGCCACATCCTCAGCTGGTGTAAATTGCCACAGCTCCATTGCCTGAAATGGGAGAACTAGTGAGGCCTGAGAGAGTGTCTTGGCAGCTCTTTCTCTCTATGGGCTCTGGCACTCGTCACGCTGTCTATGGATCTTAATGAGAAACAACACAGGAGAAGATAAATATTAGCTCATCGTATAAATTGGGACCAGAAACCACATGTTTGGGCCAACAACAACTAAAAAAAGACTAAAACATTATTAAACTTCTTAAAAGATAATATAAAGAAAAGGCACATGCTATCTTTAAGTCATGGTGTTTGCTGTGGTATAGCCTCGGCCTTCAGGTCTAGAAACCATTTGTGCAGTGGCAGGAGGAAGCCACCCTCTGCTGCCATATCCATCTGGAATTGTGAAGGCAGAGGCCCTTGGGATGTATCCTCAATTTTATAGGCAGGACAGAACCAATTGTTGGAATAAACCACTTGGACTAGTGTAGCTTGGCAGCAGGTACCTCTGCCCTTGAGCTAGCAAAATGCTTCTTCCTCTTGCTGAGGGTATGTGCACATTAGAAAATTATGTCAACCTAAATTACTTCGACATACAGCCACTGCAGTAATTAAATAACTTTTGCACGTCCACACTATGTTCCTTGTGTCAGTGGTGTGCGCCCTCACCAGGAGCGTTTGCACCAATTTAACTGACCGTGTGGGGCACTGTGGGAAGGCTTCTGAATGCCAGAAACAGTCAATATAAGCAAAGCAGTGTATACTCTGACACTGTGTCGACCTAATTACATCGACCTAAGCACTACACCTCTCGTGGAGGTGGCGTTATTAAGTCGGTGTAGCAGGTGAGTTATGTTGGCGGGAGCAACATTTTAGTGTAGACACTTACAGGGTTAGGTCAGTGTAAGCTGCCTTGCATTGACCTAACTCTGTAGTGTAGACTAGGGCTGATTCCCCTGTACTGTTACCTTGCCTAGGTGCCTGGTAGGACAATTTTCATAAATAGCACATCATTCAGGCTGTACATACAGGGCTGGGCAACCACAACTCATTACAAGATCATAGCATATGCCAGTGGTCATCAACCGGTCGATTGCGATTGAGTGGTCGATCCTAGAGGATCTCCCAGTCGATCGTGATCTCCCTAAGACAGGCTCCCTGTCTGCCGCGGACCCACGCCGCTCCCGGAAGCGGCCAGTGTGGCTCCGGGGGCAGTAGGGCAGGGGTCTCTCTCCATGTGCTGCTCCTGCCTGCAAGCACCGCCCCCGCAGCTCCCATTGGCCGGGAATGGGGAGCTTCGGCCAATGGGAGCTGCGGAGGCAGTGCTTGCAGAGAGGGGCAGCACGCAGAGTCACGTGCCACCCCCTCCCCCCCCAGAGGCCACACGGGCACGTTGGCTCCTTCCGGGAGCGTGGGGCCTGGGTAGGCAGGGAGCCTGCTTTAGCGGCAGCCACGCTACGCTGCCGACTGGGAGCCGCCGAAGGTAAGTGCTGCCTGGTGTGAGGCTGCACCCCAGCCCTGAGCCCCCTCCTGCACCCTGAACCCCCTCCTGCACCCTGAACCCCAGCCCTGACCCCCCTCCCAGAGCCAGCACCCTTTACTCCCTCCTGCACCCCAACACTCTGCCCCAGTCCGGAGCCCCCTCCTGCACCCCTACCCCAGGCTCAGCCCAGAGCCCCCTCCCACACTGTGAACCCCTCGGCCCCAGCCCAGAGCCCGCACCCCTTCCCTAACCCCAGTCCGGTGAAAGTGAGTGAGGGTGGGGGAGAGCGAGTGATGGAGGGGCGGGGGGATGGAGTGAGTGGGGTGGGGTTTTGGGGAAGGGGTGGGGCCTCGGGAAAGGGGCAGGGTAGATACTTGGTTGCCCTTAAATTCAAAAAGTGATCTTGGGCGTAAAAACATTGGAGACCACTGGCATATGCTAATAATACAGTAGAGTAAGCTAGTGAACCAGTATGGCACACTAAGTGCTGCTGCATGCCCAAAAGCACACAGTGGAAAGCATTCCAGGCATGCAGCTGCCTTGCTGAGTCAAGTGGGGAGCCCCTGATAGTCCTTCCCATCCTCCCTCTACTTCAGCCACCTCCGCTTCTCTGGTCACCTCAGAGCACACAGGTCTGGAATTTCTGCTTGTTCCTGGGCACCTAAAACGCCACCTGCCCCTTTCTCCCACAATCCCTTCATGTTTCCATTCTTTCCAACTGCTCCTATTTTGAACTATAGTTGATGATCCAAGAGTCAGTAGAGGCTGGCTTCACCTACAGTGCCTGGATTGCCTTTGCCTGAACCTTGGTTAGCCTGTATACATTTAAGTTAGCTGTGAAGGGGCCCAGGACAATTCTGGTTCCTGATAGGGATGAATGTGCATTAACTACTGAGGCCATGCCCATGACCCAACCAGTTTGCATGCTCCATTTTTGCAGCTCTGCATGCACCGACCATCCCTTTTGAAAATTGTGCTATTTCCTGTCCCCTGCTTGCAGCCTAAAATACACATGTAAGAAGGACATTTGTGCCCACACAAGCCTTTGAAAATTTGGCCCTGAGTGACTTAAATGAAAAACCCATGATATTCGGCATAATAGCTAGGAAAGGCATATTGTCAAATAAGAAGGAAGATGAATTTTAGTTCCTATACATTAACAAAGAGCATTTTGTAGAACCAGCTTTGCTTGCTAAACTAGCATCTTAACATCTAACACCATTTGTCTCTGTCTTTTGTAAGGTCAGTAGTTTTGGGTTTTCCCCCCCTATAAATCTAAAGGCTATGTCATTGGGGGGAAATAAGGCATCTTGGGGATTAATATTATTTTACAAACTAATAAGCTGATTTATGTGACATTTAGAATAACTTGCATCCTTTGTGTTGTCAAACTTGTGTACGTGTGTTTGCCTGTGTATTTTCCTTAACATTTATTTAAAAATTAATATCAATACTTTTTTTTTACTGTAAAGTAAGATCTCTTTATTTTTTCCTTACAGTGGCTCCACCAACAAGACTAAGATATAATTTAGTCACTCATGACAGTGTACAGATTTCATGGAAAGCCCCTAAAGGGAAATTTACTGGATTTAAGCTTCTTGTTACTCCAAGTTCAGGTAAAAATATTTACATTTGTCTATAAACATGTTTGCTTCATTTAGGTACAGTGATAATGCTGTCGTGGTGAACTGGAGGAAAGCAGCCTCCTATTGCTTTGGGGCTGATCTCACTCCACATAACTGGGGGACTGTGAGCTGGCTCTGGACAGCCAGGAGCGAGATCGATCCAATTTGCCACACTGCAGTTGGAGGCCAGTGTGAATACAGATGTCTGGGGTGTCCATGGGGTGGAGTCAACTGACAGATACTTCCTGTGCTTCATCATCCGTAGTGGGCTCCACCTTTGGTCCTGTCCTTGTGAGCATCCCCTCCTCTGTCCTAGTTGCCGTATACAGGGAAATAGTAAGTGCCCCAAAAGAGTCAGCAGACGACGTTTTGTGAATGTCCGTGGGAATTTTGGGCAGTCAGAACAAGGGGAGTGAATAAGAGGCAGAGGGGCAGGTCCTTAGCTGGCATAAATTTTTATAGCTCCATTGTCAATGCAACTAAGAGTTCAGAATACACTAGTTCAGAATCTTCTCCAGACTGCATAATGTTTTAGTCATCCTTAATACAGCCCTTATCCTACAGTCACCCTCTTCTGATAGGGGGTATGTTTATAAACTGTGTTGCTGAAGAAACCTGAAACAAATTTTCACAATATATCCACATTGTTATTCCCAGTACCAAGAGAACTAAACTATAGCTTAGTTATTTTAGAATAACTATCACATGTAGACTATAATGTATTCATTTGAAATCTATAAATGTGAGGTCTACAAACTGCATTTGCACTTTGTTGATTCATTATATATAATCTACTTTGAAGAATAAAATGTAGCTTACAGATTGGACAATGATGTATTTAAAAGAACAGCTGTAGCAATAGATTCCTTTTTCCTCCCCATATTTTACTGTTGCACTGGCTTGTGCCAGGAAGGCTTTTCAACCTTAAGATGAGCAGACATGCGACATATAAAAGCAATCAAAATGTGCCAAAAACCACAGCCCAACAAAAGTTACAACAATGTGTGACATGAAGCAGTTAAATCAGCTATTGTGCTAAAAGGTATTAAATTGCAAAGGAATGAATGGCTGCTGAGTCAGATGGGCAAAAGGAAAAAGAGTGTAATCAGTTTTGATAGCATGAATGTGGTATGCTTTGGTAGTCAGCTGATGGCAGAGAGTCTCCAATAAATGTTAATCCTCAAAGTAATTTGCAACATGGATAGTTTGTACATTCAATTAAAGCAGCGGTGGATTTTATTAGAGCCCAGTCTAGTAGTGGCATGCAAAAGGATGGAGAAGGGAGTGTGTGTTGAGCACTGGTGGGCAGTGCTGAGTAGGATACACTGCTGGTGCCTCTTGCCCTACTGCCCACCACCCTGCCCTCAAAGCCTGCATATGGGTTGGGGCAGGAGTAGTGAAATGCACAAAATGCAGCTGCTGAGCCCTTGTTAGTGGTTATTGAATCATGCTTGTGAAAAGTTATTAGGCCACTCCCTTCCTCTGCCTAACAACTAAAACAAACTCCTTTAATAGGTCCTTCGAGGACTATTACCTAAGTATTTTAAAAAGTTAGAAATTCACCCCCAGCCGCTTGCACCCTGCCACTGATTGTGGGAGACTCAGAAATGCCAGATGAGTCTTCACAGTTCAGTCATGCTGAAAATTGCTTTTTAGGTTTTGAGTTTATGGACTGCTCCCTCCCTCCCCACAATTACCTACCTAGCTGTGTCACAGCTGGTGCCCCCTATGTAGCTCCTCCCACCTCATTCCTAGTGTCTCGGATCATGGGTCCAATGCTCATTGGTTTGTATCCCTTTGCACTATGATACATTTCTCTGCTGAGTTAACCCTATGCAAGACTGTCTCCCCTCTTAAAGCCTTTTCTGGTTCCTATTCCTTTAAGCCAGGGCACTTGAAAACTACTGTGACTCTTGCTACAGCTAGTTCCTATGTCTTGACTGTCCTGTTGCAGCAAAACCCTTTTAGAGCTGCTGGCCCCTTGAAGTGTGCTTGACGAGATTAACTTCCGCATAGGATTTTTCTTACCTGCAGTTCTTCAGTTCCCTGCTCTTATAAACTGTCCCTTCCTGTTTCAGTTGTTCTGCTTTGGCCTCATTTGAAGAACAGACCTGTAGCTGCCACTCACTACAAATTGCTTTTTCCCTTGTCTCCATGTGGGTGTCGGGCATCCAGGTACAGCAGGGTCAGTCTCCTAGCAACTCCCTGGGCGCAGCTGAACCTGGCAGAGGCTGCCTGATTGACTGCACTTCCTGACTGGTGGAGGGCAGATTTAAACTCCGACTTGAGCCAGTAGCAGCCAGAACTTGATTGCTGCTCAGTGCATCCCATGCCACAGCTGTGCTTGATCCTGCTTCCTGCACCTGCTCCCATCCAGCCCCTGCCTGCTCCTACCCAGGCTGCTCTTGTGCCCGTTCCAGTTCCTGCCCTTCTCATCCTCAACACCCCTGGCTCTACTTCCTGACTACATCTCCAACTCACCCATTGGCTCTTCCATTTGGCTTCTGACCCATGGTTCTGGTCTCAACTACACCCACAGAGCCCTTATTCTTGACTCCGGCTTGACTCTGCTCTAATCTCCTGGCCACCCTCATGGTTCTGACCATTAGGCATGACTGCCCACATCCCAGATGTGATCCTGACAGTGGGTTTGAGCTGGGCTTCCTGGCTGTCTTACTGGGCCCACTGCATCTGCATTTCACTAGCACAGTCCTTCTGGCTTCAGCACTCTGGGACTGTCCCTGCTTGCGAATGCAGTCTCTCCTTCTCTGGGGAGATTCTTCCCACTCTCCAGGTTTCATGATGTTAGGCTAGTAGCTGCTTTCCTCCCAGTAGTTCATTCTATTATCTGTGCCTCCCAGGGTCACTGCAACACTTCTCAGAGCTTCTGGAATGCTGCTGATATCAGCTAGGCCTCCTGGCCATCTCCTTTCACTCCTAGTCAAGGTCTACTTCATGATGTCCTATTCCTCTAGCCTCTCATTTCATGGCCCCATTCCCAATTGAGGATGAGTCTCTGGACTGCTTCCTGAACAGACTGATTCCCACAGAGGTATCTGCTAGTCAGATGGCTTAATTTTCTGGGTGGCTTTCCAGTTCCTCTCCTGTGTCTCACTTTGTCCCCTCTCCTCCATTTCCTGTAGGCCTTTCCTTCATCTGTGTGTGTGTGTGTGTGCATGCTTGCACATGTGTGTACATACCCAGGGTCTTACCTATTATTCATGTTAGGTTTTGGAGAAGGTTTACACCCCATGAGACCATCCTTTTAAGGTCACAGTATGTCAGCCCACCTGGCTCCCTGCTTTTCTGGGGTGTCCTCTGTGTCATTCCAAAGGGACAAGGGTTTGGAACAGACAACCAGTGATGAGTGACTGGTCATTACCGTACTTAATGTAGCTTAAATATACATTTAAGTGGTTTAAAATGTAGCAATTTACCTTATCATAGCATTCACTATTTATACTATGCCGCTGATCTTATTTCTCTTTTTGTTTCCTTGCAGGTGGAAAAACCAATCAACTAACTCTTCAAAACAGTGCAACCAAAGCAATTATTCAAGGTCTTATTCCAGATCAAAGCTACGCAGTTCAGATTATTACATACAATAAAGACCAAGAGAGCAAGCCAGCACAAGGGCAGTTCAGAAGTATGTATCTGTATGCACATATCATATCTCACATATAGCACTGTCTTATCAAATACCCCTTCAATCTATACATTCGCAATGTACTCAGATACCACAGAGATGAGCATGTTATGAATACTTACACCAATAGAGAACATAGAGCCAATTTCAGCCAGGTGTAAAAAGGTGCAAGTCTGTCGACTTCAGTGAAGTACACCTGGTAATACAAAGTCTGGCTTTATCGGACATTGTGCAAGAGATCTTAGTAGCAGGGATTCTAAACTAAGGGAAACGTTAATAGCCCAATGTTTTTAATTTTCTCCTTTCCTTTGTGAAAATAGCCCATGACTCATAAAAAGGGAATTGTGAGCGGGAGGAAATGAATGGAATATGTTTTTTATTTGTTCCCTTTTTCATGGATTTCCAGTGTAATTCTTAGAATGGGGTGAGGGAAGCCACGGGTAAGTCTTAAAACTTTGAACTTGTAATAGGCCAGATGCTCAGCTGGTGTAAGTCAGCATAGCTCTGTTTACTTTAATGGAGCTATGCCAGTTTACACCAATTGAGAATCTGGCCTAATATGTTCAGCACATGATCCTGCAAAACCCAAACCAATATATACAGAAAAGGATAAATGTGTTCTGTCTGAGGGCGTGCTGATTAGTTAGGTGCACTTTCTGCCCTGATTTACATCTCAGGCCTAATCTACATTAGGAAATTAGGTCAATATGACTATGTCTTTGAGGGGTGTGAAGGATCCATGCCCATAAGTGACTCAGTTAAACTAAACTAACCTCCAGTGTAGACAGTGCTGGATTGATGGCAGAATTCTCCCATCTACCTAGCTACCACCTCTCGGGGAGAAGGAGTACCTATGCTGACAGGAGAACCCTTCCAGTGGCCTAAGTAGTGTCTTCACTGAAGTGCTACAGCAGTGCAGCTGCAGCATTTTAAGTGTAGCCAAGCCCTCCTGGAACTCAATTAAAAACAGATCAGGACAGATTTAGTCTATAGAACCAAAGACCAGATAGCCTGCGGGTAGGGAAGTAATTTTTCCTGAAACCCCTTCCTACAAAACACCTTCTCTGAACATTTTTAATATCTGAGATGCTTGTGCTTAAGGTTTCTAACTGTGTAATGGGTCTGCCAATCACTGCTCTAATTGCTAGACCACCCTCTTATCCTATCCAGCACATGATAACAAGTGCTGATTACTTGATGTAGAGGCCACATCAAGTCCTCCTAGGAATTCCCCAGTGCCTGTATTTATTATTTTAAATACTGGTTGCAAAACCCACAAAACCACAGGTTACTTTAGCATTAAAGAGAAACCTATGGAATGGCTACTCAAGCTTCCAAAATATTAGCTGTGGTTGTTCGTAACTGGCTGTATTCCACAGGAAAAGCAGAGCTGGCAGCTTGATTTTAGAATGCAGGGGTTACATTCTATTTAATATATTGTTTCTTTAGCTGCAATATGTTTTCATTGGCTGTAGTGAGACTTGGATCCCATTTGACAGTATAATGACCGTATGAATGAAACCAGATACAATGTGTATGCAAGTCCTTCCTTTTTTATGTTGTATTTTCATGGCTTTTTCTTCCCCCATGACAAAGTGATGACTAATTCTTGGGACTGTGGAAGATTAAACTATTCCAGGGCACCTTTGGGGAGGGGAAGGGAGGGCCAGAGTAAAATCATGAGGGACTAGCAGGACACTGAACACATCAGCATTTTAAACTCTGAGTTATAGATAATGTACAAAGTCCCCCCTCCTCCCCCAAAGCCTACAGAAATCTTAACATCTTGCAGTAGTCTGTTATCCTTAGGATAATTTATATTTTCTTTTACATGATCAGGTATGCAATTCTTATGTGATAGCTTACAAATCACAGTAGAATAAAAAGGTATAAAATAAGTAAGGCCTTGTAATGGAGTTTTGTCTTAAAGAGGTAGATTGGACAGATGCACTAATACATTCAATTTAATCATCAAGCAAATATGTGAATGAATTTTGTTTTTGGCTTTTAAAGCTTTATAGAGGCAATATTTTTAACAATGTCTTCAACTCCGTAGGGGTAGTCTCTGTAGAAGAATGGTCAGCTCTTTGCCAGAATTACTTTGCTTTTTTGCCTTCTAGTGAGAATTCTCTCATGTTAGTGCTCTGTTCACCACCTGGAGACCAGTCTTGCGTGTGGACATCTTCAACAGCCACTGGAGTCCCTGGCTATTGACGCCAAATCAGATCTTACCCAAGCAACACTCACAATTGGCCAAATCATGAAGTCCTTTCTCCTTTTTTTTTCTTCTTTCCTTTCTCTGGCAAAAACTCCCTTTCACTTCAGTGCAAGATTTGACTGGGTAAGATGTGAGTCCAGAGTTCTGAATAAGACTCTTAGGGTATGTCTACACTTGGAGCTGGAGGTGTAATTTTTGACTCGGGTAGATGGCCGCATGCTCGTTTTGATTGAGCAAGTGTGCTAAAAATAGAAGTGTAGCCACGGCAGTGCAGGGGGCAGTATGGGCTAGTCGCCCTGAGTACAATCCTGCCTGGGAACCTAGGTGCTTACTGGGGTGGCTGGCTCGTCCCACTGCCTGTGCTGCTGCAGCTATACTTCTGTTTTTAGTGTCCTAGCTCAATCAAAGTTCGTGCATGTACGTCAACCTGGAAACGACACCCCTAGCTCGAGTGTAGGCATAACCTAATCATGGGCTAGCTCATGAGGGTCTCAGTCTGCCCTGAGTAAGGGGTAGGGTGTGGATTCACTATTCCAAGAGCAGACAAAGGAAAGAATTGTCTCTGAATCACAGTTCTCCCACTTTGCTCCTGGGGTAAGTAATCTGCTAATGGTATCGACATGACAGAGATGGCATCCCATCTCTGCCCCCCTACAGCTGTGCTGGCCATAGTGTGCTGGGGAAGAAGTCAAGACTCCAATTATTTTCCACCAGGATTCATGCACTTGCCTCCCATTTGCTCTGGGGTGAGGGTGGGAGGATAGCAGGCCTGCAGAGGCTGCTCCCCTCTCCTCCCACTACCCCCACACACTGGAACCTGCAATGTGGGTATCAACACTGTAGAATGGAGGCTTGTATCCCCCTTACTTCCTGTTCAGCACTGCAGAGATTGGAAGGATTGGACTGTGACTCAACAGATCTATGTTTAATTCCTGGCTCTGTTACAGGCATTCTCTGGGAATTTGGGTGAATTATTTAATATCTCTGGTCTCAATTCTGCAAAACAGGGAAAATAAGATTTCCTCTCTACCCTTCACCTATCATGTCTATTTATCTTGTAAGCTCTTTGGGGCAGGGAGAGTCTCTCTTACTATACATTAATGCCTAGCACAAGGAGGCTGATCTCGGCTGGGCCCTCTATGCATCACGTAATATAAATAATGATCAATGCTGGTCATAAATCAGCACTATATAAATTAAAGGCTTAAATTCTACTTAGATTAATTTTCTGTTCTTTATAAGTACGTATGTCCGTTCTCACAGGAAAAACACATCCCTTTCTTGGCAAGACTCAAAGCTATTCAAGGTGGCATATTAGATCATTAGCCACTGTGGCAGCTGCGTGGATGTTAACACCAATTAATTTCCTAAAACAACTCTGAGAGATTTTGTTGTAGAAAAACTATATCCTGCACAAAATGAACTTCATTCACATGGACTTTAGATGTGATATTGCCAGAATATTTCTGGGTGGGAAGAACAGGGTGGTGCAAAGACTAGATGATCACAATGATCCCGCTGGTCTTTAATACAATGTTGGGAATCACTAAACAGGCTGAATTCTGCCTGCTATGGATGGGGGGAGGGTATAAGCAGCCGTCACACCCACCCTCTACCTTGTTTAGCCCATGCTAGGGCTAGGCACAATTGGAGTCTGAGCTATGGACCTGCCTTACTCCTGTGGGAGTGTGTGTTGCCCTGAAGAGGGCAGGGAAGAGGCAGCCCAAGGCTTGGGCTTCATGGAGGGATATAGTAGCTGGCATGAATTCACCATGTGCCAGAGACTGGAGAGGAATTCTGTCCTCCTGACCCATTCCCACTCTCTAGCTAGCCTGGCCAATGTTCTGGGCTGGTGGAGCAGGAGGTTTGCACTCCTATGTCTTTCCTCTGGGCAGATTTTCCATCACCAAAGTCTCTCCTAAACTTGGGTTCTGCTAGTAGAAGCAATTTAGGTCCTGATACTGATGTCCCTGTGCTTGGACTCTCCTGAGTGAGGAGTCATTCTCACCAATACCCACCAAGAACATGACTGAGATGTTGTACAATTGTTGCATGAAGATTCTGGTGTGTGGGGAGAATATGATACATTTAACTAAACTTTTCTCAGTCTGACACATTTCCTCTTATGTTTGTAGTTAAAGATCTAGAAAGAAAGAAGGAAACATCAAGTAAATCCAAGGTCAAGGGTACGGAAGGTACAGGTGGGAGTAAACCATCTCCATCTACAGAAGGTCAGATTGTCAAAAAATATGATTTTGTGATGTCACATTAATAACCAGTTAAATATATAACTCTGCCATTACATAGACCATTTTCCTCATTACAGATAAGTGTCTTTTTTTCCCACTTGTTTTCCAAGATAATTATCAGCATTTAATTGCATTGATGGCAATTATAGCCATTAAATATAAGTAAAAGTCAATTTTATTCACCCTGGATATTTGATTAGCTACAATAGAAAGTTTTCTTTACTTTGCTGTTCTACTTTTCAGCTTTAAACAGAGTTTTGAAACTAAACAGCATGAAAAATAATTGAAAGTATTCTTTTGAACCTGCATAAAACAGATAGTCTTGCTTGATTTCTGCACTTCCATTCACTATTCAATATATAACATAGTGTATATATAATAATGACAGAATTAAATATGATTTCATGCTTGGAACTGATGTGAAATTGGCATATTTTATTACATTGCCCCCTAGAATCAACCTTGCATAACTACCTGATTTTTATGTACAAAAATCATACATTAATTCCTGTCTTATGCACGCAAAATACTTGTATGCAAAAAAATGCAAAAAAGAAATTTAGCAGATTTGGAGGGTAATGCAACTGTGCTAGTCATCAGAAACATTTCCAGTATATATAGCACATACAAGAAAATCCATTCTGCATTTAACATATAACATAGCTTCCTGTTGGTTCTGAATTATTAAAAAAAATCTTCCTTTCAGAAGTAACACTGAAGGCAATTATTTCCATTAGCAGTTATCTATGATATGCAGAACAAGCAAGGGCAAGAAGAGCTTGATATGACCTCAAATAATCTTTCTGCAATAGACAGTTTCAAGATTCTCACCTCTCCAGTGCCATTGCATTCTGATAGTGCAAGAACTATGTTATTGGTCCAACGATCATTGAAGTCAATGGGAATCTTTCCATTGATTTCAGTGGGTTTAGGATTATACCCTATATGTCTGTTAAATAATTACAAGACTGTATCTAAATTAATACAGTTTGGTTTTGTACAGCATTGTTCATACCAAATTGCCACTAAGTCTTCACGTTCCATACAGTATGTAAAGATGTTTATGCAAAGAAGTTCACTAGCATGTATAGTACTGTAAACTGTGAGCTGCATCTGCTGATGTAATATGGATGGTGATCTGACGTATTTGGGAGAACGGCTGAGCTGGGGGAAATGAGATGGTTAGGGAAGGAAGATGTGATTGTTTAGAGCAGGGGTCGGCAACCTTTCAGAAGTGGTGTGCCGAGTCTTCATTTATTCACTCCAATTTAAGGTTTTGCGTGCCAGTAATACATTTTAACGTTTTTAGAAGGTCTCTCTCTATAAGTCTATAAATATAACTAAACTATTGTTGTATGTAAATAAGGTTTTTAAAATATTTAAGAAGCTTCCTTTAAAATTAAATTAAAATGCAGTTCTTATCAGTTTAGTGCAGTGGTTCTTAACCTGGAGTGCATGCACCCCCTGGGGGTGCGAGATGCCCTTTCTGGGGGTGCGAGACATGCCAGATTTTTTTAGGAGGTAAATCATCGAAAACACAAATTAAGCACAGGCACATAAGTACAACTACTTTGCTTCATCAAACCTATGTATTTATTAACATTATACATTTTTTAATGATTACTGTAATATACAAACACAGTTTTCAAGTTTTTAAGCTAATTGTAGTGTAATTTTTGATAAGGGGTGCGAGAACATATTTTGAGAACTCCAGACCATCAGTGTGCTGACCGGGGCCGAGTGTAGTGTATTAAATTGCTCCCCATAGGAATGTGCTACTTACGATGTNGTTTTGCGTGCCAGTAATACATTTTAACGTTTTTAGAAGGTCTCTCTCTATAAGTCTATAAATATAACTAAACTATTGTTGTATGTAAATAAGGTTTTTAAAATATTTAAGAAGCTTCATTTAAAATTAAATTAAAATGCAGTTCTTATCAGTTTAGTGCAGTGGTTCTTAACCTGGAGTGCATGCACCCCCTGGGGGTGCGAGATGCCCTTTCTGGGGGTGCGAGACATGCCAGATTTTTTTAGGAGGTAAATCATCGAAAACACAAATTAAGCACAGGCACATAAGTACAACTACTTTGTTTCATCAAACCTATGTATTTATTAACATTATACATTTTTTAATGATTACTGTAATATACAAACAAAGTTTTCAAGTTTTTAAGCTAATTGTAGTGTAATTTTTGATAAGGGGTGCGAGAACATATTTTGAGAACTCCAGACCATCAGTGTGCTGACCGGGGCCGAGTGTAGTGTATTAAATTGCTCCCCATAGGAATGTGCTACTTACGATGTACTACTTAGGGCTGCCAGTCCTGATGCTCTGAGTGGCATGGTAAGGGGACAGGGAACAGGGGTGGTTGGATAGGCGTGGGAGTCCTGGGGGGCCTGTCAGGGGTGTGGATAGGGGTCAGGGAAGTCAGGGGACAGGGACCAGGGGAGCTTGGATGGGGCGGTGGGGTCCCGGGGGGACAGTCAGGGGTGGGGGGTCCCGGGAGGGGGTGGTCAGGGGACAAGGAGCAGGGGGGGTTGGATGGGTGGGAGGCTATGAGGGGGGCAGTCAGGGGGCAGGAAGTGGGAGGGGGCGGCTAGGGGGCGGGCTGTTTGGGGAGGCACAGCCTTCCCTACCCGGGTGTAGTGTATTAAATTTCTCCCCATAGGAATGTGCTATTTGCAGAGCACCAGGACTAGCAGCCGTAAGTACTACACCGTAAGTAGCACATTCCTACGGGGAGAAATTTAATACACTACACCGGCGGACAGAACCCCAGACCGGCGGTGGGTTTAACCGCTCAGCCCGCTGCCGGTCTGGGGTTCCGGCCGCCGGCTCCTACCAGCCGGGGTCCCGGCCGCCAGCCCCGCTCAGCCCACTGCCGTCCTGGGGTTCCGTTCACCCAGGCCAGCAGCGGGCTGAGCGGGGGCAGTGGCCGGGACCCCGGCCAGCGTGCCAGTAAAAATCGGCTCGCGTGCCACCTTTGGCATGCGTGCCGCAGGTTGCTGACCCCTGGTTTAGAGGCTTAAGAAGTGAAAAAGGCCAAGGTGAAAAAGCTGGGCCTGTAATAACATTTGAAGAAAGTGTTGAATTGGCTCAGAGAGAGAAGGTCTACACCTTTCAGGGAGACAAGAAGTACAGGCAGAACTAGGTCTATCTGCAAAGCATGGAGAAAGGGGGATGAAGTTGGCACAAGAAAGTTGTGGTCTGTTGACTCCCCGTGTCATGATTCAGTTCTTTTTATTTATTAAATCTTTTAACTTCAAAACTTGCTTTAGTTCTCTGAAGGTCTTCACATGCCATGTAAATACTGATGGTTAGTACTGAATACCAAAATGGAAGTGTGCCATATGCTCAGAAGAAATGCAAAAGTTTTCTATGAAAAACTGTTGGTCTTGCCTGAGGGTTTTCTGTGAAGCTGGGGTGTGCGCTGGGGTAAAGTAAAACTTGCAAGTAGCTCACTTTTTTGCCCTATTTGTTGCTATTTTTGTGGATCCTGACTTTAATTCTTTATTTTGTACAGCTCTGTTCCCAGTCCAACCCCATTTAAGTCAATATAAAGATATCATTAAGCTGGATTCTTCACTGGCTTAAACCTTGCGCAGATTTTCACTTTCACAAATTTTAATGTACAATAGAACCTCATTCCCAACATGTTTGTAATTCTGGAGATTTTTCGTAACTCTGAACAAAACGTTATGGTCATTCTTACAAAGGTTTACAACTGAGCATTGACTTAATATAGCTTTGAAGCTTTACTTTGCAGAAGAAAAATGTTGCATTTAACCATCTTAATTTAAATAAAACGAACAGAAATTATTTATTTATCTTGTCAAATCTTTTTTTTAAACTTCCCCTTAATTTTTTTAGTAGTTTACATTTAACACAGAACAGTACTGTATTTGCTTTTTTGTTTTTTATCTCTGCTGCCGCCCGATTGAGTACTTCCAATTCCAAATAAGGTGTGTGGATGACTGGTCAGTTCGTAACTCCGGTGTTCGTAACTCTGAGGTTCTACTGTATCTGCTGTCTCATCAAGCATTTGGCATTGGAAAATCATGAAATGTTGGAGGGTTGAGATAGAGCATTAATTAGGGAAGAATGCAAACACGTCACTCTGCCGTCACGTCAGCTGAATGGGGAATAGATCACTTCTGTTGCTATTTCTCTAATAAATTTTCACTCTGCAAATGGCAGTGTGTCTCCACTGCCTGTCTGCTTCCTATTCCATAAGCAAAACCTATTGTCAAATGGTATGGGGAGGGGGAATTGGCAGCTGTGCCCATCCCTTGCAATTCGGGCACTTACGCATGGTGCTTCTGTGATTATTTTTTTTAACCCTGCATTGTATTGCACGGGTAACATTAATTCTGGCATTTCCTAACTTTTGAGATCTTGACTTTACAACTTTAACCATGTCCTTTTGATGTAGTTTTTGTGTGTGTGATGTGTAACAGAAATCCACAGCATGCCCTGGAGATGAGAATTTTCTCTGTGGGGGACGGAAATGTAGCTTATTCACTGGAGGAAGCTTGAAACAGCTTGTTTGTCTGGTCAAGGTATAATAGTAGGTTATGGGGTTTAGGTAATATGTGAAACAAAGTACTCCATGATTTTGGTGGGAAAGGATTTTGATATTTTGTCATTTTAAGTCAAGGATTTCTGAGAATTGAACACTGCATGTATTTATTATTTTGGATGTTTATTTAGGAGTTTTTGAGGAACGGCAAATAATATTTATTTCATGTATCCATATTGCAAGAATCTATATTGGTAATAGCCCAGATAAGCTTGTATGTGTGTTTTGGAGAGTGGCTGGTGGTTCTGGTTGATTGTTAGTGTTAACTCAGACTAAAAGACAATTGTAAGATCTCTAGAAAAAGAGACCCATACAATGTCACACTTATGATGTGTATGTGTCACTTCCTATGTGACTGCTTTTGTTGTTGTTGTTGACACCTCATCCTCCATCAGTCCCTCCCTCCTGTTCTCTTAATTTAGGGCTCCTAGAAGAGTTTTCAACTATTGAATTTCAATACCCTGAGTTTGCAGGAGGTGCTTAGCACCTTTCAGGATCAGACCATTAGATTATACATTATACTGGGCAGGGACTCTGCCTTTATTTATTTTCTGAAGTGTCAACTACATAAGAACAGCCATATTGGGTCAGACCAAAGGTCTATCTAGCCCATATCCTGTCTTCTGAAAGTGGCCAATTCCAGGTGCCCCAAAGGGAATGAACAGAACAGGTAATCATCAAGCAACAGAGGCTAGGGGCACCATCCCTGGACATCCTGGCTAATAGTCATTGATGGATCTATCCTCCATGAACTTATCTAGTTCTTTTTGGAACTCTGTCATAGTCTTGGCCTTCACAACATCTTCTAGCAAGGAGTTCCACAGATTGACTGTGCGCTGTGTGAAGAAGAACTTCCTTTTGTTTGTTTTAAACCTGCTGCCTATTAATTTCATTTTGTGACCCCTATGTTGCCCCCAGTGTGCCACCTGGAACTGGGGTATCACTGAGCCGTCTGACCCACCAGCTGGGGCTCCCTCTCTCACTGTGCTGCTGTGATAAGTTGCAAAGCCCTCCAAGCTTGCACTTTCACCAGCATTCACACAGGTAGGGACACACCCAGCTTCCCAGCCTAGGACCCCAGAGCAGTACCATCCTGCTCTGGTCAAATCGGCTTAACACCCAGCCCGCCTCTCCCTCAATATGAAGAGGGCCATGCACACTTGTGGTAACCAAGCTGAAATTTTCCCCAGACACCTTAGTTAAACTCACACTGGTTTAGATTAAAACATTAAAATAAGTTTATTAACTACAAAAGGATAGATTTTAAGTGATTCTAAGTGATAGCAAACAAACAAAACCATAAACTGAGCTTAACATACTAGATAGGTAGGATATGAATTAGCAAATTCTCACCCTGAGTGATAAACAAGCTGGCAGATTCTTAAGGCACGAGCTGCCGTGGCTTTGCAGATTGCGGTTTGCCAGGTTTTGATACACAGGCTAGAAATCCCTCTAGATTTCCAGAAAGCCTTTGACAAGGTCCCTCACCAAAGGCTCTTACGTAAATTAAGTTGTCATGGGATAAGAGGGAAGATCCTTTCATGGATTGAGAACTGGTTAAAAGACAGGGAACAAAGGGTAGGAATAAATGGTAAATTTTCAGAATGGAGAGGGGTAACTAGTGGTGTTCCTCAAGGGTCAATCCTAGGACCAATCCTATTCAACTTATTCATCAATGATCTGGAGAAAAGGGTAAAAAGTGAGGTGGCAAAGATTGCAGATGATACTAAACTGCTCAAGATAGTTAAGACCAAAGCAGACTGTGAAGAACTTCAAAAAGATCTCACAAAACTAAGTGATTGGGCAACAGAATGCCAAATGAAATTTAATGTGGATAAATGTAAAGTACTGCACATTGGGAAAAATAACCCCAACTATACATACAATATGATGGGGGCTAATTTAGCTACAACTAATCAGGAAAAAGATCTTGGAGTCATCGTGGATAGTTCTCGGAAGACGTCCACGCAGTGTGCAGCGGCAATCAAAAAAGCAAACAGGATGTTAGGAATCATTAAAAAGGGGATAGAGAATAAGACGGAGAATATCTTATTGCCCTTATATAAATCTATGGTAGGCCCACATCTTGAATACTGCGTACAGATGTGGTCTCCTCATCTCAAAAAAGATATATTGGTATTAGAAAAGGTTCAGAGAAGGGCAACTAAAATGATTAGGGGTTTGGAACAGGTCCCATATGAGGAAAGATTAAAGAGGCTAGGACTTTTCAGCTTGGAAAAGAGGAGACTAAGGGGGGATATGATAGAGGTATATAAAATCATGAGTGATGTGGAGAAAGTGAATAAGGAAAAGTTATTTATTTGTTCACATAATATAAGAACTAGGGACCACCAAATGAAATTAATGGGCAGCAGGTTTAAAACAAATTAAAGGAAGTTCTTCTTCACACAGCGCACAGTCAACTTTCCTTGCCTGAGGAGGTTGTGAAGGCTAGGACTATAGCAGGGTTTAAAAGAGAACTGGATAAATTCATGGAGGTTAAGTCCATTAATTTCTATTAGCCAGGATGGGTAAGGAATGGTGTCCCTAGCCTCTGTTTGTCAGAGGGTGGTGATGGACGGCAGGAGAGAGATCACTTGATCATTACCTCTTAGGTTCACTCCCTCTGGGGCACCTGGCATTGGCCACTGTTGGAAGACAGGATACTGGGCTGGATGGACCTTTGGTCTGACCCAATATGGCTGTTCTTATGTTCTAGCCTGGGACCATCACTTCCCACAGTTCAGTCTTTGTTCCTCAGATGTTTCCAGGTGTGTTGTTGTAGGGTGAGTGAGGTCCCATCATGATGTCATTGTCCCCCTTTTATATCATCTTCTTTCCACTTGCTGGAGAGCTCTTTTGCTGTGACCTGGAACAAACAGTTCCCATTGTGTAGTGCTATCTCTGAGAGATTTCTATTGTATACAGTTCCTGGGGTAATCCTTGTGCTTGTGTGCATTACCTCAATAAGCCATTTACATTGTTTGGGTTTTTTACTGTTGTACCTGAAAGGCTGCTTGTGGGTGTTTTCAACCTCACAACATGTTTCAGTAACACATACATAGCCTAACTTCACATATGATGATAGCACATACAATCCAATGACTTATCGATGTCTAGAAGATCAAGACTTTTAGAATGATACCTCACAAGGCATACTTTGTACAAAACATACCCTAATTACATGACAGTGGTGAATATTGGGGTGCCAGGGTTTCACACCCTAGTTCTTGTGTTATGAGAAGGCGTACCATAGATATATACAGGTCTGTCGCATCTTAGGCTCATTTAACATGCGCGATTTCAGCTTTATGCGGTCGGCAAAAAAAAAAAAAAAGAGAGAAAGAGAAAAATAACAATTTAAATACTGTTTGTATAGTGCAGGCGATTCCGCCCACCATTACACTCCATGTAATTTTGACTATACAGGTCTGTCTCATCTTACGCTGGGGTTACGTTCCGCAGTCAGCGCCTGAAGCAAAAATCGCGTATAGTCAAAATTACATGGAGTGTAATGGCGGGCGGAATCGCCTGCACTACAGAAACAGTATTTAAATTGTTATTTTTCTCTTTTTGTTTTGTTTTTATTTGTTTTTGCCGACCGCATAAAGCTGAAATCACGCATGTTAAATGTGCCTAAGATGCGACAGACCTGTACGTGATTTTTGCTTTAGGCGCTGACTGCGGAACGTAACCCCAGCGTAAGATGAGACAGACCTGTAGAGGTAATATGATATTTTCTGTCTTATCTATCCCTTTATTAATGATTCCCAACATTGTTTGCTTTTTTGGCTACCACTGCACATTGAGTGGATGTTTTCAGAGAACCATCCACAGTGATCTTTCTTGAGTTGTAACAGCTAATTTAGACCCCATCATTTTATATGTATAGTTGGGATCATGTATTCCAATGTGCATTACTCTGCGTTTATCAACCTTGAATTTCATCTGCGATTTTGTTGCCCGGTGACCCAGTGTTGTGAGATCCTTTTGTAGCTCTTTGCAGTCTGGTTGGGACTTACAAAACTACTTAGGATAGTTATCATCTGCAGTTTTTTCCACCTCACTGTTTACCCCTTTTTCCAGATCATTTATGAATATGTTGAATAGGACTGGTCCCAGTATAGACTCCTGGAGGACACCACTATTTACCTCTGTCCATTCTGAAAACTGACCATTTATTCCTACCCTTTGTTTCCCATCTTTTAACCAGTTACCAATCCATGAGAGGACCTTCCCTCTTATCCCATGTATGAAGTGGTATAATAATTACTATTGATCTTTAGCAGTTAAAGTTGTAAAGTATAAATGAATTGTTCTTGGACTATATATCATCCAACGGTATTGTAAATCTTTCTATAATATTTGAAAGCAAAACTTCCCTTTGAATAAAAGGCACATCTGTCTGTCTCTCCACACAACTGTGCTTTTGTTGTTTTGATGAATATTTTCTTTCATAATAAAACTTTTCCAGTGTGATCTCTTTGCACGATGCTGCTGTGTGAATTTCAGGAGAAGTTCTTTCAAGGGATGATATAAACTGTGATTACTTGGTGTACATCTCAGGTACATCCCTTTGTTTCTACACTACAGTAAGTTTTGCAGATGAGGTAACAACTCTGCTTGAACTTGTCTCTGTCACTTTGTGAACAGTGCTAGAAGAGATGGGAGAGACAGACTGGAGTCCTGAGAAACACACCTACATCTCCTCTCCTTGCCAAAAAAATAAAATAAAAATTTCAGATAAGAAACAAGTATGTATGATCTTATTAGCTGTAACACAAGAACAAGGATACAATAGATCTTTTTGAATGATACTAGATGAGATGAGCGGGGGTTGGACTAGATGACCTCCTGAGGTCCCTTCCAACCCTGAGATTCTATGATTCTATGAGATAGGAGGAAAAGATTCACACACAGGTAGTTAGGAATGACCACACCAGAACAGATTAATAATCCATTTAGGTCAGTTTCTCATCACTAATAATAGTCAATGCCAGATGCTTCAGTAGAAATGATGGAAAGTCCTCTCTAATGCATTTAATTTTGCAATATTGCATCATGGGAAGGAATGCCTCCCTTGATCCCTGCTGGTGAACACTCCGGAAGCATAATCTTGTTCATTTCATCTTAACTAGTGTGACTGCAGATGTTGTTCTGAGTCCCATGCATAGCTTTTACATTTTGATTTCTACTGAACTCTTTAACTCACAGAACTCATTAACTTTGTATTAATGAGGCTAATTAGAGATTGCTTAAAATGTATCTCCATCTGCTTGTTCTGCACGCTAGCTCTTGTATTGTGAGTCAATCAGGATCCAGAAGGCCTTCTTTAGAGCACTAGTTATTTTATAGTATCATAGAAATGTAGGGCTGGGAGGGACCTCCAAATAATCAAGTCCAGTCCCCTGCACCATTGCAGGACCAAGTAAACCACCTTCTTGTCTCCTGAAGAATCCTTATTTTTTCAGGTTTCAGAGTGGTAGCCGTGTTAGTCTGTATTAGAAAAAACAACGAAGAGTCCTTGTGGCACCTTATCAGGACTCCTCGTTGTTTTTGCGTATTTTTTCAGTCTCTTCTTCCACTGCAATCTGCTTTATTTTTCTTCCCTCAATGTTTTCATGGAAATCAGAGGAGGGAAAAGACCCGCTAGTTCCTCTAGTCGCTCCAATTGCAGGTGCAGGATTGTTTTCTACTGTATTTGATGTTTGTCAACTTTTAGTTTTAAAAGTTACCCAATTGTAAATACTGTAGTTGACTGGGCACTAGCGAGAGATCACGTGCATGTGGCAAGAGACTTAAATTATGTATGAGGACAGCCTCTAATACACAAATATCATAGAACACAGTTGCCAGAGGAAAGGAGATTCCAGTCAACAATGCACAGTACATTTTTTTTTCTCTCTCTAGCTATATAATTTATAATGTGAATTCTGAATTATATTCTTATTGATACCAGAATGGCTCTATACTACAACCTGACACATGTCAAAGAGCAACTTGTGAACATCTTCATATTATAGACTGGCCTGGCATGTGAAAAGAGTTTTTATGTGTTAATGGTGTTTCCAGTCCTCTTGGCTTTAACCCATACTTCAATCTAGCACTATAGAAATGTCTATAAATAAATGTGTAGGATGCTGTCCATATGCACTGCTGCAGAGAGGAAGAGCAGTCCAGTGGTTAGAGCACTAGTCTGTGATTTGGGAGTGCAGGATTTAAGTCCCTTCATTGCCATAGCCTTCCTACATGACCTTGGGCAAGTCACTTAGTCTGTCTCCATTTCCCATCTGTAAAATGGGGATAATAGCTTTTGCCTACCTCACAGAGGCATTGTGAAGATGAATACATTAAAGATTGTGAGCTGCTCAGAAACTACAGTAATGGAGGCCACATAATCACCTTAGATACATTTCCATATTTAGTTGCATATTGAAGGATTGTCATAGTGGGTTTGCAGGAATTAAAACTATGGTGATGGGTGCTTTATAGCTATGGATAAGCCTGGTATGTCATGAATGCTGATCCCACAGCTGGCCAACATCCAGGAGAGATGTTAGTTTGCTGTCAAAGGTCAAAAACCACCTTTTTAAAAGCCAGCCTCCATCAAACGGAGTTCTGGCAGTGGTCAGAGGGATGAAAGAACACATCTTTTGGTTGTTGTTTACACAGTAACATATCTTTATATCTTCATGGGATTTGTGTAATTCTGCCATGCTGCTGGGGCTGTCCAGTGCACAAGAGTTGTGACAGCTGTGCACAGCTGCAAGAGGGGAGTCAAAGGGGTCAGGAGCCTGTTGAAGTCTAGAACTATTGAACACAACTTTACCTGGGAAAAGGTATGTTGCTGAGGATTGGGTGACCCTGTCTTCCCCTCATGGAGGTGGATGGATCTCCTGCCACTTAATTGCAAATATGTGGGACTAGGGGAGAGGGACCTCTGCATTATCATCTAATTCCTGAGGGATTCTTCTTAATCCTTTCTCATCCCTGCCCCCAATTTTCATTTTGTTTCAGTGTGATGGGGATATTTTTGGGGCTGGCACCTCCATTAATATCCTTCACCAACTGTGAGTCAGCAAGGGGATGACCTCACCTTCACATTAGGATCTCTGGCATGAAATGTTCCATTCCATTCCTTCATGTCACTTCTCTTGAGCTCAGTTGTCTTAGCTGAGGATTGAGATTCCACTACTGGAAGGGAACACTTTTGAGTTGCTGCTGGAAGCCTAATCTGCTGGTGAAGAGTTTAATTAACTTCACTCTGAATTATATTCTCATTAATATTACTGTGATAGCCCCATACTACAAACGGATGGGCTCAATGGGCACAATCCTGAAAATGTTTACTTGCAGGAATAACTTTGCTCACACAAGTAGACCCACTGAAAATAATAGAGCATATAAAGTGTCTTATATGCATAACAGTTTGGAGAATGAGGCCCTATAGCAGCATATATCAGGAAATTTGCAAGGTTGCTATAGGTCAGCAGCTTTAGAAGCAAATTTTAACCTCAGTATGGCCCTTGCTTCAGTTCAGTTTATTTAGCTAGTACTAGTAGAATTTGGAAAAATCACCTTTTGTTGAACACTCATATTTGGAACTTTTGTTTTAAATTAGATGTGTGATAAATACTATAGATGGAAGATAGGGATGGTAGTTCGTTCTGGAAGGGTAATCAACTCTTTCCTGTAAAATACCTCTCTTATCTCATCTATTCTGCTCCCCTAAGAACTTTCCAGGTCAATATCCCAATTTAGCTCAATACCTAGAGGGCATACAGGTGCTGTCAAACTGTGGCAGATGTTTCTGCCTTAAGAGTTTCATAATATTTAGTGTTTAATTGTTCTCCAAAGAAGTAGTACTAAAGTAATGGTGTATCTATCTGTCTGTGTCTACAGATAGTTATAAATCTCTTTATAACTATCAACATATTTCAGTGAGGGCAACTCTATTTGGTTGGTTTTGTCAAAGGAAAAACCTCAGATGTTCAGATTTTGTCTCAATCAAATACACACTCTGTCTGTCAGCCTAATAATTATGTAATCCTTCTGTCAGGTGGTGTCAGCACCACCCAAGGCTGCATTCAATATCTAAGGGTTCCTCCTAACATTACAAACCAAAATCAGCTTAAACTCTCACCCAGGAATCTGGGAAAACTAAATGCCATCTTGCTCTCTGAGTGCCATTGTTTATTTAGGTGCCTGTGGGTTATAAAAGTGCCCAGCTTTAGAAACCCAAACTTGCAAATGTTGGCTTTAGTGACTCATAGAAACCACACAGGGAGCCAGACACTGGCTGAACTAAGAATAAAGCCCAGAAGTCTAGGTGCCACTGCATTGTGTGACAGGAATCTCCTTTCTTCTGGCAACTGTGTTCATCGGCTGGTATTCATGAAGTGTTACCATCCAGTCAGTCCCTGCATTATGCTGGAAAGTAACCATTTGTGCTAAGGGCAGATAGCAGACCACCATGGAAATTATGGTTTTACAGACTCTACCTTTTTATATTTTTAAATGCCACTACAAAACCCAACTAAAGATGAACCAAATCATATACCAAGTCAACATAGAGATTCCTGTGGTCTCCATAGTGTTGGCTGACTTAATTCAAATGATAACATTGGTAAATTTGAACTCCTTTTTTTAAGTACAACACTAAAAACATTCAGATTTAGCATCTGCCAATGTCTCTGCCATATTATAGAAGCTCCCTTTACGGAAAAGTCCTATACAATATAATAATGGTGAAATAGGATTCTATAGAAATTACTTTCTAAATCTATAGCATTTAATAGAGAATAGTGTCCTTTGTATAAGGTTTAGTTAATCATCCCACGGAATTCTCTATGAGGGATATGATTCTCTATTTAATTCTATAGGTTGGTTCAACAATCATTTTGTATTAAATTCTATAGGACTTTTCCATAAGGGTCTAGCCTTAAAATTTTAATTCAAATGGGCTTGGATATGAGAATTATCACTTGGTTTTAAAGCAGTATGAAGACCATAAGAAAAGGATAGTTATAAGTGACATCAAATTGAGGGAAGTGTCTAGTAAAGTACTTCAGGGATTAGGGTTAGGTCTGTTCTGATTTAACTTCTTCATTAATCATTGGGGATATAATATGATGTCACACAGCTGGGCTGCCTACATGTTGTCTGCATCTGTTCAACTTACACATGTTACAAAATGGGGATGTACTAGAAACAAGAGTGAGGCTAGAGAAATAATAAGGGACTTAATGAGATTAGAAACATGGGTAGACAATAAAATTAGACAAAACTCTGAAAAAAAAAAAAAGGCGATGTAGCAGTGGGAAAAATAATCTGAAACATGGCTATTCAGTAGATTATTCGTGGCTATTATAGAGGATGAGAGAAACTTGAGAAACAGTGAACTTCTCCTAGAAAGAAAGGAGCACAATCAGATTGTAAACTCTCTTGGGGCAGGGACTGTCTTTTTGTTCTGCATTTTATGGCATTTAGCATGATGGGGTCGTGGTCCATGACTAGGGCTCCTAGTCATACAAATAATTATCTAGGGATAGTGCAGTGCAGGGGTGTATAACCTTCGTATTGGTATTGTTTCCTAGTCTTCTAACTACTGAATAGAGAGTGGCAAGGCAAAGGCAAGTTCCCTACAGGGAGATACATTATATATAAGGCTACAATTTAGTCACAGAAGTCACGGAATCCGTAACTTCCTGCGACCTCCGTGACTTCAGCCTGTGGTGGTAGAGAGCTGCAGGGTCCCCCGCTGCCCGCAGGGGCAGGGAGCTGCAGGGTACGCTTATTGCCTCTGGCGGTCCCTGCAGCTCCCGGCCACCGTGGGTGGCGGAGTAACCCCTAGAGCTCCTGGCCGCCGTGGGCAGCAGGGGAACCGCCAGAGATGATGGTGGTGGGGGAAACCCCGATCTCCTGGCTCCCATGAGTGACCGAGGAACCCCTGAGCTCCCGGCTGCGGGCAGCGTGAGTATCCTGCAGCTCCCAGCTGCCATGGGCTGCAGGGACACCCCACAGCTCACAGCCCCCACAGGCAGAGGGGGGACCCCTCGAGCTGCAGGCGGCAGGAGGACCCCACAGCCCCCAGCTGCTGTAGGGGGCTCCTAGCTCCTGCACAGCTGCCCTGCTTCAGGCCATGTGGGGAGCAGCAGATTCCCATTTTGTCCCACATATTTTTAGTAAGACTCATGGACAGGTCATGGCTTCCATGAATTTTTCTTTTTGGACCGTGACCTGTCTGTGACTTTTACTAAAAATATCCATTTTAAAATCTTAGCCTTAATTTTATCTATCTATCTATCTATCTATCTATCTATCTATCTATCTATCTATCTATCTATCTATCTATCTAAGTACTCGCTGTAGGAGTAACAGGTATAACATAATTGATGGCAATCCTATCACATGAGACACTTTGAATTGGACAGAGACCTATCAAATAAAAAGTTCAGAACAAAGTTCTTGTGAGTGATGTGACAGCTGAAGTAGTTAATTTGGGTATAAACACTGAATGCAACGAAGTAATTTTTTTTTTAACTTGCTCAGGGCCTTACCCTGCATTTGTTGCATACTCCAAACCCCCAGTGACTTCAGTGAGAGCGTAGGGTGCACAAGGTATCCAGGATCAAGTTCTTTCAAGGCTCTTTTGTTCTTGTTGTGTTGTCTGTCTTTTGGAATTCTTTTTTCAGAAATATTTTTGGCCTTTGAGACAAATATTATTCTGTTTTTGTGTTTGTTCTTCAGGTGACACATTGATTCCCTAGATATTGTTATTAAGTGGCATATGTCACCCTTGTCAAACAACATGCTTTGAGCAGGGGGTTGGACTAGATGACCTCCTGAGGTCCCTTCCAACCCTGAGATTCTATGGTCTTCATTGGTTGTCAAAGGGCTTGTCTACACATGCGGCATTGTGCACCCGAGGGGTGTAAATTGTAGAGTGCTCTAAAGTTTTGCACTCAACTGTCCTGTGTAGACCATGCTGACACACTCTAAAAGGCTCCTAGTGTGCATTAACATACTACTTACAGGAGTATATCAATGCACAAGGTACCTTTTGGAGCACCTCAGAAGGGTCTACACAGTACAACTAGAGCGCTGAACTTCTACATTTTACAGCCCTTTGGTGTGCATCATGTGGACAAGACCTAAAATGTAGGGTTTTGACTAGGGCTGTCAAGCGATTAAAAAAATTAATCACGCGATTAATCACACTGTTAAACAATAATAGAATGTAGGGCTGTCAATTAATCACAGTTAACTCATGCAAGTAACAAAAAAATTAATCGTGATAAAAAAAATTAATTGCAATTAATCAGTTTTAATCGCACTGTTAAACAATAGCATACCAATTGAAATTTATTAACTATTTTTGGATGTTTTTCTACATTTTCAAATATATTGATTTAAATTACAACACAATACAAAGTATACAGTGCTCACTGTATATTATTATTTTTATTACAAATATTTGCGCTGTAAAAATTATAAACAAAAGAGAGAGTATTTTTCAATTTGCCTCATACAAGTACCATAATGCAATCTCTTTATTGTGAAAGTGCAATTTACAAACGTAGATTTTTTTGTTACATAACTGCACTCAAAACCAAAACAATGTAGGCGCTAAAGTTTTACAAGTCCATTCAGTCCTACTTCTTGTTCAGCCAATCGCTAAGACAAACAAGTTTGTTTACATTTACAGGAAATAATGCTGCCAGCTACTTATTTACAATGTCGCCTGAAAGTGAGAACAGGCATTCGCATGGCACTTTTGTAGCCAGTGCCGAAAGGTATTTACGTGCCAGACATGCTAAACATTCGTATGCCCCTTCATCCTTTGGCTACCATTCCGGAGGACATGCTTCCATGCTGATGATGCTTGTTAAAAAAAAATGCATTAATTAAATTTTGACTGAACTTCTTGGGGGAGAATAGTATGTCTCCTGCTCTGTTTTACCTACATTCTGCCATGTATTTTATATTGTAGCAGTCTTGGATTATGACCCAGCACATGTTGTTCGTTTTAAGAACACTTTCACTCATATTCACCACATTGGTGAGGCCTCATCTGGAGTACTGTGTCCAGTTTTGGGCCCCACACTACAAGAAGGATGTGGAAAAATTGGAAAGAGTCTAGCGGAGGGCAACAAAAATGATTAGGGGGCTGGAGCACATGACTTATGAGGAGAGGCAGAGGGAACTGGGATTGTTTAGTCTGCAGAAGAGAAGAATGAGGGGGGATTTGATACTGCTTTCAACAACCTGAAAGGGGGTTCCAAAGAGGATGGATCTAGACTGTTCTCAGTGGTACCAGATGACAGAACAAGGAGTAATGGTCTCAAGTTGCAATGGGGGAGGTTTAGGTTGGATATTAGGAAAAACTTTTTCACTAGGAGGGTGGTGAAGCACTGGAATGGGTTACCTAGGGAGGTGGTGGAATTTCCTTCCTTAGAGATTTTTAAGGTCAGGCTTGACAAAGCCCTGGCTGGGATGATTTAGTTGGGAATTGGTCCTGCTTTGAGCAGGGGGTTGGACTAGATGACCTCCTGAGGTCCCTTCCAACCCTGATATTCTATGATTCTATGATTCTATATTTGACAAAATGCAAAGAAGGTACCAATGTGAGATTTCTAAAGATAGCTACAGCACTCAACCCAAGGTTTAAGGATCTGAAGTGCCTTCCAAAATCTGAGAGGGACGTGGTGTGGAGCATGCTTTCAGAAGTCTTAAAAGAGCAACACTCAGATGCAGAAACTACAGAACCCGAACCACCAAAAAAGAAAATCAACCTTCTGCTGGTGGCATCTGACTCAGATGATGAAAGTGAACATGCATCGGTCTGCACTGCTTTGGATCGTTATCAAGCAGAACCCGTCATCAGCATGGACACATGAATGGTGGTTGAAGATGAAGGGACATATGAATCTTTAGTGCATCTGGCATGTAAATATCTTGCAACACCAGCTACAACAGTGCCATGCGAACGTTTGTTCTCAGTTTCAGGTAACATTGTAAACAAGAAGCTGGCAGCATTATCTCCTGCAAATGTAAACAAACTTATTTGTCTGAGTGACTGGCTGAATAAGAATTAGGACTGAGTGGACTTGTAGGCTTTAAAGTTTTACATTGTTTTATTTTTGAATACAGTTATTTTCTGTACATAATTCTACATTTGTAAGTTAAACTTTCATGATAAAGAGATTACACTACTATACTTGTATGAGGTAAATTGAAAAATACTATTTCTTTTTTTAATCATTTTTGCAGTGCAAATATTTGTAATAAAAATAATATACACTTTGATTTCAATTACAACACAGAATACAATATATTTGAAAATGTAGAAAAACATCCAAAATATTTAATAAATTTCAATTGGTATTCTATTGTTTAACAGTGCGATTAAAACTGCGATGAATCGCGATTAATTTTTTTTATCCCTATTAATTTTTTTGAGTTAATCGCGTGAGTTAACGGCGATTAGTCGACAGCCCTAGTTTTGACTTATATACGGCTTGGAACCTGCCTAATTGAGAGTCTATATTTCTCCCCTTCTGAGATAACCATGATTAGGCTCAGCCAGGAACCCCTGATCATGGCTAGGTAAGCGACAAGTTTTGACTGTTCCTCTTTCCTAATCCCTTCCTCCACATTTCTACCTCCACTTAAAAAAAATAAAAAAATAAAATCCATGTAACTAAAAAACCTGTGCTGAGTCTTCAGTAGATTCCTTTGACTTGTACATTGTATCCCTATCCCCATCCCGTCCGCTTAGTCTGCATGTTTTTGGATTGCAACCCCTTCAGGACAGGGATTATCTCTTTTCTGTGTTTGCACAGTACCTATTACCATGAGGATCTAGTGTCAGTTGGGGCGTTCGTAAACTACCATAATATAAATATTTAATATAACAAGAAAAGAGAGGTAGCATATGGCAGGTGCTATGTGACATGGATTCATAGAATCAAAGAAATGTAGGATTGGAAGGGACATTGAGAAGTCATCAAGTCCAGCCCCCTGTGCTGGGGCAGGACCAAGTAAACCTAAAACATCCCTGACAGCTGTTTGTCCAACCTGTTCTTAAAAACCTCCGAAAAGATGGAGATTCCACAATCTATGTCGGAAGCCTATTCCAGTGGTTAACTACTATTATATTTAGCAAGTTTTCCCAATATCTAACCTAAATCTCCCTTGCTGCAGATTAAGCCCATTACTTCATATTCCTCATAAATCAGGCTTTCTAAACCTTTAAAATTTTTGTTGCTGTTCTCTAGACTCTCTCTAGACTCTCTCTCATTTGTCCACATCTTTCCTAAAGTGGTGCCTAGAATTGGACGTGGTACTCCAACTGAAACTTCACCAGTACTGAGTACAGTGGGGCAATTATTTCTCTTGTCCTATATTCGACACTCCAGTTAAAACACCCCAGAATGTTATAAGCCTTTTTCACAACTGCATCACATTTTTGACTTATATTCAATTTGTGATCTACTGTAACTCCCAGGTCCTTTTCAGCAGTATTACCACTTAGCCAGTTATATCTCATTTTCTACTTGTGCATTTGACTTTTTTCTTCCTAAGTGAGGTAGTTTAATACTCCTGGGGGAATTCTGTGCCACTTGCAGAAATTAACGTTGTACGTGCAGAATTTCCTTTCCTCCCACCAAAATAGGCTGCAGTGCTGCCACTAGGGGCCACTGTACCTGGCAGAGCCCAGCTTTCACAAAGAAGACACTGCTGGAGGGAGGGAGAGGGAGCTCGAGGGAAGGAGGGGGCGGTGCGCAGGAAACTGTGTACAAGTTTGGGACCGAGCATCAGGCTGTTTCTCCCTCTGGATCCCTGGGCTTTGGCGGGGGGAAGGGTGTGGGTATCTGGGCAAGTGGGGGGCCCGTAGCTGGGCTCTGAGGGGGAGGAGTGCCGGTGTCTTGGCCAGGGGGCCCCTGCTCCTGGGCTCTGCGGGGGAGGGGGTTTGTGTGTATTGGCTGGGGGGGGGGGGCGTGGCTGGCCTCTGGGGTGGAAGGGTTGTGGCCCCCTGGCTGGGCTCTGCAGGGGGAGGGGGCAGAGAAACAGGAAATGGGTTGTCATAGGGGTTTCTTTAACTCCCTACTCCTGTGGGGAATTTTTGTTTGTCTGTATTTTTACAGACATACTTGCTGACAGGTACACCTCTACCCCGATATAACGCGACCCGATATAACACGAATTTGGATATAACGCGGTAAAGCAGTGCTCCGGGGGGGCGGGGCTGCGCACTCTGGCGGATCAAAGCAAGTTTCACCTATACCGCGGTAAGATTTTTTGGCTCCCGAGGACAGCGTTATATCGGGGTAGAGGTGTATTTTGAAATAAATTACCAAAAATAATTGAAACTGGTGTGATTATATAGTGTTATTTTGACAAATAAAATTTGCAGAATTTTAAAATATTGTGTGTGGAATTTTTAATTCTTTGGTGCAGAATTTTTAATTTTTTGGCACAGAATGCCTCCAGGAGTACACTTTGCATTTATCTTTATTGAATTTCATCTTGCTTAATTCAGACCAGTTCTCCCATTTGTTGAGGTCATTTTGAATTCTAATCATAGAATCATAGAATTGGAAGGGACCTCAAGAGGTCATCTAGTCCGGTCCCCTGCACTCATGGCAGGATTAAGTATTATCTAGACTATCCCTGACAGGTGTTTGTTGAACCTGCTCTTAAAAATCTCCAATGATGGAGATTCCACAACCTCCCTGGACAATTTATTCCAGTTTTAATCCTGCCATCCAAAGTGTTCTCCACTCCATTAATCAAGTCATTAATGAAAATATTGAATAGCTACAGACAGAGGACTGACCCCTGAAGACACAACTAGATACCCCTTCCCCGTTTGACAGCGAACCATTGATAACTACTACTTTTGAGTGCTGTCTTTCAACCAGTTATGTACCCACTTTATAGTAATTACATCCTGATCACATTTCCCTAGTTTGTGAGAATGTCATGTGGGGCTGTGTCAAAAGTCTTACTAAAATCAAGATATAGTCAAGTCTACAACTTCCCTGCATTCAACAGGTAAATAACTCTATCAAAAAAGGAAATTAGGTTGGGTTGGCATGATTTGTTTTTGACAAAGCCATGTTTGCTCTTCCTTATAATCTTGTTATCCTCTAGGTGCTTACAAATTTGTTGTTTAATCATTTGTTCCAGTATCTTTCCAGGTATCAAATTTAGGTTGACTGGTCTATAATTCCCCAGGTCCTCTTTATTCTTCTTTTTAAAGATAGGTACTATGTTTGTCCTTTTCCAGTCTTCTGGGACCTTACCCATCCTCCAGGAGCTTTCATAATTACTAATGGTTCTGAGATTGCTTCAACTAGTTCCTTGAGTACCCTAGGATGAATTTCATCAGGCCCTGCCAACTTGAACATGTCCAACTTATCTAAATATTCTTTAACCTGGTCTTTCGCTATTTTGGCTTGTGTTCCTTCCCCCTTGCTGTTAATATTAATTGTGTTTGAGTATTTATTCACTAAAAGGATCAATAGTGACTATTGAAATAAAATAGGCATTAAACACCTCAACTTTCTTCAATCACGAGTTATTAGCTGTCCTTTCCCATTAACTAGAGAACCTACACTTTCCTTTCTTCCTTTTACCTAATGTATTTAAAGAACCTTTTCTTATTCCCTTTATATTCCTTGCTATGTGTAACTCATTTTATGCCTTGGCCTTTCTGATTTTGTCCCTACATATTCGTACTATTTTTTTTTTTACTCCTTAGCAATTCATCCATGTTTCCATTTTTTTGCAGGATTGCGTTTGGATTTTCAGGTCATTAAAGAGCTCCTGATGGAGACATATTGGCCTTTTCCTCTTCTTCCTATTTTTCCTCAGCATCGGGATAGTTTGCAGTTGTGCCTTTTAATATTGTCTCCTTGAGAAACTGCCAGTCCCCCCTGAATTCCGTTTTCCTTTAGATTTTCTTCCCATGGGACCTTACCAGCAGTTGAGTTTGTTGAAGTCTGCTTTTTTGAAGTCCATTGTCCATGAATAAGGAAGGACCTCTTATGACGTTACCCAGGGTACAATCTGGACTGCTAACAGCTGTGTCCCCTCAATACTCGAGCCTGGGGTGCCTTTTACACTGCTTTGCTGTAAAAGCCACCACTCCTGATCTTGCTCACATACAGCCTCTAGCATGCAAAATTACTCCCAGCTGAATTACATGAATGCTGCAGCCAGTCACTCATGAATTATATACAGGGAAACACTAGCAAATGCTCAGTCCCAGAGTTGCCCCCCAGAAATGTGCATCTTGTACTGCCCAGCACCCTTCTGGACAATACAAGTAATAGAATGTCTGTCATTTCATCAGTGGAAAATGATATGCACAGACCCCATTATCTCAAGTGGAGTTACCCAAACACTTCAATCCAAAACACACACTGGTTTAGATAAAACAATAAAACAAATTTATTAATCACAGAAAGATTTTAAGTGATGACACGTAATGAGGCATAAAGTCAGAATTGGTTACAAAGAAAATAAAAGATAATCTGCAAACTAATACCTAATTTAGCAGGATGAATAGATTCAAAACAAAGGTTTTATCTCACCATATGCTTACAGCAACCTGTACTGGCTGAACAGCCTCCCAGACAGGACCCTTTCCCCAATTCAATGATGCTTCCTTTGTCTTTTAAGCATTGTAGCTGCCATGAGTAGAGATGAGGGGAGAGAGGTGATTTGCGGGCTTCTGTTTCTCATTCTTTACCCTTCTCCCCTCTTTGAGGATTATCTCCAGCTGGGGTTCAAGCGACATGCCGTCTGTTTACATGAAAACTCCCATCTGTCCCATTGTCAATGTGTAAAGTTCTCACTCAAACCCTTCTTCCTGCCAAAGAATGGCCATTTAACTAGGTGATACTCCATAATAGTTCATCTGATTATGCTGATACATGGCTGGGGCGCCCGTGTGTCTGTCTCTGAAAAACTGGCTTGGGCCTGCTTTTCTTAAACTTGGAGCATGTTATAAGAATGTTATACAATAGAATCTTATAACTGTACATACAATGTTGCCACACATATTTCATCAGGATAATAATGTTCATCAGATTGAGATTTTTCAAACGATACTTCACAAGACATACCTTGTACAAAATTTATCACAGTCTTATAAAAAGGGTGAAAACAATGGCACACACTGTCATAGCTCTCTATATCATTCTTTGGGAATTCAGTGGAAATATAGGTGTAAAGACTGCCAGATCAGTCTCATGGCATCTTTCAGTCAGGATCTCAAAGTACTTTGCAAACACCAATGTGAGCCACCTGGTGCCTTATTTTCAGAAGTGTTGCTGATCCAGTGCTCCCATTGACTTCAGCATCTCCACAGATCAGACACACGTGCTGAAATCTTGGCCATATTGAAATCAATAGCAAAACTCTATTTGACTTCAGTGAAGCCAGCATGTCACTCAAGGTTTTGTAAGTTGGACACGCAAACCTCATGGCACGCAAAACTAATAATTCTGAAAATATGGCTGTATATATTATACATGCTCATAAATTTTGTTTAAACACGTAAACATTTTCTAGCAGATTATATACAATACATCATGTAATGTGATCTAGGGACTAATGATGTGCTGTACTGGTATTTAAAAACCGTTTCCTTCTAATGAATCATATGCTGACATGATTCTTTCAACACAATCCTCCATTGAGTTCCATTGAAAAATGTATGGCACAATATGGCCCATGTCTCTTCCTGTGGCTTAATGACATATCAACCTTTTGAGAATGTTTTGTGTTAATATCTGGGAGCAACCATTCGAGGCAGTTCTGAGAGAACTTGACACTCAACATTCTTGAATTATAATTGAGTGGCATGTCTAATTCCCTGAAGAGCATGACTAAGATGTGTCTCTTAAATCGTAGAATCTTTGTTGTACTGAAATGATGAGTAAATGTGTCCATATAAATAAAATGTACAATCCAATTTGTTGAAAAGTAGTTTGCTAATCCTCAGAACAGCTGTTTCATTTAAAACATCAACATGCCCAAATACAGCACCAAAGAGTGAAGAGAAATAGAACTGTCACTGCAATCTGTGAAAGAGTTTCTCAAGTTTCATGCACTCCACACAGGGAATATTACATGGCCAGTAGGGCTACGATTCAACCAGGAAACACCAGTTATTTTAACCCATCTCTCAAGTAAAATGTACAGCCAGTAATTCTTGTTAGGATATAGGAAAGAATCCTAAATATTTTGTAAACTAAATAGATCTATTGATTGCTTTAAAAATACATTTGGTTGGTTTTGTAATACCATTTGATTTTGAAGAAGGGTGGTTAAAAAGAATTGCTGACTGTCTGCCGCAGATCTGAAGAGTTGTCACCAAATATATTTACTCAAGTTTCTGGGTTTCTGGCTATAACTTTTATTAAAAACCTCAAGCTTAGCATTATCCCTGAAATAACCTTTGTTTTTTTCTCCCTTTTAAGGGTTACTGAATTTGCTGATTGAGTGTGGTTTGGATATTAAGACATACTTTTGGAAAACAAAACCAAGTGCCCTCAGAATTTGTATGTCTGCTTCTTGAACTAAAAGAGTTTTCTGGGACAGACACAGATGCATGGGAAAGGGCTGGCCTCATTTTCTCCTGTGGTTCAGGGATGAGCTCCTGAGCTTGCTGGACTGGTCTCACAACATCACGATGTTCCAACATTTGAGTCCTACAAATTCAAGCAATGTTTATATTTGTTTCAATGAAGGGTCAGCCATGTTTTATGCATCTGGTTGGTCCCTGGCTTAATATATGAGGTGTATTAGACTCTGATCTCAGTGCAAAGATATTCCCATCATAGTGTTGTAATAATAATGCCAGAATAATAATAGTTCCTTGTCCATCATATTATCTCTCTCACACACACATATATAAAATCATACTGTGCTGGACTGACTTCCATATTTCATCCTTGCTCTATTCCTATCTTATATTTCATTCACATCTGTCATCAAATTTCTTTCCTTTTGTACTTCGTTACCCTATGAACTTAGCTATCTTGGTTTTTCCATTCATATTGTACAATCACTGCCATCTGCTTAAACTCTCCATCTCGCCTCTTCCTGATATATTATTCTAATTTCCCACTGTGACAGGGAATAAGAAAGGAAATGATATAATGCAGCCTCAGAAAGAATTATAACCCCAACTCCTAGCAGAAAAAGAACCATGTGTTTTGGCTCTTGAAAACCAGAGCAAAGTGTCAAGTCACAGGGAGGTAAAACATCACATGTCGTTCTGCAAACTACATCTGAAACTAGGTGAAAATTAGACCACTCTTTCTGAGGTTCAGCCTCTTCCCATGTGGCGTTGCTTATGTCCACGTGCAACCTCTTCCTCTCTCTCTACCCCTCTTCCCATGAAGACCAAGGAAATATCAACCTTGACACCCCCAAGTATTCAAAAGTCATGAGCCAGAACCCCTCTCCCCCAAATCATGAGTTTGGCTTAAAAATCAGGGAATTTTTTTTTGTTTAGAAAGACTAAATCTTGTGTTTTGGTCAGAGGGAAGAATAAGTGTATTTGATCTCACTATCTCTTTCACAATAACACTATAAGCTGGGATGATGTTGAGTTTGTATTCCTGTCAAATTGTAAAGACTGCTTTTAATGTCTCACTATTGTTTATTCCATTTTAGGGAAGTTTCTACAATTTCTATTAAGTTGAACTGGAGAAAACATAAACAAATAGTGGGTATACAGAAGTAACAAAAGCTAAATGTTTTATGCAGAAAAGATTCCCACAAGTGCATCCCAGCTATGAAGAGTGAACTATATTTTCACATTCTGTGGCATTTCAATACAATCTTGGATCAAATCACAAATGATTATTTTGATATAGCTATTTACTGGTCTGGTTATATGGAAATAAAATATTGAAAGAATGCGTTTTTTGTTTTCTTTACTCTTTTGCTGCTGTAAATGAATTTGCCTACTCCAATTAAAGATTTTTTTTTTTGGCAAAGTAATAACTACAGGATTGAAAAGGCCTCATTCAAAAACTTGTTCATGTGTAAGAAGTGAGAAATAGGTTTATTCTGAAACCATTAATACCCTACGTTTTAAAAAGTGGTGAGAGGGACTTTAGCCACACAAATCCTATTATCCTAATTGCGTGAATGGATAAATCTCCGTGGATCACACTGAAAAGTCACATCTGTGCTGCAGTGTACTTACTTGAATGAAAACCCAGGGACCAGTTCTTCCATCCTCACTTGGTTTGAATAGCATTTTTCTCTGCCAATAGTCCTGTTGAAACTAATGGAACATAATGTACTAGGCAATGTAAGGATGGTAAAACTGACCCCTATTTTAGTGACAAGTCAAGGAATGTAAATTGATCAACAGGAAACATAACTGGGCAAACATATGTATGTTTAGACCATGCTGTGGCAGATATCAGCTGCAGTTAAGTAATGAAAAATCAAATCCTAATCCCACTGAAGTCAATGGAAACTTTGCCATTGATTTCAATGGCAGAAGGATTGGGAGCTTTGTTTAAAGTTATCTTCCAATTTATTCTCACCTTTCCAATATGCTCACATTCTTGGTACTTACTGTTTCTCTAGTATTTATACACTAAAATATATTGCCAATTCAAATACTGTTGTTTTGTACTGTAAAAATCTGAAATAAAGGTTTTGTTTTGGCACTTTCACAAGTGGAATTTTTCCATGTGTTCATAGCTTATTCTGCACTGCTAACTGTATGTAGGAAAAACACCCTAATCCTTATAAAATACTTTTAGTGAATTAGCGTTAACTTTATGGACTGGATTTGCCATCCACTGTGGTTATATCAAATTTGAAACAAACAACGTGACTAATTCTGTCCAGTTAAAAAAGTTTGTGACTGTGGCTATCATTCTTAGTCCTTCTGCACATCAGATTGTATTTATATTTAAGATAATCATTCTAGTGACATTACTGTTATGGTGTTGTTTTAAGCTGCTGACCACATGGTATGTAATCACATTCAATGTTGTATGAGCATTCCAGAGGGCCAATATATGTGCACCCCGTCTTCTCTCACTGAACCTCCTCTCTTATTAATCCCTCATTTTAACAACTCTATCCTTTTCTCAGCACTTGAGCAATTTGTATCCCTCTCCACTCACCTCTTTCTGCACTACTCATGCTGATGTTTGAATACCCTTTGTGATCTCAAGTTCACCTTGTGGCTCCTGGGGAAACAGGTGATGCAAATCAGAGCTTATTGTCTATCAGGCCAAGTGAAAACTCATCTTTCTGTCTACTTAGCCTCTCTCCCAAGTTCAAAGACACAGGTTCTTTTATCATTGGCTGTGTCTACACTTATGGTGGCATGTAGAGCACAGCGTACTCAGGTAGCTACACGTGTGGTGTCTGTAGTGAAAATCTCCAGCAGCATCCCCACTTCCTCCTCTGTGCCTGAGCCTTTCCCTGCTGACAGAGCCTTTCACTGTGGCAGGGAAAGACTCTGGTAGAAAGGAGGCAGCATGAAACTACACTGCTAAAAATAGCAGTATAGTTGTGGGAAGCACTGCTGGTGCCTGTAGAAAGCAGTGTAGGGTATATACCCTAGGGGTTCAGGCATGTAGAGTGCTTTATTCTACTCACCTAAGCCGTGCCTCACCGTCTACACTGCACTTTATACCTATGCTAGCTGGATGTGCAGCGTATGTACTCTACATACTGGTGTAAGTGTAGACATACCCATTGAGGCAGTTTGTAATGCATGTTGCCCCTTCTGTACTGTTTGACTCAATTATCCTCAACATTTCCCCATTCATCTCATTCTCCATTGAATGCAGTGAGGAGTTTGCTACATTCCTACTTTCAAACATACAAAAGATAATTCATTGCTGCTGCCAGGTATCCAGCAATCCTTTGACACACCTGCATGACAGCTCCCCATTCATTTCCCTTCTCTTGGCCATGCAAACTATCAGTAACTATTGTCCACGAGCACAAGCATCCTCTCCATCCCTGAATCCAGCTCAGCCCCTCCTCTGGTCATGAAATGCCATGATTTCCCCTAGCTCTGTGATGTTATAACCATCCACTCTTCTGCCTGATCCGCTGCATTATTTTGCCTTCTCTCAGCTGCCTCACTGCTACTTTCACAGTTGAATGTTGCAATTTCGCTTGTCCAGCCTAGTATGTCAGGAACTCTTTTATCTCTGTCTCTTACCTTAAAATCTTCCTGTTGTCTTAGCCTGTGAGTGACTCTAAAACCTACTTAACTTTCTGTTACCCTTTCTCTATTACCACTTTCCTCCATTTTCCCTGTAATTTAACCAAGCCAGCAAGAATATTAACAGACATCTCCATTGCTTCCAAAGTTCAGCTTTCTCTTCCGTGACTCGCCTCCGTTTTTGTACATTGTTTTTCCTTTCTGATTGTACAAGAGACACTGGGCCAGATTATCAGCTGGTGCAAATCAGCACAACTCCATTGAATTCAACAGAACTATGTCCTTCTGTACCAGCTGAGGACCTCCCCACTTGGTGACAGCTTTTTAGAATTATCCATGTGTTCTGTGATCTGTCCTACTTCATACATAGCAGGTTTTATGCAGTAAACATAATCTACATTCTGTTGCATTCTAGAAGCCCAGTGCATATATCCCCAGGAATCAAAATGTAAACATGAGCTGCCATTTGATGCTATTCTACCAATATAGCAGTTTATGCTTTTTTCTTCCTGGAACACTGTATTTTTAAGTAATCAATACTTTTTCTAAACATTAATTTCACACAACCAAATAAGAGTCTAGAACATATTGACAATATCTTATTAATGTATTTATTTTTAATAACCTTGCTCAGCATCATTTTTATGGTCTATAAAAGACTATATTGTCTTTTAAGTATTAAACTTAGAAGGAAAAATCCCAGAAATTTTTAATTGGCCCAGTATCATTGTGATTAAATTTTATTTTCCATTTTATGATTTACAGAAAGTCAGTTTACATGTAAAACTCCAGCAATTGCAGACATTGTGATCCTGATAGATGGCTCATGGAGTATTGGGAGATTCAACTTCAGACTTGTACGGCTTTTCCTGGAAAATCTGGTTGGTGCCTTCAATGTGGGTTCTGAGAAAACAAGAATAGGTAAGGTTTCTAAAGAAAATTCTCTAAGTTCACAGTTGAATTAAAACAACAACAAAAAAGAAAACAACAATAAACCCTTGATTTCCAAGGTAGTAATTAACTTAATCCCTACATATTGTACGACATACATCATCCTCTTTATTTGTCATGAATGAAAATATTAGGACCTGATCCTGAAAGCACTGTACACACAGAATTTCCATTTAAATCAATGGGAGTAACATGAATGGAAAGCATGTAAGATTGGACCCGATCATTGTACACAAGGTATTTCTCATAATGAATTGTGATATTCATAAGAACATAAAATTGGCCATGCTAGGTTAGACCAATGGTCTAAGTAGCCCAGTATCCTGTCTTCTGACAGTGACCGCTGCCAGATGCTTCAGCAGTAATGAACAGAACAGGAATTTTGCGTGATTCATCCCCTTTTGTCTAGTCCCTGCTTTGGCAGTTGGAGGTTTAAGAACATCTGGAGCACAGAGTTGCATCCCTGACCATCATTTCTCATCTGTAAAGACATACAAAGGGATCTCACAAAACTAGATGACTGGGGGACAAGTCATCTAGTTTTGTGAGATCTCTTTGTATGTCTTAGTTAAGTACAAAGCTGACTACAATTTTGAGTAATTTTGTACTATCTGCAAATTTTGCCACCACACTGTTCCTCTCTTTTTCTAGATCATTTATGAATATGTTGAACAGCACAGGTTCTAATACAGATCCTGGGAGGACCCTGCTATTTGCCTCTCTCCACTGTGAAAACTGACCATTTATTTGTACCCTCTGATTCCTATCTGCTACTGATCCAGGAGAGGACTTTCCCTATTATCCCATGACAGCTTACTTAGCTTAAGAGCCCCTGGTGAGGGACATTGTCAAAGGCTGTTTGAAAGTCCAAGTACACTGTATCGACTGGATCACTTTTGTCCACATTTGTTGACCCCCTCAAAAAATTCTAATAGATTGGTGAGGCATGATTTCCCTTTACAAAATCTGCGTTGACTTTTCCCCAACCATATCACATTTGTATCTAATAATTCTGTGCCTTACTATAGTTTCAAGCAATTTTCCTGGTACTGAAGTTAGGCTTACTGCCCTGTAATTGCCAGGGTTGCCCCTGGAGCCTTTTTAAAAATTGGCAGTACATTAGCTACCCTCTAGTCATTTCGTTCATAGGTTGATTTAAGTAATAGGTTACATCCCATAGTTGTTAGTTCTACAATTTCATATTTGAGTTCCTTCAGAACTCTTCAGAACTCTCAAGGTTCATCTGGCCCTGGTGACTTAATACTGTTTAATTTATCAATTTGTTCCAAATCTTCCTCTATTGACACCTCAATGTGGGACAGTTCCTCGGATTTATCACCGAAAAATAATAGCTTGGGTGTGGGGATCTTCACAGTAGGATTTGACTTCCAATTTTTAAAGGATGCCTTTTTGCCTGTAACTGCTGGCTGTGTAGCCATGATGGCATTTTTTTGGTCCTCTTACTGTTTTTTGTTTTTTTTAATTTGGGGTATACATTTAATTTGAACCTCTACTATGGTGTTTGTGAGTAGGCTCCTGCAGTCTGCAAGCATTTCATCCTTCTGACTGTTCCTTTTCATTTCCATTTAACTAGCTTCCTCACTTTTGTGTAGTTCCCATTTTTGAAGTTAAATGCTACTTTTGCCCCTACAAGGATGTTAAATTTACTTACATTATGGTCATTATGACTGATTGTTTCAGTTATATTTGCCTCTTGGACGAGATCCTGTGCTCCTCTTAGGACTAAATCAAGAATTGACTCTCCCCTCGTGGGTTCCAGAACAAGCTGCTCCAAGAAGCAGTTATTTATGGTGTCTAGAAATTTTATCTGTGCATCTCTTCCTGAGATGACATATATCCATATATTCATCTCAGGTTCTAATCCAGTGCCTTTTGAAATCAACTGAAAGACTCCTATTGACTTCAATTGGCATTAGATCAGGCCCTTACAGTGGAATTTTTAAATGAAGAAAGTGCCAACAGACGGTTTCTATCATGTTTAAAACTGATTTGAACAATATATCATATCTGTTTTGCTACTTACATTTTAGCCTGTTCAAAGAGGCATTTAATAAATTGGTTCTCTTTCATGAAATGAGTTCTTGGAATCTTACTAAAGCCTGTAAAAAAATGCACATTACCTTTTACTTAAATTCCTTAGCACTTGAAAGAAAAACCTAGAAAATGCATAGTGTAGTTGGCATCCAGAACAACTTAGGGAGTAATAAATTCATCTTTAAAGAGTTCAAAAGAGCCCTGTTATGATAGCAAACTACTGATAGCCTAGTATGTATATACTTGAAAAAATGAATGTCATGCAATGTATTTATTTCTGGTTCACTAGGTCTTGCTCAGTACAGTGGGGATCCCCGAATTGAATGGCATCTGAATGCCTTTAGCACAAAGGATGCTGTTTTGGATGCAGTCCGTAATCTGCCATATAAGGGAGGGAATACATTAACAGGTACAGTATGTATTTTTGCATTAGCCACATGCTCCAAAATATGCCATGCTGCATTGGCTTAACGTATTGGGGTTTTGTTCTGTTTCTTAAAGGTGAATGTGCTGTTTATTTTTGAAGTTTGCCTAAGAGCTTGATCTGAAGTAGCTGCAGTCAATGGGAATCTTCATGTCTTCAGTGAGCTTTGACTCAGGCCTCACTCTGCAAAATCTGAGTGTCTATGATCTGTCTATGCCAAAACTAAAAGCAAAGGAAGTTCACGTTTACATTCTGGAAAGAGGATAGAGCAGCAAAAGCTATTGACACTGTTCATACACAAAACCTCAGTCAGTTGGAGAAAGAAAGTCGGTTGTTTTAACATCTGACTGTTGGGGTGGTAAATTTTCAAAGAATCACCTGAGGGGTTTAGACTCCCATTAACTTTCATGGTATTGAAACCCTGCATGGCTCTTTGGAAATGTAGTGGTGGATAGCTGCGGGATACTTGTCAATATGATAAAATATATATTCTCTGGAGAGGAATCCCATAGCGTCAGTGCAACACTTGATAGTCCTGGCTTTCTTGTCTGGAGGATAATGGACTGAAAGAGTAAATTATTGCCAAAGTATTTTTTCCAGAGAGGCTTAGAAGTTTCCCTTTTCTCCTCCACCAATTGTTATTTTGGTGGAAGGAATTATTATGGTTGGACTGGGAACAGAAGGGATATACTGTGGTACCATAGCTGGACTGATGCTTGATAGAACTACCAAGAAGCAAGTAATAAATCCAGTATGATGATTATATTCTGACATTAGAGGTGGCTTTTGCCTAACCTCTTTTCATATGGCTTCATTTTAACTTTCAAATTAGAGCCAAGTTGCCTCTCCCAAAGCAGTAATAATCAGTTTTTGACGTTACATTCTCCGTTAGCTTAATTTAATCCTCAGCTTGTGAGTGTAAAAAGCTTTAAAATAAAAGATTGTACTCGGCAACTGGATTTTAATGGCCTAAAT